>QUSF01000036.1:3386580-3514794 GCA_003676055.1 Chloebia gouldiae | reverse complement strand
GAGAAGAGAAGAGAAGAGAAGAGAAGAGAAGAGAAGAGAAGAGAAGAGAAGAAGAAAGAAAAAAAAAGAAAGAAAAAGAAGAAAAGGAGAAATAAAGGAAAAAAAAAAGAAAAAAAGAAAAGAAAAAAGAAAAAAGGAGAAAAGAAAAAGCAGCTGCAACAAGGTCTGCTCCATTTTTTTTTCTATCTTTATGCATATACATTGTCCTGTATTTCATGTTCACAAGTCCATGGCTAGAGCTAATTGGGCAATGAAGTCAATGTTTGCTGTGTAAACTCAGAATGTGTCATTTAGCCACCAGTACCATATTGAGCCTCAAGGAGATTGGTGGTAATCCTAGCTATAGATAAAATGAACTCTCACAGTCCAATGGCTAGAGGAAAGGATGAAAGAGGTACTTCTACCTGCACACCTTTTGTGAATGAGAAAAGGGCTCTATGCCATAATGGAGACATAGAAATTCAGGCAAAATTGTAAAATTACATATTATTTGCACTCTTCACACACATATGAATACTTGAGGTCAATTTGCCATGTGTTGACCTTCCATACCTGCATCACTCATCTCCATTTTCACAATATGTTGCAATAAATTATGTACTTCTGACAATATACCCCACTCAATCATGTCCAGAGCATTTTGTAAAGAAGGCAATTGTGCTGAGCAAGGTGTGACACTGGATGTATAACAATTCCTGCACCTCAGTACAATTAAAAATAATGTTTGAGCCTGACAGCTAGAAGAAGGCTCAGTATTAGATAATGTTTTTGTTTAATTACAGGATAGAGATATTGGGCATTTGGGGTTCTGTTCTCCCCTGTCCCATCCAGGCAGAAGAAGTAAACAGAGCCCAGTACAAATGGGAGCCAGATAGCACGGGCAGACTGAGCTCCTTTGCTGCCTGTTTGTATTAGACCATGTGAAGAATTGTGTGAATACTTAGTGAAAAACCACATGCAATTTTCCCTAACATTTCCAGAAACTAACTGTAACTTTTTTAAAGTTCCAAAATGTCTGTTTTATGTTGCGGATTGTTCTTAGTGATTTTTATGCTGTGTTGCTATGTTCTGAGTACAGCCAGAAATTCAAAGAATAAAAACCTTAGAAGGAATATGACCTTGTGTTGCTTCAAACCATTAATAAGAGAGAAAAAAATATACATTCATTTATTCTACATGATTACAAGTTACTTTTTTCCCCATAGCATTGTGTACATGAAACAAGGCCCTGGTTTCCCAACAAAGACTTCACCAAGTGTAAACCTTCTTAGATTTTATACTGGTGTTTTAGGCCTTTTAGTGCTGTCATTGGTTCTAAACAAGTATTTCCTACTATTTCTATGCATCATTCATAGTCAAGCATTAGATTATCCAAAGCATACTCATCCTTTCAATGCTTGGTCTGAAGTATTGTGTGTGGTCATACAGATAGTGAGTTATTCAAAGAGCGAGCAACAATAAAGAAAAATCTTTCAAACAAACACATACTTTAGCTTGTAAAATATGCATATTCTGGAGAATATCAATTTTTCAATAGCACAGTTACTTAAGGTACTCAGAATAATTTCTTCTTATTCATATCCTTCTGAAGGATGAAAATAGACATTCTTCATATGAACTTTCTTTGGGAAAATACTAAGAGTGAAGAAAACTGATTCCTTGCGTGGGAAGTTCCAGACATAGAAGTGTTTGGTAATTTATATGATTCAGATTCCAAGTATATAATAAAGGATTTTTAAATTCAAACAATCTAGAGAATACTTTTGAAATGGGCCATACATTTTTTCAGGAATGAAAAAGTTTGTGCTGATTTATAATGAATATTTTTACATTTTCATAGCAAATTAAATAGAGACAATATTTTAAGGGACATTATGTATTCCACTTTAAATAGGGGATAAAATAAATCTTTGAAGTATTTTGGTAATGCAGGCTTTGCTAAACACATACCCTTTCAAGGCTGAGTTAAAGCAATGTTATTTACAAAGTTTGAAGATGATAAGCAGAAGAAAATTAAGAAATGTTATCTAGGTGACTCAATTTGAGCACTCAGCTGGTCTCCTTCAGACATTTACCATGGGCTCAGATAAATGGACAGAATGCTTAAAACTGGGCTACCCATAATGAAAGTGCTGTGCTGTAAGTACTAAACACCCAAAGACAACACAAATTCTGAAGTCTGAATTGCAGCTCTGCATTGAAAAGCTAGGATCGTAAACCAGCAGGGAACCAGAGCAGCAGTTCATATGACTTACTAAGCACCCCAGCTGGCATAGGTTTTTCTGTGAGTGAATTGATTTTAAATCAAAAGGAAAGGAATTTAGAGGTAAATATCTATTTAACTTTTTCATTTCCACTGTTTTGAATTTAGTTTTTATCTTCCATAGCTTATATTCAGATTCAGGGTAATAACATTTTCTTTCCCAAAGAAAAAGTTTCTTTAAATAAATATAGATATATGTCTTGGTTTGGAACAATACATATATAAAATACCACAAAAGTAAGCATGCATAAAATTTATGCATAATTGTAGATGGAGGACATATAGAAGTGTCATAATTCTTCCAAGATGGAACACACTACAAAGTAGTATATTGTTATGATGGTTTACATAGAAGCATCAAGACTCATGGACCTTTCTCTGTGAGTTCAAAAAAAACCCTATACATCTTTACTTGACCATTGACACAGAATGTAAAATATTGGTTAAAAAAGGTCTTTCAAAATTATAAATATGTAGTGAATTCTTTGGCCACTTCCTGAGAAATACAACATGTTATCTAAAGAGAATTCAAGGCTGTCATTTTGAGTAGTGGTGATGAAGGACAGTACTTAAATGCCACTACCATATCACAGACCTGACAAAATATAACTGGATTTTTTCTCATGAAAACAGAATGGTTGGTTTTTATAATGATCTTCCCAGAATATGATACTGAAAAATCTATTTCTTAAAATGGACCTGATGGGAAGCAAAACTGCAGGCATGGATCACCCAAAGTATTGATAAAATATAGGTCTTTCACTTCTAGCCTGCTATTTCTAATCTAGCCTGAATTTATCTGCTGCTACCACCTAATACCTGTTTAGTAAACATAGAAAATTAGCTTGATGTTCTTAGTCTGGTTTAGTAGATGACAAATTTATTTGCAAAACTTAATAATTAAATTGTAAGTTGATTTCAAAATCATGTATTCTGTTCACTACAAAAAAAAAAAAAAAAAAAAGCTTTGCTCGTCAAGTTTTCCTAAAGAGAAACTTTAACTTTATGCCAGAAGAGGAAAGAAAATTCAGCACTAAATGGCAACAATCTTCACTTCTTGTAGTGCTCTTACTCCAATTATCCTCATTTTGTGATCAACTGTCTTGGACTTGTGTCTATGTGGTCCTCTCATTTAACCTCATAATCCACTTTCACTGTTATTCATTTGAGTACAAACACAAGTCCTGGGGAAAGGTGATCTTGACATTCCCCAGTAAAATTTACCCCATAAAGATCAACTTTGAATCATGTTACAACTAGTCCTGAATTTAGTCTGTAAGCTTAGGTAAAAATAACTGATTTTTTTTCAATTATAGAACAAACCAAAAATAAAGAAGAGAAAAAAAAAGAAAATATATTCAAAACATATATATTATAAGTCGAGACAACAAAATATTTTGTTCTACTCAAGAAGAAAGATTGACACCTTCTAAATCTTATGTTGTAACAGGAACAACTATCTTCAGCCAGTGACAATATTAGGGCCCACTTGCCCCTGTGGGGCTCTCTGACAGCACTTGTTTATCCTGTCTGCCATCCAGGTACCCTGATGTTTAGGAATAATATCTCTTTTTTTTTACCCTTAAGAAGAAAAGACCTCAGGTTTTCTATGCCTCTATTGAAGCAATGTAAAAGTTGGCAATTGATTGGATCTAAATTTTCTTTTTTTTTTTTTTTTAATGTAATCAGGTAATGTCAGTTGTCCTTCAGATTCTTTCCTTTGTATGGAAGCAGAGAAAAGGAAAATCTTCAATTTTCTTTTGTAGAGTTTTTACAATTCTACCATTTGGATTGAATGGATAATCATTTTTCACTAAGGATACCTGCCTAGATGCTTCCATTTCCTGGAACACTTTCCCGGTTCTTGCTGCACAGACTATTTCAAGGTTTATCTTCAGACTATTCTAATTACTTAGAAGTACCAAAAGAGAAAAAAATTTCCTATGTATTTTATTAACAAACATGAATCCAAAAATTCCTGTCTGATGATATTCCGTTTCAATAGAAGAGCATAGAAAATTTCCTACTTGGTAGAAGTGTGCATCTCACATCTCTGTTGTAAAGTTTTAACTGACTAAACTAGCAAACTAAATTAAAATAAATAAACAGGAATAAAATAACCAAACAAACAAAAAAAAAAGAAACCCCAAACATAAACTCACCTCACAATGATTAATGTTATATCTAAGTAACAGAGATAATTGTGGATCTTCCTGTCCAACTGGAACATGAGCATGACACCATCAGTTTAACAGAGGTACATTATCATTATTTTCAGTCAAGATGCTAGATATAGTAAAAGATATTCAACACATGCCCTTTTTTTTGCAAGAAGCAAAGATTGAAAAATTTAGGTATGGTGCTCCCATAGCAAAACTGGCCTTCTCTTTCACTGGTACCTCCAAAAATATTTATGTAACCAGGAAGTATTTTGGAAGTAAATTCAGAATCTGTGTTTCTCCTTATCTACTTATTCTCATTAGATGAATAAAATTGTAGTTATCAATCATAGTAATTTTATTAAATGCTTATCCTCACTTAAGTTATTAAAATACAAAATCTCCCTAAGTGTCATTTCATACCAACCAACTAAACCAAATCTGTATTGAGAAGTTTCACTTTTTTCCTATGTGGTATAGAGTGCTGCATATTCCCTGGGTTCACCTGTCTTTATCTGTACTCGTTTTCTGGAGCCTGTTTGTAAGCTGGTACTCAGAGAATTTACGCTTTTATCAGGGCCATGTTCCCATGTTGTGTTGATCCTATAAGGTCTGATATCATCTGTGAGATACATGGACAGGTCTAATTCCGTTCTGAAGTTTATTAGACAGTAAGTCTTGAAGAAATAGAGGGTAAGTGATTTGGCCCAGGTGATGATCGTGCCTACAGCAATCTGGAAACTTACTTGAAATAAGAAATATATCTTGATAGCCAAATATCTTAACTGATATGTGGCAAGAAGCCTACATACATCCAGAGACTTTTTCAGACATCCCTCCCAGAGAGTACCTCAGGAGATCTACCAGTTTTCTAAATCTTAAAGTGCTGTGTTCCGAATTTCTTCCATACACCTTCTGTCAGATTGCAGAGTGGCAGGATATATTCTCATTCCAGTGCTGAAGCAGTCAGTTCTTGGAGCTGATAATATCCTTCCAGTGAACCAGAAAGAGAAGACAAAAGTTACTAAGGACAAAGTAAGCCAGAGGTGTACTGTTGGTTCCACAAAGTTAGATTCCACTATGTTGTTTCCCATACATTTCCCATCACTGCTAGGGAGAGAAAAAAAAAACCAAAAATCACACCAAACCACATAACTGAACAAATCCTATTGGTTAAGATACTTTGGCAGAAATCTCATGACTGCATGTTTATCATCAGGGTAGCCATAAAAAATGGGTAACAGTTCAAGAACATATGAACACACATATCCACTACACTCTGGTTAATAGGATTGAAAATTGTGTGTAACACCATGAATGGTGATATGTGGTCCTGATTACCTTCATCTGAAAGCAAGCTGAGAACAAGAAAGTTTCTTGAGGTTATAGACAACAACTGTGAGTGGATGTGTGCATTCTGTGAGGTGATACACATTGAAAACAGCTCTGTAAGGTACCGTATCTCACATATAATTATGAGGTCTGTGTATTTTGTCTTTCAACACAAAGTAGTGCTCATAGAAGAGAAACTTACCAAACCCCTGTACCTCCAAGGCTTTATAGGAACATTGCTTCATCTCTTCAGAAAGTGAGCAAAGTTTCTGTTAAAATGAGGACTCCAGGCTCTATCGGAAACACCAGAAGCAACATCATTCTTGGGTCATCTTGACCTGAAAATTTCAGGAGAATGAGTAATTTTAAAACATGGAAACAGAAATTTACATTATTTCATTTTAGTCCTGAAAACAGGCAAAAAAATCAGACTATAACTTCTATCTCTCTACTGGTAGTTAAATTCATTAAGTCAAAGGGAATAGACAGTCTCCAGCAAAAGGCCATTTAAAAATAAATTAGTTACCTTACTTATTGGGAAAGACTATTTAATGACCAGAGAGCAAACCAGGGAATTTCTAGACATCTAATTTAGCTAGTCAAGCTTCATGCTGTAGTTGGAAGGGAAAGTAATGCAGCAAAATACAAATTTTTTTGTCATCCTGTGAAGTAAAGACTTAAACAGGGGATATGATCTTCTTTTGCCTGCACAGAGCTTGTAGACAGATTATTAATTTTATTTCTTTCCATGTGATTATTCATCCAGTTCACATTTCTATTTGTTTGTGTATTAATTTCTGATATACCTCTTTCTCCTGCAACACACAATGGTTTCTACTTTTAGTGGGCATTCCATTATTCCAAAATAAATTTTAAAGGGAGAAAGCTCCTGAAAATGGAAGACTACAGCAACAGTTCTTGTAAAGTGTCATGTCATTATTAAGGGACCAGGAAAAAAAAATACCCTGTGTTTTAATTAGATTTAAAAGTTCCTAAAGCCCAAAACTAAGTTGCTTGGTTTTGCATTGGAAATCTTGGTCTATTTATTTCTCTATTTTCCATAAACATCTTATGGGTTGTCTGGAGAGTAGCTCTTATAGTTTTGACTAATGATCCATATGAACAGACAGAATGTTTGTGAGAAATCTGGGTAATATAACGAGGCTGCCCATGGGAAAGTCATTTCTCCATGTCTTCCAGACAATAAAGTCATCAAAAAGTGTTTGTAAATCCTTGCAAATCAAGCAAGATGGGGCATTACCTTTAAAAATAAGCTTAGTTTTTGTAGCTGTAGGTGGATTTATTTTAAAATATGAGACTCGTTCTAGTAAAGGAGCATTTCTATTCTTAATATTTATACATACAGAGATCAGCAAATGGTGATATCAGACATAGACACTGAAGCAAAGTTGCAAAATTCAGTTCAAGTTCAGGTCTAAGTTCATGATCTAAGTGGTAAGAGTTTTGCATAAGTCCTGTTCCCTTTCCTGAAAACCCAGCCTTTATTCCAGATCTTAGATTACAGAAACAGATAAATAAGTTTTTCTAAAATCTATCTAAAAATTTCCACTCTTTGTAGGTGCTTATTTTACTAGTTTTATGCAAAGTCTGGAACCTCTGAGTATCATACCTGCCAGTTACAGAAATCTCTTCCTCTTAGCTGTGAAAAAAAAAATTAAAGAAAGAAAACCACAAACACAAATTCAACATCTGTGAATTAACTACTTCTTGTTTTCCTTATTGTTTTTCACTTACATTCCAACTCTCCTTTCTTTGTTTCTCTCTAAAGATTGGTAAGAGTAACACCTGCTGGAGTGGCACCATGAGTTTGGGCTCTCCCACAGTGGTGTTCTGCTAGCAGTAAGAGTGATGCAGACCAACTTGTCTGTCCCTCTCACTGGCTGCTTCTTGGCCACATCCTCCCTCTCAGGGAGGACCACACCACAGAGCAGCCCTCGTGCCTCGCTGTCAAACCTGGACACTTGGTCCTGTTTCCAGTTGTTACGGACCTTGACAGACCCTGGAGCTGAGCATAAAATCAATGTCTCTCTAGTACAGATAGTGAACAAGCTTAAGTGACTTAATGCTTTGAACACTGGCCAGATCTATTTTAATTACTGAAAACCCTGTCATTCCAGGGTCTCTCTGTCATGAGCTGTTGCTCTGCTCAGGTAGTTCTTTTTAGTACATAAACCATGCAGCTAAATATCTGCCAATTTAAAATGCATTATTTAAATAATGTTAAAATCTTCTCTGCTTTAGCTTTTTCAACCTTTCTCAGGAAAACCTGTGCATCATTTGTATGGATTTATGGAGATATAAATGCCTAAAGTAATGTTTCAGCACTAACAAATGTGGGTAGATGTGACTTAAAAACAAGCTGATCATGCACTGGAACAGCAAAGACTGGAGGATTAAGGCAGTCAGAGAAGATGAAAGTGTAGTCAAATCTGCAGAGAAAAAAATAGCTTGAAAGGAGATCCTAAACAAGTAGAACATGCAGGAAATATTTAAAGATTGGCCTTCACCACTGTGGGTTTTTATTTAAATAATCAACAGGTACATAACTGCTGTGAACATGTAAGTAGCTCAGTTTTAGGCGTGCCTGTCGGGATTTCCTTAAAAGAAAAGTTTTATGACTCCTGTTGTCCTAAGGCATCATTTAGTGCCCACATGCTTAGAAAAGTTTTTAATGAGTTCAGTAGGGAAGATTTCACAGAGCATGGAAAAAAATCCATGTGGAACGACAGCTTCCTCGGTTGTTTGCAGCTGGTGTGAGCACAGCCCCTCACAAAGCACTTCTGCAATACTTTCTTGTTAAGCACACATGCTTTTTTCCTATTTAAACAATGCCAAAAAGTGATAACTCAGACTCTGAGAATTGTTCTGACAGTCAGCTGTCACTCATTGTCCTTTATTCTGACAACCTCAGGCATTCAGCCATGGATTCATGAGTTTTCCCCTTTCTCTTTATTTTTAAAGGAGGTGGGGGATGGGTAAGTATATCAGAGGATTCAGCCCTGAATAGACTTTTGTTTTGCTCTTTCTTTTGCCTCCTGACTGTGTCAAATGCAGTGTGTCTCTCATGCACTTTCACTCTTTAGAGAGCCTTGACTGGCCTGGCTAGTTAGTATTCAGAAACAAGCCGAAGTGGATAAAATTCTCCTCTCTGGCTTGCTGAGACTGCAAATAAGTAATTAGACTAAAAGCTCAGTATTTGGGGGAGGGGGAAGGAGGGGAGGAAAGAAGACTTTTGCAGCCTACATTGTTGACTGGAACTTATCAATATATTTTACAACTTTGAGAGCCAGAGAAGAGAGAAAATTCAATACACTATTAGGAATATGTGCTAGTTAATACACTTGTACTGTATTTTCCTAAAGACTGTTTCATTGTGTACCCTACTCTGAGCAGTGGGATTTGCCATTTGATGAGAAAGGAGGGAAAAAGGTTAGCTATGGAAATGGAAAATTCATCTTTTCCTCATAAGTAATTGAGATGTTTGAAAGACAGACATACATGGCAGAACACAGATTCCCATTCCCAGTTCAGTCTGTGCTTCTCAGTTTCCTTCACTTCCAAATGCTTTTCCATGACATCCATATCCAATCTTCTTTTCAAAACTGGCATGCCTCTGCCCCTTTTTACCTATGTAGTGTCACCTCTGAGTATTTCATCCCCCACTTTTCCAGTCAATTACTTTCTGCCATAACCACACCTTCATAAAAAGTGCACTCCCCCATCCTACAGGACTGCTGAACCATCCTTCTCCAAAACCCTTTCTGTTGCTTTCTATACCCATGTTTTCTGTAATACTTCCAAAATCTGATTATTTAGGGAGAGAATGCCTGAGTGCTTGAAGGGTGTAAATGATGATTCTAAATATTTAATAATATACTGTGTAAAAGTATTCTGTAACTAAGATATCAGAAGAGAGGTCATATCAGAGAGGTCATATCCAAATATACGACCTCATCCCCGCATATTGTTAATGTGTATATGTAACTGTGTACATATATGTATTTGTATAGGAATATATTTATGTTTATATTCTATCTAGATACAGCTAGGTAAGTAGATAGACTGATAGATAGATTAATATATATGAAAAACCAGAAATAAATTCTATTGCTAGCTTAAGTTCAGTGCCCCATCCTTCATATTCCTAGTAAAAATATTTTAAAAAATATTATTATGATGTACAGATGACATCATAGGGACTGAGAGTTAAGTCCTCTCTAGGACAAGAGAAACAGAAATCCTTAAATGCACAGAAAGAGTTTATAATATCTAGTAACTGTCAAATCCATGTTTTCTTGGTTTTTACTGGAGTTGCAAATTGTATTTCCTAGTCTTATCTTTATAAGGCCCAAAGTTAGAGGCATGGAAGCATATTTCCCTAGACCAGGTAATTTCCTGCAGATATTTTATAAAATGGCAACTGCTTTGTGTGATAAAAGGTGTTGCCATCACCTGTGAGCATGTCCTTCACAAGTTCTTAGACCTTATTACCGTAGCAAAGTGCTCCAGCAGTTTACCCTGAAGTTGTGTAAATTCCTATCTCTAGGAAAGGCTGCAGTTTTCACTTTCCAGACTATAGGAACAGAAAAACTGCTATTAAAGATCTTTGAATTGTAAATAAATATACTTGCAAGCATGAAGAAGCATACATACATATGAGATCTCTCTTGCTGTTGTTTCTGTATGAGAACTGGAATCAAATTAGCAGAAGACTTGTTACTATGTTGGTTGAGCTGAAGACAATTTGACTACATTTAGTAAGCTGATAAACACCACCCATATGCTGAAACAAAAAACTCCTTTTGCCTGGATTGTTACAAATGACTCTACATGATACATTACTTTTTTACATATGCAGTGCTTTTACAATAAGGAATCATGGTAGCCTTGATGGTAGCTGAGACATTCTGAACTGGGTATGAAAAGCAAGGAGACATTGCATAACAACTTTAAAAAGAGAAAAATTATATTTCAAATCAGAATTTAAGATTTTTGGAAAAGGTTCATCCAGGCAAGCCATATTTCACGGCTATTTTAAGCCAGACAGAAATTTTTCTTAAAGAAAATATCTTGAAGTGTAGACAGATTCTATTCAGGTGAACACATTAAATGTCTCTTTCTCTAATAATTATAAAAATCCACATTTCATAGGAATCCATCAATACAATAAAAAGATATATTCTCAAGAAGGTGTATTGTTTAAATGTTATCATTATTACATTTAATTGCTTACAGAATGACAGAATCATAGAATATTCTGAGTTGGAAGGGACCCACAAGGATCCTTGAGTCCAGCCTTTGAGTGTCCATACACTGTCATTTTCTCTGTGTGTCTCTTGTCTACATAGATGCTTTCCCAATAATTTAGGATTAATCATCTATTTACAAGATAAAGACATAATCTGAAAAATTTATAAAAAATTATTCATATTTATATGCTTTCTGTTTGTTTAATAATATCAGATTGAGAAAATTTGTTTATGTCTTTCTTGATTTCACAGTATGATGTGCACAGATAAAGTTCCTCACATTTGCAACTGATTTCAATGATATTTTGCAGAGGCCTGGCAGATTTATTTGCCCAGTAAGATCTAGGCCTTAATGACCAATTAAAATAAACAACATCATCATATAGGCTTATTAAAATCAAAACAGCAGCTACTACTCCAAAAATGTCAAATTAATTTTAAGAAATGTATCTTAAAATATGCTTAGAAATAGAAACAATGTTTTGCTGACACAGAAATACATAAACACCAATGGAGGGGAATTCCAGCTATTGGAGTTTCTGTAATTATTGACCTCTCATGATCTCCAGCTCTTAAAAAAAAAACAGAAAACATAAAAAACCCTGTGTCACAAATCAAAAGTGGAAGAAGTATTATTTACTTGTTAGAATGAAATCCAAAGCATATATAGGAACCTAAGGTCTGTGCTACTTGCCTCTATTTAAACAGTGTACATGAATGTAATTTCTATAGTGGCAAACCTTCAGAAGTAATGTCTATGAGAAAAATAGATGCAACCTTATCTGTAGTTCACTTTAGAAGTCAAAGTTTTTATTTTGCTTTTATCAGAGGACTTATGTAATCTTCATATTGTACTAAAAGACAGAAGTTTTCATCTCATTCAATATTGACCAGATAACTTTTGCATTATGCAAATATTTGCTAGCTTATTGCTATTTCTTTAAATAAAATCTGCATTTCTCTGGTTCTTAATAATACTATAAAATCCATTCATTGAAATTGTGGAAGTAACTGTCAAAAGGGTTTTTTCTTACAGGAAGATTTTATGGTAGGCACTAAAGTATTTCAGATATTTCAGAATCAAGTAAACTATCCTAAAAATGCACTAGGGAGATGAAGATGTAACTATAGTTCATTATTTTTTGCAATGAATTGACATAAAAGACTACATTTTTAAAAGTCCTTAGTTCTCTTTGCTCACTGAATATCAATAGTCCATTCCAAGGATGTTTTGCCTAGTTAGTGTAGAATTCATTCTTTGATAAACAATTACTTGATTTTTGGTCAGATAGAAAACTGTGGCTTGGAAAGATTTTTTTTCTGGTCTGTCTTTTTATGGTGGTAAACAGTAGTGGGTTTCAGCTATTCTGTTTTTAAATCCTTTGTGTTTTATGAATGACTCTTAAAGTTTCAACAGAATTTGCTGTTCTGTAATTCCTCCAAAGAGGAACACTAAAGTAATTAGGAAAAATACCTTACTCCCAAGACACTTTAATGCTCAAAGTCACAATGTGTCCCCTCTCCTTGCATGCACTAATATCTAAGCCCTGGTTTGGCAAGGCACACAATGCAAGGCATACATGATGCTAAGCCCAATGGTAGTCCTGCTGATTTTGATAGGTTTATACATACACTAAAAATTATTTCTTGCTTAAGTGCATTGTTGCCTGGGGACATAAAATGCTGGTTCAGATAAGAGGTAAAATCTGGTCCATTGATACACACAGAAGTCACTCCACAATTTCAAACATTAAATAAACCTAATTTCAAAATCAGATTCTAGAGGCACAAAGTAATTTGGAACTAGCTGAAGGAATGGGTGGGATTTGAGAATACTGATGCTGTTGTCAACTTCCACTGTACTGGTGTAAGACCATGGCAAGCATAATACCTTGCAGTTGCCAGATAATCTATCAACATGTAATTTTTTTCTCTTCAAAGTGATGTTGCTTATCATAGCAGGGTACAAAATTCTTTCTTTTTTTGTATGGTGTATCCATGACATTTTTTTGTGATTCAGAAACAGCACTGACACATGCAGGAAATGACATATAGCAATAGTGTAATAAAATAGTTAAATCAAAACCTAAGCACAGACATATTTCTTGTTGTTTGAAAGCACTCACCTAAGCACATCTCCAGAATTTTATTAGTAAAGTTTAAAAATATTTGGAGATGACTAGTGCCCTCTTGTAGTAGCCTAAAAGAGCTGACTTGTTATCAAGAGTGTTTGAGATGCTTTTATATGGAGCTATATGGAGTTTCATGCCTGTTTGTGAAAGAGGAATTTTCTTAGGTCTTTGTCCACAACTGCTGAGAGGTTATTGAATGTCAGGTGTCACGGCTCAAAACAGCCTCACATAGGCTCTCAAAACAGTGCAGAGTTGGTGGGAGAAAAAGAAAAATAGAAACAGCTAGTGAGTTAAAAAGTAAAGGCTGTAAAAGCTTTTAAGCAGCCCTTCTGTCCTATCTCTGAAGGTCAGCATGTCACTGGACAAGTACATGCTGTATAGTCACTGCCAGTAAGTATTTCATTAAAAAAATTTAAAAAGCTACTTGTAGAATTATATGCAGATTCAATCATGAGTTTTGATCCTGGGTTTGATTTTAGCATGAATTTTCTTCTGCTGATTAAGTGGCTTTCATGTTCCTCACTTACTTTTAAAGATCAAAAGACATCAAGGTACCTCATTGAGTTAACAGGCTCTGCCCCACAGATCTTACAATGTAATCTTCATGTCTGTGATCTCTAATTCCTGCAGTTTGTCCAGGTATTCCCATCACAAGGGGCAGAGCTGAGTAAGCAGTGCATATACTAAGCCAAAGGGCCATAAATAAAAATATTTTGGATATTTTTTCCCTCCTCCTCAGAATAAAATAGGAAATTTTCAGCTTTGCTGTTGCTTAGAAGACACTGACATAATACTTTTTTCTTAACACCTTTGACACACGCTAGCATCAAACAATAAAAGATCCCTACTGAACATCCTCACATCATACTCGTACCATATATAATGATCAATTTCAGACCATATGCAACTGGGCAGAGTTCAGTTGGGCACTGCAGTTACTGTTAATGAGGGTTGCTATGTGACAATTGAAAACATATGTTGTCCATGCACCACCACCACCACAACTGTAGAAGTAGAAAGGGAAATGTCTTTTTGCTGCTGATTAGGACTGATCCTCCCACAATGAAGCTGCAGTAGGACTCAGAGGAATCTTTGGCACTGGTCTGTACCATGATACATTTTGGACTTTATTTTATGTTTTTTTAATATGTTTTGGTGTATGTAATTAATAATTGTCCTGCAATACATTGTCCTCTTCCACTAGCTACAGCCTGAATTCATTGATATCATCTCCCTTAAAAGTTTGAAACCCCCAGTGACAGGAATATTAATGTGCCAACACTGTCATATCTATTTCAGCTCATACATATGCAGTTTCTTTGTTTTCAAAGATTTATGTCAGACTTTGCTGAAGTGAGGTATTCTACCATTTTAGATAATAGCATGCCAAAGTGATGTTATCAGGCACATTCAGCACTCATTCAAGCAAATGGGAAGGAGCATCCATTCCTTTGTAGCTTAAACAGAGAGAAAATGTTATTTATCCTTATTTGATGAAGAAATCTTTCAAGGGGAAAGAGTGTACTTTTAGAACAAGATTATGGTCATCCTGTGGATTATCTTTTAATTAAGAATGGATGATTTGTGCCCACTCTGCTGTAGCAAATGTCTTGCTGCTAATGAAGTTTAAACAGACTTACTTTATTTAATTACAGCTAATCACTAGGGTAAAATGTGGAATTGTCTTTGATCCACATGTAGATTGGTAATCCTTGTGGCAGATAGCATCTCATATTCCCTCAAATTCTTTTCTGTTTCTCCAGAAGGTCCCAGCTTAACTAAGGGTTAATTGAGATAGCTGGACTGGTGTGATTGATGTATTTTTGCTCAGGGATGCCATCCTACCTTTCCAAGGACTCTGTCCCTCGTTCTCTCTCTGTCTCTGTCTCTCCCCTTCCCCCCTGCCGCACTCCCGCCCCTTCTCTCCCCTTCTCTCCCTGTGCAGTCACCTTCAGGCCATGTAATGTAGTAGATGCCTGCTTGTTTGACGTGAGGGACCTAAGGGGGCCAAGGTCCTGCTGGATCAGTGAGTGGAAGAACAGACACTGCTGGAGGGAGAGCAGAGGTTAGGAGAGGGCAGCAGAGACCAGTGTAAAGCAGAAGAGGGCACTAGTAAACTGACCTATTTCAGCTCCACACTCTGAGCAGAAAACACCAGTTGATGGAATATTGAAAGCCACTTGGTGAGGGAGTAACATCAAAGATATTTCATTTTATATTATTGTTTTGTTTTATTTCATTTTTTTTACTTAGTTTAAATTTAATTTAGGTTTGTTTTGAGGTTTCTTTAGTTTATTAAGAAACTAAAATTTTTTAGCTTATTAAGAAAAAAAAAAGTAGTCCTCACTTCAAGGAATGTTACCAAAGCATTTGACTTTCAGCTTTTTAAAACGTGAAAAATACAGCCTGTGGAACTGAAAAGTCACCAAAAGAATGTGGAAATTTGTATTTGCTGTAGAAAACTTGTGGTCTCATTGCCTGATACTCATAGTCCTTCCAAAGATTTTCTTTACTCCCCCATTCCCAGGACTTTCTGAGTCTGGTGAAAACTGTGATAGCCATCTATACAAATCATGGTCAGTAAATAAAAACAGTTTCAAGGACTAAAGTCTGTACAACTGGTCTCTTATTGTCATTTGTACTTTGTAGGAAATGTTATCTTAAAATTAATGGCCTTAACTTTTATCTTCTAAACTCATTTTTTCACTTTGTCTTTACATTTTGTTTTTCTTTATTTCTTTTTCTGATGATAAAATGTCAGTCACCATTGTATGAACAGTTTCTGATTTCTTGTTATCTTCTGTTAAAATAATGTTATTTATTTCATTATTTGAAGACAGTATGCCTGAGATTTTCCTTTTGATTTTTTGTTTGTTCCTTTCTTTCTTTCTTTCAAAGAGTAATTTGAAATGGAAACATTTATCTATCAGTCTGCTCAGAAATATTAACAGCTTTAATTAGCTCAGTGAAAAAGTTGTTTGCTTTTATTTACAGAGCTGTTAACTTACCCACTGGCAAAAGAGGCTGAAGATATAGAATATCTCTTTTGTGAAAAATTTAAATAATTAGAATAGAATAGTTTGCAATTAGTCTCCACAATAATCCATTAAACCTCTGCAGTTTTTTCTCCCCATCAGGATCTGTATCTGTCATGAAGTCACATCCTGATAACATCTGCATGTTAGTGATAGCTTGTGTTTTAGTTTTTATGGTCTGCTGATGAGAGATTCTTCAAGACCCTCTCAGTCATCAGAACCACTGTTGAAAATTTTGCTTATGACATCCTGAAGGTGGCTTAATTTACATTTGCCATATGTCATAATGATGAAGATACTCTTAGTTAAACTGTTTAACATCCTGGCCCCTTTTCACTTTTCTGCTTTGGAGCTGGTTTTTTTCCCTGCCTTTCACATGAAACTGGTTCTCACTTTTTTCAAAGATTGTGACTGCAAACTATATTTTCAGTGGTAGAATTTATTTTGTTCTGAGTTACTTCAACACCACAGATGAAATTAAAAATAATTTTTAAAAGTTTGTAAGGAGGTACAGGATCTTCATTCCCTCTTGCATGGCAACTACAGCTGCATCCACATGAAAAGGCCAGCTTGTTAAACAACACATAACACTGATTGTACTGAATATTCTAAAGGTCAGGTATTGACAGGCCCTGAGCTGTTTATGCTTCCCAAGTGGCCCCAATTACATACAACCTAAGTAGTCAATAAAGAATGGCATTAACATATGTAGAAAAGGTGTTTATTTTACATTTCCAAGACAATTAGCAATCTCCTCCTTGTCATCCAAATGTAGAAGCTAGATCATGGGCTCTTTGATGAATGAGCACAAGAGAGAGGTTATGGGTCTTAGAGACCTCAGGCCTGTCTCAGAAATTGTAGGCAGACTGTCTGACACACAAGTACAAAATGGATTTTTCTCGGTGGTTTTGAAAAAATAAAGATAAGGAGAAATATAAGTATATTTTCTAAGGAGAAAAGATAGTCATGCAATGTAATGTGTAGCCATGTCATATATGTAGCCGGAATGTATTCAAAGGATCTGTGAGGATTCAATTACGTTTTAAATTAAAGTGAATTATTGATGATTTGTATTGCTTACATATTCTAAGTGCTGCTGTAGAAATTAATCATCCTTCTTACTTGTGATCACTTTTTCTCACTCTGTGAACAAAATTTCTAACTGTATTTGGGCAAGTACAGAAACTCCACAATCCATTGTGGGAAGCATGCAAAGACCATGAAATAAAGGAGGCTTTACAGCACAGTATTAAAAAGAGATTTATCAAAATTAATTGTAAAATATTAACAAATAAGACAAAATATTGCAGATTAATTCAATTTCATTCCCAGACTGCAGGCTTTAGTGCAGGTACATTAGTCTGCTCTCTTACTGCCTTACTTACTCCCTGCTGCTGTATCGCAGCAATTACTGCTGGCTGCTGAAGGAGCAGATTGAATCTTCTCCCAGCCAGCAGCAGGAGAAGGTGGGACTGCAGCCAGAGAGGGACCCTTGAACCAGAAGGATGTGAGTGATGTGAAACTGGTGAATGTCCCTTATCCCCTCTCCATTAAGCCTCCATGAAAATAGAATTTTCATAGCAGTAACTCGCTTCCAGAGGATGAGAAGATAATTCATTGACTATCACTGCTTTGCAGCAGAATGATTTTTACAGACTCCAGCTGACATCAGTTGGTTGTGGTGTTGCACAGATCAGAAGATACTTTTTTTTGCTCCAGAAGGTTTTCTGTAAAAATAAACTGTAGGAGAATATAAGTACTAACACAACTTATAGCTAGAGAAATGAGTTCAGACTGACTAACTCTCCTGTTTAATAAAGATTTAACTGTGTGCTTAAATTTCAAGGCACCACTCCAGGGTTTTATATTAAATAACGATTTAAGTGCATTGCTGGATCACAACCAAAATCACAAAACAAGTCTAGCAGTTCCAGCAGTGAGTGAGTCCCTAATTCCCAGTCCAACACTAACTCACAGGAACATCCTTCTTCAATTTAGATCTTAATCTGATAACTTCTCAATCACAAAGAAACTTTCTAAAGGTTTAGAAATTTGCATGGATCAATGACATATCTGAAGCTCTACTGAACCTGTTATAATTGCATTGTTTTCCAGATTGAGCAGAAAAGCAAACTAGTATTTTACAATTAATCTTTCTTCCTCTGGAGGGATACAAAAATAAATGAGAAGGACTGTAGATTAATTCAACTTCTAGAAAAGCTTGTCATAGGTCTGAATATTTTCTCATTTTGTTCATTTTTCTTTCTAACAGGTGGATAAGCAGGAAAACATGACTTAGTGAAGCTTTGTGAACATCAATTTATTTTAAGTCAATCATAAAGTGTTTCAAGGTAAGAAAGCAATATTTCAACCTTTTTCACTGAGCATAATAAAGACCAATACCTTCCCCTGTACCTCTAACACAACGTAGTATTTACTGATTGGTGGTTTCTGATCAAGAATCTCTTTGGTGTGTTAGAAACCTAAACCAAACCACCTAAACCAAACTGATGTTTGATTTGCCTGCACCATACTCAAGAAAGAGGTGGAAATTATCATGTTTTTTTCTGGTTTGGTTTTTGTTTAGTCCTCCTGGCTTGTGCCAAGGTATAGGCATAGTCTTTGTTTATAGGGTTCAGCTTAAGCACCCTAATTCTGCTCTGTTAAATTACTTCACTTTCATGATATGTATGTTGTGAACGCATCCTCAGAAATTCAGATGTCTCAGGATCACAACAGTCAAAGCAGGCTGGTTTCTCTCAGGCACAAAATCCTATGGCAGGCGTGGGTAAGTAGAAAGGTAAAGAGGAAAGTGAAATAAACTGGAAAGGAATTGTTACCTCCAGTTATTGGTCCATTTTGAATGAATGACAGACTGATTCAAGGAGAAGGCACAATAGAAACTGGAATGTTGAAGAAAGGTCAAAGTAGGAAATCCAAGCTCTTGGGGTGCTTCTGCATAATAGGTCATTTCAAGTGCTACTTCAAACAGCAAGCTGGTTCAGAGCTAGCATGATGCTAGCTCTGACACAGCTAATGTCCAATGAATCAGTCACCTTTTATTTAGGGTTTTTTTTGGGGTGTGGTTTTGTTTTATTTTTTGTAAACTGAGTAATTGTCTCAATTTGGGCATTGATGCCATAAAGAATAATGAAGCTGGTAATTTTAAAAGTTCACAATTTTCATTACCATAATTGCCTTTCAATTTTGTAGCCAGTGATACATATCCCCATGTTAATGTATAAGTGTGCTCTTCCATTGTTGTTTCTAGTGGTCTGGGAACAGATGGCCTTTTGCAGCAGATGTATTATGAACACCAGAAGAAGAAATGAGTCTCCTAAAGAACATTTAGTATAATATTGAAGTAATTACAGAAGCCATGTAGGAAAGAACTTTTAGATTGAAATTATTACATATATTTAGGATATTATCTAATGGGTAAAGCTTGGAATGTGGTCAAGAAAAGAAAAATGAGCAATATATAACAGACTGACAGAACAAAGGATAATGGTTTTGCATTGAAAGAGGGCAGGTTTAGATCTGAAAATAGAAAGGAATTCTTTACTGTGAGGGTGGTGATGCACTGGTACAGGTGGCCCAGACATGTTGTGGCTGCCCCATCCCTAAAAGTGTTCAAGGTCAGGCCAGAATGGGGTTTGAGCAACCTGCTCTAGGTTTGGAAGTTGTCCCTTTCCATGACTGGTGGGCTGGAACTTGATGATCTTGAAGGTCCTTTCAAACGCAAACCATTCTGTGACTCTATAAACACAACTTGAACAACAGGAAGAGATTGTTCCATTTCTTTTTCATCTGAGTTTTTCCTCTCTTGTCCTGCTTGTGGCATGTTCTTTTGACTTCTAATATTATATAGGACTATTTATTTCCTTTTCTTATTGCACAGCCTGAAGACTCTCCTTTACCATCAGGTGTTCCAGTGCAAGGCAGTACTGAAATTCATCTATATAGTTTCTTTGCTATTATCTCATTCCCTCTGCAAGTGTTTCTTGGCCTGCAGTAGGAACTGGGTGAAGCTGAGTACCTTAGATGTAGAATCTGGTAAACACAACAAACTCCAAGTAGACACAGTTGTGAGGGCTAAAGTAAACTCCAGACCTCAGCAAACTCACTTATACCAAAAGCCTTGTTAAAACCTTTTTGGGTTGAGTTGATGGCTTTTTGTCTGTAGCATTCCTGCTGCCTTTTTTTGCAATGGCATTTTTAATTTCTGGTGTCCCTTTGAATGTCTCAGTACTTTGTTTTCTATGAAACTTAACCTCAACAAAATAATTTTGGAAAGAGGCATCATATGGGACCAAAGGTATAACTCTAGTTCATGTTTCTGAGCCTAAGGGTGGAGGGCCATGTGTGCAGCTGCAATTTAGGAAAGCATATAAATGGTGGCAAATTTAGTCATCACACTGCCCATATGGCTGATACAGGAGCACCAGGCTATGAAGGTCATGAGCAAAGGCAGCCTCTGTAATGCCTTTGTTTATAAAACTCCCTGGGCTTACAATACATGACCATACAACTGCGGAGGTGCTGCAGCCCAGGGTGACAGGAAAATACCAGTTTCATTAGGATTCTTGAACCCTATCATATTACACTTCAGAACTAGTGACCAGTTTATTTAAAACAAAGAAGCTTTGACCTTTCTCCCCTTTCAAAACCAAAAACACATGAAGATAAAGTGACTCATTTCCGGCTGCAAAAGAAGTTCTAAGAAATATTTTTTCCCAAGTGCAATTTGTGAATTTATTTTTTTTTCTCTTCTTTCCCTCTTTGCGATCTCTTCACCCCTGCCTGGCTTTTGCATAAATATCTCATATTCTTCTTATCACGGTCAACATATTTATTACTTATATTCACTGTGTAGTCCTTTTTTGTTTCCAGTTTTCTTTCTTTTTTCTTTCCTTGCTTTCTTTCTTTTTATCTGTGTTGTTTATTACCATGACCCTTGATCCTTAAAGTTTTAAAACAGCTTGGCTTTCAGCAGCTAAATCTGACAAGGTCAGCATTTTTCTGTTTATTCTGAGAGTACTATTTACCCTCTGGGATTTTTAAAAGCAGTTCTATAAAACATCACTTGAAAAAGTTTGTAGCATTCAACAACTTTCATAAACCTAGTGCTCAGCATAGACTAACTGTTAATTCTTCTTGTAGAACTCAGAACAATTAAGATTGATTTTCCTCCTCCCTGCAAAACTTGCCTACAGAAATGCATTTTCCAAGAATATTGATAAGTATTTCAGCCTAAACACAGAAGCAAACTACTAGCAGTTAGCATAATCTTTTGTATCACTGTCAAATATAATGAAATTAGACATACTATATGATCAATTAGTTCCTAGGATAGCCTTATTTTTACATAACTATAACAGAGCTGTATTAATTCCTTTGGGGTATTTTATTGGAAATAAATGATTGTGGTGTCAGCATTCTGTCAAAATAGCAAACAATCCTGTAATTTTCAGAAAGTCAGAACATGACAGAATTAATTATACAAAAACAATGTTTCCATGAGCTAAGACCAGACTCTTTGTAAGTGATGTTGAATTTATATTAACTTAAAACAAGCTAATTTAAACAATCTCAGAAGATTTTCCTGAAGAAGGTAATTGCTCAAACACAAGAGTCCCCAAGACCACGTTAAAAATGACACTGCTGTTAGAGCCTGTTGGGAATTGCAGACAATTGCAGATTTTCCCTCTGTAATTTCCTTTTCCCTTTCCTTTCCCTTTCTTTTCTCTTTCCTCTATTCATTGAAAACCAATGGGAATGATGCTCTGCAGCATAAGCAGAAAGTGGGGATGCAAAGAATGACAGAAAAACATCTGCAGCAAAACCAGAGGATTTCTATGAGTGAGTGAAAAATTCTGCTACATGAGAGTTTGCTTTATAAGCCTTCTGCATACCATTTACAGAGACAGATAAGAGAAACCTGCTAGCAGCCATCAGGTCACCAGGTGGTTTCTACTAGAAAAAGAGGCGGAGGGATGGACAGACAGGCAGAGAGGCACACACATACAAGCTCAGAAAATCTTTCCAAAACCTCTGTCTATAGATAAGGTGCATACTTCAAAATCTCTGGTCTCTGGAGAAAATAGTTTCAGACATATTCTTACAGTGAACTTAGGACTATTTCTCAACTGAGTACTACTTAGTTCCTCCACTGAGAATATTCCTCAGGAGACAGAGGTGTCCTTCACTGCAAGAGCACAGTGCTCATCTATCTTTTATTTGCCCCTCTGTGTTTTCAAGAAGGAGGAGAGATTAGTAAAAGTAAACATTTGAAGAAGCTCCCTGAATTTTCCATGCTTGTTCTCAGCCTAAAGGTAAATTCTTGTGGAAAGTTTAGTAAGATTCCGTTTGTCTGCTTTTCAACTAGCCAGGCACATAATAAAATGTTTTTCATATTTTAAGATATTTTTCCCAGACTGCTTTATTTCCTGGCTTAGATAATGTCAAAAATGGTGTATTTTAAAAGAGATTGCCTTCTGGAAGGAATGCTTTGTTCAGTTTGAAAAGAGGTGGAGGACAGAGAAAAAAGGAAGCTAACCCCAAGTAAAAATTTCAGAGAATATATTAAGAATATATCATTTACCTTGCTGAGAGGCTGAATTTCATCTTGAACAGAACTTGTATGTGATTGTGTATGGGTATTTAAAACACGTTGAAAGGAAGGAAAAGATCAGGGTAATGTTTCAGAAATACCCTTCTACTAGTGATTTGCTATGAGTTTTTGACAAATCCCTGCTGTTCTCTATGCGTTAGGGTGCTCACCTTCTTTATCACAGTGCTGTGAGGAACCATTAGGGATCTACATAGGATGTTTTCAAAGTCTGTTTTTTGACCATTATCATGATTCATGGATCAAAGAAAATAGTTATATGTTTAGATGGAAATTAATATGAAATCGAAAGCAAAGAACTTTCTATTGCAAAAGCAAAGAAACTCCCCCTGGTAACAAGGGTTAATGCAAAGTCAGGATGAGTTATCAAGGACAACTTGAGTGTCTGAGTCAATGGCTTAGTCTCACATACTGCACATCAGCAAAATCTCGTCTAACTATAATAAGGCCAATTGAAAGTATTCACAGAAACTGTGAAAAAAAAAATCTGGTGGAGAAAATATTACAGTAATAAACAAGTAAATGTTGCATGCAAGGTAGAGAAATAAAATAAAATTGCTGTAAAAAATAATTTCATTTTAAAGGAAACAAAGTTTTCTGCATGAAAAAGTTACATCTGGAATGTTGCAAAAACAAATTTTTAATCATTGTTTCTTCATGGTCATTCTTGAAATGAAGACATTGTACTGTTTAAACATTTTATACAAAAACATGGTCGAGACATGTACATGTACCAGTGGAATGAAACCATCAATAACCACTATCTAAAATGAATTGCATTCCAAAAGAAGAGGCTAATGCTATATTTTTTTTTTTCCATGGGACTGATCTCTATCAGATTGATTTATGCAGCAGCCAATCATGTTTCAGCAAACTCTAGCATGCACATGCATCTTTAAGTAATGATAAGCTGGGATTTTCAATTTATTTGTACACCAGAAGCCAAAAACTTTTTTTGAAAATCCAACACCCCAACCTGCAAGAGCAATAGTGTGTTTCCCCAACAGAAAAGCATGCAGGAAAGCTAACTTCTCCCATTGTTCCTTAACTTCCATGTCACATGCATGGCCAAATTAACATAATGGGATACAAAAACACATATCCTTAGGGGGGAGGGTTAAAAAATGTATGCTATGTAGCTATGCTATGACAGATGATAAACAAGCTTATTTTTTACTTGCGTGTTTACATTGTTTTCTTTGGTAGAATGTGGGGGGTTTTTTACATTACATTATTTCCTTTGATAGTAGATGTGATAGTAGATGCTTTTGTTGGTAGTGGGAGTGATTGGCAGCTTCAAGCTGTTCTGTTTAATTGCCTTTCCACTTTGCAAAAATCTAAGTTTAGAAGACACTGTTTCACAAATAAATCAAGTGTGTAGATGTGTGTGTGTGTGTGCAAGAGACAACTTGGGAAAGAATTTCTTCAATCAGATGCACTAACCATCCTCTTATGTATTTTTCCATATTTCTTTTAACTGTGCATTGGTTTGTTTCTAATTGCTTCTCAGTCCCTCTCCAAAGAAGTAGTGTGGTGTTGGTTTGGATTAGTACAATTTGTGGCATCCGGTTACTTTCAAAGGAAGTAGGGGATATGATGGAATCGCAGGAAAAAGTGAAAAAAAAAAAATAGTCGAGTACACCATTTGTTTTTACATAAAAAGAAAACAAAAGGCACACATAGCAGGGAAGAAAAAAAAAAAGTTGTCTGTATTGTGTTCTTTGTTTTTCTTGCTTTATCCTTTGGACTACTTTTTAGGGGATATTTATCAGATTTTATTCCATGTCCTAATTAAATTGTTTTTTCTCCCTCTTATTTCAGAATCCTTTGGAGAGTTTATTTTCTGTTTGTGTTTTACTGACAAAAGGAAGTAAATTCTGATTTATGTACTTAAGAGTTTGGAAGAAAGAAAAACAGTGTCTACATCACATCAGCATCTACTGCCCAAGCCCAAGAGCTGCTGAAAACAAGTCATTTGAAAACTTGATGTCTAGTGACATCTTTATATTTCAAATTAGCCAAGATATCTCTGAATTTGCTATTCATTTTATTTCCTGAAATTATAACAGAATGTTCAAAAGGTGTTTATTTCAGTAGTGACACTACTTTCCTTTGATTAGCAAACCTGAACAGTTTTAGGAATTTCATGAGCAGTTTTAGGGGTCTCATGAATAAATAAATGGAAGCATTTCAAAATTGCTGTATAAAAATGTCTTTTTCCTTACACACAAATACAGATGTTCTGTGCACTGAGGTGTAATATTAAGATGGAAGCTGAGTTGGTTCATGTTCTGAGTTGTAGTTAAAAACAATCGTATAAAAATGGTCCAAGACCTTTAAGCACTCGAGGATTTCAGAAAATCTTGTTTCTGCCATTTTAAATTGCACAGGCTATTAATTGAAACTGCTAATTTTTTTTCAAGTAAATTCTTTCCCTTTAGTTTTCCCATAAAAATTAGTAAACCAGGATAGGAAAACTCACTACAATATCATTCAGCAAATTGTTTAAATAAGATCCATAATAGACTGTATATTTTCATTTAAAATCTTTTCTTAATTTTGGATTATGTACATGTTTTATGTTCATGTGTGTTTACCATGTGGATACTGAGAATAACACAGTGGACAGGGATAGAGTCGACTCTTTTGTTACAGAGACATGTGTAGTATATTTCTACTGTATTTGTTTTACCTCATGATCAAAGTGAATTAATAAAGCACAAAGAGGAAAGATGGAATATAGAAAAAAATGTTAACAAAAATCAGAAACAGAAAAATAATTTCAGGGTAGACACAATATTTTTTACCCAGTGACTGTTAGAGTCCATATTTAATAAATGATAGCATATATGGGAAAATAATAAAGCCGAGGCCGATCAATGCAATTGTGCACATATAAAGAAGCTAGCTTGTGCCAGTTCAGAAATTTACTCAGAAAAAACAATGCACAGCAATGAGTACTCATTTTTTCAAAACACATCAACATGTCTAAATAAATCTGACAGATTTAGGGTATTTCCCTTCTCATCAGCCCTCAACCACCTTCCAGACTCAACAGAAAAATGAGGTGAGGTGAAAGCCAATGACATAACATAACATAGATAGCATGCATAATATATTGCATTAGTGTTCTCTGCATGACATTAGAAAGCTATAGATGTGTATTGGACAAAGAAATAAACAACAAATATGTTTTTCCCCCACAGTGAAATAGCAAACTAGAAATACAAACTGCTCCTACAAATATTATCACCAGAGACATTTCTTGCCATCCAGCTAGATGGCCGAAAATATTTTGATCTATATGACTCCTGTGGCCTTGATCCAAGGCCTATTGAAGCCAATTAAGAATCTCTATCATCTTTAGTGAAGTTGGACCTAGCCCATTAAGAGATTTTGCCCTAAGGGAGTAAATGGAGGATTTTTAAGGGCCACCCTCGCATGTCACTTCAATTTATCACAAGGGAAAAATACTTCCCTTCATTAACACTGTGTAAGTCAGTTTCCTTTTCCAGTAAGTGCCGTATGTTTCAAACTCTTTCTCTTAGCTCTTTACTGATCCTTTATACAAAAGATGACTGCAAATATAGTGTAATATTACTTCTCAAAATAGTTCTTAGGAAGTCAGCATTTCCAGAAATTCCCATAATTTTTCCCTGCTGCAATGCTCAAGTGGGTAGTATATGAATGATGACAAGTAAATTAAAAGCTATGCTGTCTGAATGGACGAAAAGACTGGCAAAACTCAGGAAACTATAAGATAAATATAAGTGGCAGTTATAGTCACCTTTCACATAAAAAACTGTAAAGTATTTCATATTGTGTCCCATTTCTCTGCTGGAACATGCTGAAAGGAGCAGGAGTATTAGGGAGCTAAAACAATTCTTCATTTCTTTCATGGATGTACAAATATAACATGGAGCATGGAATTTTGCCCATGACTAATTTAGCTTCACAACTTCTGACTTCTTAATTGAACATAGCAGCTGAAACAGCTGCTGAAACACAACATAAATATGTATAACAAAGTCAATGCCTTTTATTTAAAAAAAAATAATTCCTCTCTGCAGTTCTGCAAATATGTTCTTATTAATGCATTTTCCATGCACTATCTGAATACATGCAAAAGATAAACAAGTTACTGGTATGAGTTAGTAACAAAAAGAAGTATTTCCTTCTCACCCACAGCCGGTCTCCGGTTCTTGCAGTCTGCATTAATGTTTTGTGTGATGTAGTCTGTTCTGGCCTGAGTGGTAACAACCAGGAGTCTACAGTAATCTCTAATCTGTGCACAAGGAATTGGCCAATGAAGTTGCCAAGTCGCTCTCCATGATATTTGAAGATTCATGGCAGCCACAGGAATTCCCATGTGTCTGGAAAAAGGGAATCACCACAGCTATCTTTAAAAAGGGAAGGGTAGAAAGAAAGACCCTGGGAACACCCAACTAGTCATCCTTACCTCTCTGCCTGGGAAGATCCTGGAACAGATCCTCCCAGGAGTTCTGATAAGGCATGTGGAAGAGATGTAGGAACTTGGAGAGACCCAGCACAGCTTCACCAAGGGCAACTCCTGCTTGTCCAACCTAGTGGGGTTCTACAATTGGGTGACTGCATCAGAGTACAAGGGAAGGGTTACAGACGTTATTTATCTGGACTTCTGTAAAGCCTTGGGCACTGTCCCCCAAAAACATCCTACTCTCTAAATTGGAGAGAGGTGGACTTTATGTTGAATTTGAATGGACTGTTATTTGATGGATAACAAAGTGGTTGGATATTCACATCCAGAGGGCCCCAGTCAGGGGCTCAGAGCATCAGACACAAGTGGTGTCCCTCAGAGATCTCTACTGGGACCAGTGGTATTTACTGTCTTCATTAACAGTGTAGATGAAGGGATCAGGTGCACCCTTAGGAAATTTGCAGGGGACACCGAGCTGAGGGGTGCAGTTGACACTCCTGAAGGATGGGATGCCATCCAGAGGCACCAGGACAGGCTCGAGAAGTGGCCCTGGGGAATCTCATGAGGTTTAACAGGACCAAGTGCAAAGTGCTGCAGAGGGGTCAGAGCAATGCCCAGTACAGGCTGGGGGATGATCAGATGGAGAAGGACAGGGGGGTGCTGGTGAGGGGCTGGACATGAGCCAGCCGTGGACACCTGCAGCCCAGAAAGCCAAATGCATCCTGGAATGCATCCAAAGCAGCCTGGGCAGAAGGTGAGGGAGGGATTCCTGCTCTTCCGCTTCACTCTGGTGAGACCCCATCTGCAGAGCTGCCTCCAGCTCTGGAGTCTCCAGCAGAGGAAGAACATGGGCTTGTTAAAACAAGTTCAAAAATAGCTTCTCTAGAACATTCACAATTATGAAATCCTGATAACCACTGTTCTTAAAACACAATCCTGATGGGTTTTTTTCTCTGCTGCAATTATCAGTTGAATAGAAAGCCAAATATTAATCTGTATTACTCCTACCCCATGAGCTGGAGCATCCACTTGAGTTAACACATGTCCTACTGGAGAACATGAAGGAAGAGATGTTCCGTGAGGGCATCCCTGCCTTATCCCTCAGCTTGGAGATGGCACAGGGACACTGCTTCTCCATACCGAATACGGATATGAGTTTTGGCACATCCATGTAGTAAGTGAAAATAGTAACATTTTCCAAAATTTTCTAAAAAAACACCTCCTGCATAGTATATTTTTGCAATTTTGTTTTGTTTGAAGAAAATAAAAAAAGTCCTCTATTTTAATTACATTTCAGGAAAATATTGTTGCCATCTCTCTTGCTTCTGGGAAGTTATTGCAGATACTGTAATACAGCATACAATATACAAATACATAAATATGCACACAATAAATTTAGATACAATTTAAATACAATTATTACTCTTTTTAAAGAATAAACATGTCAAGCATTAAAAACCATTCTAAGTCTACTATGCTTCAGTTTCAGTCATAATACCATTTGTTCCTCTTCAATGAATATTTGAGGGAATAAAATGACACACCTGTTAAATTAACATGTTTTATGTGCAACAAAGCTGTTCATTTGTACAGTAAATAAGTTAAAAATTTGATTCTCATGTAATCCACTATTCAATCTGACTGACTGCTGAACCTCCCTAATCAAATACATCTACATGATATTGTAAGCTACATTACAGTACATTATTAGCTTGTAAAATGAAATTGCTGCGAAGTTATGTACTGTGTATTTGAAGCACTAACAAATTTACTGGTGATAGATGAGCTAATGGATGCATTGTATTGCAATAAATATAAATTCAGAGTAGCAATTGGAAAACATTAACATTTTTATATATGAGTTTAGGCATTTATGAGAGCTGATCCAGCTAGCAGTAAAAACTGAAGAGGTATTCTTGCTAGCTGACATTTCTTTTTTGGACTGTTCTGAATAAAAAATAAGTGCTCTTTCTTTGTATCAGTGCTTTTATAACTGACACAAGAAACCATTAATGGAATTTTGGTAAGTAGCTATTGTTCCCTTCTCTAAGGAAAAGTTCTCGGTACACCTAATCTGCAGGTCAAACCCAAACATTACTTAATAGTAATTTTCCATGGCTATGCTGTCAGTGTTTCTTCTGCCCTCCAGGCTTTCTCTTCCAATTTCCTCTTGAGCTGCTAAAACTATCATTAACTATCCAACAACTGCTGTTGTCTAACAGAAACAAAGCCATTTCAGGAAAAGAGTCAAAAATAAAGTCAATAAAAGCAGAAAACAGCAGCCAGCTGCAAATGCTGGAAGGAGGTCTGGAGACCTCTCGAGTTGTCCAGGCACCTTTCACAGAAATTTTTGAGAGAATGGGTCCTCTATGGCCTTACAGGTGGTAAGCTGGGACTGCAGGCCATTCCCCCTGCCAAGGCAGAGCACCAGGACAACTGTATTCCCCTTGAGAGGCAGAACAGATTTTGGATATCATCCATTGTAGCAGCCAGAGGACATGGGAATTGAGAGGTGTGGTGCAGGAGGAAAAGAGGGCAAGCCAGAGGGCAAAGGATTTAACCTAAAGGCTTACAGAAGGAGGACAAGGTTGCAAATTTTTATATGGAAGTGTGAAGCTGGTTAAGAACCATCAGCATCCTCATGTGTTCAGAACTCGTCTTGCAAGCTAAATGAGTGGTGTTTGTGTGTGTGCTCTTGCACACTGGTACTTTACTCAGCAATATTTACGTGGCATTTGCAGCCAATATTTTCTTCACATACTGTCCTTTTCTTTCCAACTTAATAAAATGAGGGGTGTGTTGCAGACTCACATGCCACAATGCATTTGTGATAACAGCAAAAGCATGTCAAAATGTGGATGCAATTATAGAGTTACTGGAATGGGCAGAAATACAATTGTGTTTGAGTATTATAATTCAGATTAATGTGAAGTGCTGTTAGTTTGCTTGTCACTGAATATCCTTTTAATTATGGAGTCTTTATATTAAAACATGCTGCATTTGGGCAGAGACCAAAGCAATGTGCCGCCATTACTCTAAATTTATAATGATGATTATAGTAGATAGTCACCTACCTTTTTAGAAAAAGTAAGGCACAGACACTGGTGAATTAATCAAAATCTGTAATCTTATGCACTAAAAGAGCTGTAATGCACTAGTTCCAAGCAAATAGACAGGTGTTCTGAAAATGTGGAAGTGTAAGGAGCATAGAGGGATCTCTGAGCAAATTTGAATTTGTCCTAGACTACTTATGTCATCTTGTGAATTACTTCACTTCACTGCACTGAATATGAAGTGGATATTCAATTATTCATAGGTAATATAGCCCATTCCACAGTAAAACAAATCAGCAAAAATCACAACTGGCTGAGACTTTTTTTCCAATCAGTACTGCTAAAAATTATTACTGTACAAGGACAAGTAAAATAATTTAGAGAACCCAAAAAATATGTAACACTTTCTTTGATGAGCAGCTTATATACCTGCCATTTGTCTATTTTTAAGACCTATTACTGTAGCTTATGAGGGACTTACAAGTGCTTGTGAATGTATCTTAGCACACTGGCAGAGTTGGAAAATTTCATTATTCTGAGACCTGAGAGGAGATAAGTTTACACAAGGGGAGACATGAGTGCCTCCCAGGTCAGGTAGCACATGGCCACATATCAGCTCACAAGATGGTAGGACTTAGGCATGCATGCTGCTCCTCGTAGCTCTCATATATACACACAGAGCAGAAAGAAGCTGAGGTGTGATGATCTGAGTTGGAAAACCAGATCAAACCACAGAAGGCAACCACCTGGCAGCCCAGGCACAGCCCAAGCTTTTGAGACACAGACCTGAAGGCTTATGTTGTGAACTCAGGAGCTCATTAGCGTGAAAAAAAAACACCAAAAAGATGGATGATATTTTATTACATTTGGAGAGGTTACTCTACTTTTTTTAGCATCTCAGTGCCAACCCTTTCAAACACAGTGCTTCAGGGTTAATGCTGCTCTGATCTGTTTTTACATTGATTAGTGTATATGTATTGTATATTTCTGTTCTTCCTGTATCCTCTGCCAAGGGAAAGAAGGAAACCCCACTCTTAGGAGCGCAGTCTTGTTCTTAAGCTTCCACTGAGGAAAACTATAGGAGTGTCTGAGCCTTTATTTTTTTGTCCTAATTTTAAGATACTTGTTTTGGCATATCATTGGGTCCCATTGTCAAACTCCCCAAAATTAAACCGCTTTTAGTAGTTCCCTGATAGATAGTTTCCCGGCAAGAACTGTAAGCTGTATGTTGCCTTATATTTTTCAACACTTTCATGGTAGAGGAAATTTCATTCTTCTACAACTATATATTTCTTTACTCTTAGGTGCAGTGATTTGAGCTTCTTGTAGCTTCCATGGTTCCTTTCTCTCCTGTGGTCTGACACTAACCAAAGTTGCAAGACCATTTTACAAATATATTTCTTTAAAAAAACCCTAACCTATCCTGTCACCAGGTCCATGTGAAAAAATAAAATTTCAGTCAGATTTTTTAAATTAGCTTCTCTCCTAACATATTTTAAAAAGACTTATTGGAAGACTATAGCTTAAATTTGTCTTGAAATTCTGCTTTGATCAGCCAAATCAACTTCATTCATACAAAATGTCCTCACAGCATTCTGTCAAAATTAAATTTAAAAAGAAAACTTCCAAAGATTACTTGACTTGTTTTGCACTTGAAATCTACCATCAAGTCTTAGAAGAGGAGAGCATAAACTTTTTGAAAAATCATAGCTTTGACCACATAGGAAATATGAGGTGTTTGGCTTTTTGAAGCCTAATTTTCCACTGATTCATACTATCCACATAAGTAATGAGATACAGAAGTACACAGAAATATACAAATAAAATGCCTCTCTTTAGTTTGTTCAATGTTAATTAATTTTGCATAGAATTATAGGTAAAAGTTCAAATTTGTTCGTATTTTAAACTACTTTTTTTCACAATTAATATATTACACAGTCTTGACTCTGGGATACATTATTTTTTGTACATATCCCTGGTGGCTGTGAAGAATTAAATCTTCAACCTATTTAGTCAAGAAATAGTCTATGGCAGCCAATGCATTTCCACTTGTGGATTTGAACTCACAGGTCAGCTTTATCAACACAATAATGAGACATTTTCTATATTTCAATTTTTTATATTTTTCATATCCTTATTCATCAAAATTTAAGATATTATAAATAATAGATAGTTCTAGATATTTCTGCTAAATAAATTTCATAGGAAGAAAAAATCAAGAACTTTGTAACTGTTGAGTTGTGCTATTGTTTACATTTATAATGGGTTGCCTTAAATGAATATGTTCAATAATTTTTACCAAAATTATTAGTAGTTGCATCATATGGAATAGAAATACTTACATTTTGCTGAGAAATTCAAAGGTTTGCAGTAGTTATTTCTTCTTTTGTTAGCCCAGTTTTGTCTACAGATAAAATTCAAAAGAAAAGATTTGATGTTCTGTTCTTGACTGAAAATACAGTCCATATTTTTATTTGAAAAGAAAATTTCATGCTGCATTTCATTTATTTTTTCACTATATTCACATGGCACTGCATGTTAGTGAAAATTACATAGTCTTACCTCTTCCCACCGCTAGGACTTTACACATAAATTACTTAAATTGTTTCCATTTTTTTCCCCCACACACTCTGTATTTTATGTTGTCAACCACATCTATATGTAATGTTATTACAGGAAAGTAAAGATTCATCAGAAGTAAGCTACACTAGTAAGAAGACAACTACAACACTGCTCAACAATAATTTGTTTGGGCTTGCACATGAGAAACTCATACTCAGTATTTCCCCCTGCTGTGTGTTTCTTTGGCAGGTCCAATCTCAAACAGTCTCTGCAACCTGTTACCCTCAGTAGGCAAATTGTACCTAATATTTAGTAAGTGACATCAATAGGCACTGGAGAATGAGTTGCAATAACTTTGGATTGTGGAAAGGGGTTTTTTTCTACCTTTTCAGAAGGTGTGGCTTTTCCCTCTGCATTGCCAAGAGTGGATCCATCTCCAGGGCAGCACACTGTGCATAGAAGGCTAAAAGCAATGCACACCAGCAGTGAGGACATCGCAGAGGGTTCTTTCCATCCCGAGTCATACATGTGATTAACACGCTGCCTAAAGCACCACACATCAGCCGTCATAGGAAGGGTCAGCACTACACAAGTGCTGCTAAAAAGGAGCAAGTCTTCTGAAGATTAACTGCTTGTTAATACAAAATCAGTATCAAAGCATGTGGGATGTGAGTGCAGTGTTCTAAGAGACCTGTGCCATCTTGGATTTCACGGAGGGATCCATACCACATCTGCTTTTAGAACTATCCACAGGTCTGTCCTGGCTCACCTGAAGCTCTCCCCCTTTCCTTTGCTTCCTGGAAAAACTTCTTGCAGACAGTTAGAATGCAAAAATAGATGGACTTTGTGTACAAATACATTTGAGTAGGAAATTGCTTTGAAGCCTGATGTTAATCTGTCAGTCAAGCAAAGAAATAAATCAGTTTCAAATCTTGGATGAGATCAAATTAACTGACTATTCCCAAACCTGTTCTACAGACTAAGAGAACAGAGGGAATCCTATTTAATTAGGCTGAAGAAAGGTGCTCAGACCTTTGTATTCACTGTGCCTGAAAAAATTTCATCTAATGAAAAATTAAAAAAAAAAGTCACAAAGGAGTTTACTAATTCAAGTGACAAGTCTGTCACTGGAGTATTCCCAGATAGTGGGATAAAGACTCCTTTATCCATTTGTTTCAATGGATAAATTTCCATTTGTTTCAAGTTGCTGAAGCTCCACAAGCCTGCAGACTAAATATTTCTCAAGAGGATGGTGAAATAGTTCATGTCTTATGTGTACAGTCAAGACCCATGACAACAGTCTGCTCAAAGTTTTACAATTATTTGAAAAGACCCATTCTGAAGAAAAAAAAAAAAAAAAATCGATTATAAAAGATTTCATAATTTTTCAACCCAAAAGGACACAGGTCATTTTCTTTGAGCTGTGGTTTGCCTTAAAGAGAAGAGATTGTTCTGTCTAACATAGGACAGAGTAGGTAACATGCAGCATGGTTCTTAATAATGGTCCACCATTCAGAATATAAAATTTCACAAATACTCACAAATACAAAATTCTGTTCTGACCAGAACACTTGGATATTTTCATTATTTAATCATAGGGCTCGCTATCTCTTTTGAAACTAGTTATAAACCTGTGTTGCCACTGAAATATTACTCTTCAAAGTACATGTTCAATAAATAGGTTGTATTTTGAGGCACCCTTTCACTGCCTTCCACACCTGGGGAGATTTTCCTTAAAACAAGCTCTGTCAAGACTTCACATTTTAAGAAGATTGATGACATGTAAGAGAGTACTGGCATAGAGCCTTACAGTGCCTGCAAAAAATTTCAGCTTGGTTCAGCTACCCAAGAACAGACATCCCTGCTTCTATGAGTCTGCTGTGTCATAAGCCATAAAACTCTGCCCTCTTCAAGACAAACAAGTTAAAAAAAAAAAAAAACACACACAGGAAAGGGGAAAAACAAGAGGTTCAAGGACCACAAGGGGTGTAATATGTCCTGGTCATGTAGAGGTCAGTCAATCTCAGCACCTAGAGTCAACATAGACCAAATCAGCATATATCTCTCCAAGATTATACACTTTTAATTCCCCACACAGGCTGCTCCAGAGAAGCCATATGTTCTCATGCTCTCCCACAAGCAGTGAGAAGACAGTAAAGAACATTGCACACAATTTCAGTGGTAAGCTGACAACAGCTGACTATCGCACTCTTGACCCAGCTGCTTCATAGTATTTGCAGCAATTATACCAGTTCCTGCATATTTTATTGTGAGCTGAACTGTGAGCAATCATTTTGGTAAGAACTCAGCCAAGCCTGGATCCTAATGCCATGTTTCATTTCCTTTTCTTTGCCACCAATTTCAATTGGCTTTTCAAAATGGTGATGTGAGCATTGAATGCATGCTTGCTCCCTTCAGAAAGCAGAAAAATGTCACTTTTGGATCATGACTGGGAGAGCCTTGAGATCATACATTTCATTTTGCTGGTCTGACTCACTACCTGCAAAGTAAACACAGAATAATGCAAGAAATTACCATGTAAATTAGTCATTAAATAAACCATTAGAAGTGGATGTTCTGAGCCAGATGTTTAGTGTAATCCTGCATATTTACAAAGCATGCCTGTATGTGTTCTTTACACACTTGCAATGAGCATCAAAGGGCACTTTCCCAACACAGAGCTCCCACACTTATGCTGCAATCAGATCTGTGCCCAGAAAGTTTTTGAGTTTACTCTAAGGGTCCTGCTCTCAACTAAGTTCATGGACCTGCAAACCCACTGTTCTAGACTGACTTTCAGTAATTTTCCTTAACTCTATACTACTCAGAGCTTTCACCTATCATTTTTATTTGGGTCTGCGATATGCAGAGGCCTATTCGCTCTAGAGACTCTCTAAGTTTTAGGGGGATTCACTAAATTAAGAAAAAAACCCTTTATTTGGGGATTTGAATCACACTTGAAGATAGACATCAATGCCATTATTAAAGGATGCTGTGACACATCATGTGTTTTGGTTCATTGTGGAATAGAAAAATTTTATGGGGTTTGCTGCTGACAAAGATCTGCTTTTAATTCATAAATCATGTTAAGATTTCAATTTCAGGTAGAGTTCTGTAAAGCTTGTCATCCTAGATAAACAAAAAATATAAATATTTGTGTTTCGTATGTCCTTTCATAATGAAGTGCAGGGGGTCATTAAGTTCACCTCATTTATTTGACATGCTACAATACCCAAATAGAAATTGAATTCATTTCATTGCAAGTGTCATGCAGTGATTTACCTTCCTTTAATTTGCTGAAGCCTGTTTTACCATCAACAGTTTTCACTTTTTCAAAAGGCTGTGCTGGAAAACAAGGGCTGACTGTTCTGTCACCAAAGCACTTTCATCACCAAAAGCTTCAATTTTACTAAGTCCCCTTAGAGTTTTCAAAACCAGACTCCTCTGGTGCTGGCTCCAGAACTCACTTCACTGGATTGGGTCATTGCCATGTGAGCTCTGGATCACGTTCTTGGTGAATGAAGCTAGGGATGTTGGTCAAAATGGACTGTGGAGTGGTAACCAAAGGTATGAGCACTCATGTCACTTCTGTATAATTAACACCTCTGTGTGCTCTTCCCTGTTTTCTGAGAAAACTAATGAGTCATTGGTTATGGAATCAGAATTAATCAATGACATTTTCTGTAATTTTCAAATATATTAAAAATGCTTTGACAAATCTTGGATTCTTTAGCCAGATTTATGCAACTCAGTTTAGGCTGAACTCTTACTGAACTATGTTCTAATTTCGCCTGAGTAACAGTGGAGCAAGAATGTGAGAAAGTCTTGAGGTACACATTTATAAGCTTTAAATATCAAATATTTTGACCCTAAAATGTAATATAAAATTGAGATCAATTTATCTAATTTTTTACTAAACTCTAAGCACTGAAAATTTCACCTGGTTATTTTGCTTATATGTTAGGGACTAATTGAATCAATGGGGACCATAGGTAAAATGGATTGATTTTACACTGTTCCCATTACTGCTAGTGGGCATTTCAAACTCAAAGGCTCCTCACACACTCATAGATAAAAGCTTGGCCTTGTTTTTTGAACAAACATAGCTTATATTGCCAGTATTTAACACAGACATATCTGGCTTTTCATGAGAGGGGTTAAAAAAACTTGTGAACCTTGATATGAAAAAAAAGAGGAATCTGACAGCTGAACTGAGTCAACTACATAGATTAGATAGGAAGAGGAAATTAGAACTAGCACAAAATGCTAACAAGCACAGAGTGAATAAATGATAGCAGAAAGAAAATTGAACCAATAAAAACAGCTGCAAAAGGGTATTGTTGGCATAATTTCAGGCCTAGCATTTTGAAGAGGACAGAAACATCTCATTGTTGAGCAGCACTTTTTAAAAGATGTTTTACATTTTACATAATTATGTTTTGCATAAATTCATCCTAATTACATTTGAAAACTATTTTCTGAATCACAAACTTTCTGTAACCACGGTACTCCTGAATTAGCCTGAGTTTTCTAGAGATCATCCCTCTTTTCTCATCTGGAGAAGTAGAAGGAAAAAAGGAATTCTATTGTTTTACCCTCAAATATCAGACAGTATGGCAACCTTAATGGTACCTAAGTGAGATGCCACTTGCCCTGCCTCTTGTACTCTTTTTCTTCTTAGTTCATGTTGTCTCCATACTTTGTAATTTTTCTCATTCTGACCAAGTCCCAGAGATTTTTGAGGCTATCATGGAGGGCAGGTCCATCAACATGATAGACCACACAGTCGAAGATATATTAGCATTTTTTTAAGAAATCTTCTTTCTTCTATGTGAGAATTTTTTTTTCCAGGCACTCTGTTGAATATAAGTCTTTTAGCTCTCTTTGCAGATTTCCATCCTTTGATGGAGATAGTTTCTTGATGTTTTTGATCAAATATATGTACAAAACACCAGCTTTTATGGAGAGGATGGAGAGTAGAAATGGCAGTTCACAAACAGAAACAGAAATCCTGATAAGCTGCTTTCTCTGGACTCAGCCTTAGATGAGGCTGCAATTCTTCAACCAAGCAGATGGTATTGCCACCTCCTGGGTGAAAGCTAAGGAATCACTGAGTTAATCACTACATTACAACAGACTCTGGTTAATGTTAGGTACCAGCAAGTCAATCGGAGTGCCTATTCTGCTATATCAGAATATTCTGACAACGTTCTATTTATATCTTGCATAAGATTTCAGCTGAAGCAAGTAAAACATGCTTAAAGCCAACACTGTCTGCCACAGACTTCAGGGTAGACTTGATGGACACCTGCAACACTAGAGGGTCAGCAATGTCTTAGATGTAAAATTTGCAAATTACTTTTTAAAAGCTGTCTAATTAGCAGCTAGGCATGTAAACAAGACATATGTCTAATACATTTCTCTCTTTCTCATTTGTTCCTTTCTCAAGGCTTTTTACCCCCACAACTCTTTTTCATAGGGTAAATTATTTCTGGGAAGACATCCTTTCCCATATGCTTGAGGCTTATTATTCAAACTGGTGGTCATTTCTGGATTACAACTTATTTTCATTCATACATGCATACATTATATATATATATATATATATATATATATAAGCTTTATTATCCATTAATCTGATTAAAATTTCTTTCAATCTCTATTACTGAGTCTTTTTCTTATCCCTCACTTAATATCACTTCCTAAAATTAATTTAGAGGTGATATTCTCCCAGGTTTGATTTTGCCAAATCAAATTTTACAATTGATTGTTTTTTCTCCCAGAAGACCTTGTATATAACTTCTTATTGAACATATTCAGATTCCATGTCATGCATTTGTTTCTGCATTTTGGTTGTGTTCAGTCCAGGCAAGACCATTACATGATATTTTTTAATGTCCTAGCAGTCCTGAGATCCTCTCTATGGGTTACTTAAAAAAAATCAAAATCAGGTTTTTTAAGAGCCTCTAAATGCTGTTCACAATTTTACGTAGCTAACATAGCTAAAAAATCTAGGCATAGTCCCATCTCTGCAAACATTAACTGTTAAATATAGAGGAGGATGGTGAGCATGCAGTGTTAGAACAGCTCCACAAACATTCAAAATTTAAATTCACAAAATTTAAATTCCACAAATATTCAAAATTTAAATTCTTCTGTTTTGATTGACCTTGTAGGGTAGAGAGCACAGAAGAAAACTTCTTCCTTAACTCTCAGATGTTTATCTTTTTATTTTCATATTCACAAGGGAATTCTTCAAGTTTTCTTTGCTTAAGAGTATATGTTGGGAAACAGCATATTTCATGATACTTCAATTAAAGCTCATAAGTTCTACAACAAAAACATAAACAAGTTTAGAATTTTGGGAAATGTAATGACACTGACTTTCTTTTTCCCATTAACTTTATCAAAAAGATCTCTAATGCTGTTGGAAAGTATGAAACAGTCCCCTTCGCATATAAGAATTGTTAAAAACGTGCAACCTGATATGCAGACCTGAAAGTCTGAGAAGCTTTGGGATCTGAGGATGACAAGATTTACTCTGCAATTCCATATTGTAATGAAATGAGCATGGGAGTGAAAATACAGAGTAACTGAATTCCAGTTAAATTCCTATTTCCCATATATTTGAAATGTACCTCATGCTTATGCAGTGCAACATTTACATACTTAATTTTTAAAACCCACAGTGTTCTAGCAAAGATTTATTCTTGTGTGTTGCTCTCATGTATATGTAAAAGTTGTTTCTCCTTTAACAAGGATCGTTGAAATCACAGAACTGGACCTGACAGTGAAAGGTATTCTGTGTTCACAGACCCAGGTGGTACTGTTAGAAAATAATTTTATTATAGGTGGTTTATTTTCATCTGCTTGCTATGCTACAAGGATGAAAACAGGAAAAAAAATGTACACAATTGTGTAAACAAAACATTTCCAGAGATTCTGTTCTCCTGCAGCCTTCTGTGTTCACTGACATATTTTTAGCAATATTTTGTCTGCATTGTCACCAAAACTTTAGTTTATGATATTTTGACCACCTCTCTGGGAGAAGATTACAATAAGATTAATGAGATTTATTCTCTTCCCATACACTCTGCAAAGAGAACAGTACTGCCGCATATGGGACCTTCTATTCAAGAAATCATTTAGCCCCACCTGAATAGCTAATAGTAAATATATAAGCCTAAGCTTAGGATTGAAAATTCATGGGGTTTTATGAAGGACAAGGAAAGATATCTGTCTAGTGGAAAGGCACTAACTCTTTGACTCAGAGAACTTCTGTGCAGTTTTTTATTGCATTTATCTTGGGCTGTTTCTAGCCAAAGGGGAATATAAAGGGCATTACCAGGTCTGAAAAATTGTAGCTGGTTCAGAGTAACCATTATGGTACAAGACCAGTGGCCACAAAGACAGCTAGAAAGAGCTCAAAACTTGGCAGCATTTTCACAGAGACAGTGTCTTCCAGCTGGTTCATTTGACATACTTGGTAATAGAATCTGGTGAAAAAGGATAATTTTTTTTTTTGGCGGGGCGGTGGAGGTTGTGCAGGGAACCCTCTTTGGTAGCTCTGGGCTTTGTTTCAGCCTGTAACTAACTCCAGCTACAGGAAGTATACGGTGAAAGATCAAAGTAAGAAACACTAAGTGAGCCTGTTGAAATGAAGTGTTACAGGCATATGTTCCTCATCTCACAGCTCCGTTGACTGGGTGCTGTAACAGCTGGGATATAAGAAAAATGTTTCAGGCAGATTCAGCAGAAGAGCCTGTACTTCATTTGGCCAGCTCAGAGTTTGTATCTCACCAAAGGACTGCAGCAGCTCCATGGAAGGGGGATGCTTTATTTTAGCAATGAGATACAAGGAATTTATTCCTGTTTTTACACAACCAGCTCAAACCTCACTGCGTAGCAAGTAGCCAGTGTGACCCTCAAGTCACTTCCCTCAGGACGTGCATCTTGCTCCCTGCTTCCAGAATCAAAAGGAGGACAGGGAGCTGCAGGATACAGGTCCTTACCCTGCCCCCTGGTTTTTCAAAGTAGGAACAAGGTCTGTTCTTTACTCACACACTTGGGCCACCTCAACACACTACACCCTGCTCCTCTGCTTTTGCACAAGAGCTGGTGACTGTCTGAGCATATGATAATGAGCATGATGTGTCTCAGATTGCTCAGCCAGCACTGCTGCTGGTGAAGTCACAGCAAATTAGGGTGATTTGTGCAATGAATGAGTTTGACAATTAATTTCTTTCCTATCAAGAGTGGCATGGCCAAATGGCTAAACTTGGGAGCTGGGAGAGTGAGTCTCCTACTAATTCAGCCACTGATTTTCTAAATAGCCTACAGCAAAGGAAGCTTCTCCCTTTGTCCTTCCTACTTCAGGTCTGCCCCATGGGCAGTGAGTAAGCACCTTACACAGCAATCTTTGACAGCCACACTGTCTGTGTCTGTGATCTTACAGACACATGGTGTTTGTGCTGGTTTTGTCAGTTTTTAGGAGCTGAATTGAATTATTACATTTTTCTCCAGAAGGAATTTTGTACTTGCATAAAGATCTGTTTTGTAGAGATATTCTGTCCTGGATGCTAAAGATATTCCTACCACACCTGGTATAAATATGTCTGAAAAACCATTAGTCATCACATTACTCCAATATAGCTACTCATTATAATTTCTAATGTTTTTATTCCTCATATTAATAGCCTTTAGTACATTGTAATATTTGGATTTAAAAGAAAAAACAAAATAGATATGCACATGTGTATGTCTATCTCTCCATGCTCTAATATCTACATGCTTGCTTTGACAGTTCTGTCCAGACTTTCCCATCTTGGAAATGCACTGAAGTAGCAGGAAGGATTTTAAAGTGCAAATGCATGTACTTGAGGTGGTTAATTTCTGTACAGTATTAAATCCTCAGTGCTAGAAGCCATACTACTTATTGGAGTTTTAATAGGAACTTACAGGTGAACATAAAGAAGGATAGATAAGACAGAAATTGTAGAAGCAAATATAGTCCAGATATTTAGAAGATCAGAGAGTAGCTCATGCTGTGTTGTAATATCTTTTTGACTTTTTGAGGATCCTCCAGACTATTATATGACAGCTTAGCTTCTCACCAAGTAATATTAACCTCATCTTAATCAAGGTATATTGGTTTTCAGCTTAAGACTGAAGAGAACTATTTAACAATATAGCTTTTTAAAAAATGGTTGACTAATTCTCTGGCAGGGGTGGGAAGGGTGAATCTTTATTTATCTAAGGAATTAATATATTTTATACAAGCAAGGAGTATATTTTACCCCCAAATCCATCCCTGTCTTGTTGCCTGGAATTAAAATCTAATTACAGAGTCTCAGCACAACTTCCTTTCCAGGCAGAGTGATTTGTAACATGTAAATTTGAGGCAAGTTTGATTTAAATTAAGTCCAAATCCTGGTTTAAAAACAATTCTGTTACCATAGATAATTGATGCATGTGACTAACACAGTGAGTTCTCCTTTATGCTGCTTGGTTCAGCCTCACACTGTACAGTAAGTGATTTGGCAGTACTGTACCCACAGCACTGCCAAGAAATCAGCAACATTTACTTCTTGGTTTCTGCAGTGAATCTGTATTTTTCTTGAAAGAAACCTGACCATTTTTCATATGCCTGAAAGTAAAACAGAGGTTTTATGAAAGCCTTTTGTACCTACAACACTCAGTAATTCCCAAATTAGAGAAGGGCTCATTTGCACACAATTAGAAAGCAGGTTTTATATGTTTGCTTACAGACCTTTGAAATATTAATATATGAACCTTGTATATTAATAGCCAAGTCGGCTCAGAAAAAAAAGCATGTTTGTCTTGCATGTAGATGCAAAAAATAGATGTTGCAGTCACAGGGTTATCCAGATACCATCTAAGTTTCTGAATGTAAACATACCAATTATTTCACCATTTGAGGGGATTCTGCTTCCTAAAATCAATGGGGTCTTATATTCCTTCATGCGACTTACTTTTTTCATATCTTAAGTAAAGATGACAGTTTTTGCTAAAGTATAATAAATTGCAGTGGTTTCTATTTTTCAGATATCAGAAACACAGAGAAAATTAATAAGATACAAAATTAATATTTTGCAACCTGCTTTTAAAAGTTACAAAGAAAGTATATTCTATTTAAATGCTATTTTAAATTGTCTGACCTTAACTGCAAAGTTTTTTGTCTTTTAGTATTGCTACTTTAAGCAGTGTCAAGCCTTTTTCCAAAGCATGATATATGCAAAAAAACTGACTTTTATACCTGTTCAACATGATTATTTTATCTCAAAAGCAAATTAAAGGAACATATATCAAAAAATACAGACATATGAATTTTCCCTTGTTGTGAGGACAAGGTGTATTTCAAGTCACCTATATCCTGAGAGAATGTTTATAAGTATAGACAACACACACTGTTAACTTAATGCCAGCTGAAAGAACAGAGTCTGTTCATTCTTCTTCATGTCTCATGACAATTTGAAGCTTTCTGTTTATCTCTCAGTGTTAATCTATCAGTGATGAGGACAGGGGCAAAAATCATTAAAATCTCTTAGCAAACTAGACCAAAACACCCTAGCTGAAAGCCTTAAAAGTTATATTCCAATGCATGAATTTATACTATGTAGCAGCAGAGAAGATTGCCCTTGGGGACAGGGGGGAAATTGTACATTATAAAATTGAGCCCAAAGCATACTGGCACAGGAGTTTGGGACCTTATTCAAGACCAAATACCTATGCAGTGAAGACATTCAATAAAGCTATTAGCTATGTACCTTGATATCAATTCTCAACACCTTCCATCCTAAGCACTTTTATTCAAGGAGAATCTGGCAATGAGAGACAGAGAACAACTTTTCAAGTTGATTAGTTTGATTTCTTTGCCTTTATGGAAAAGCCCTATCGAGTTTTCTGTTCCAAGACACCACTTCTCAACAAACGTAATGGTAAAACATCAATAAACATCCTAAATGAGAGTGACAGGCATAGTCATGAAGGCAATTCATAGGCAAAATGCACTGAAATAATGCACCAGCCACCCCAATACAAATGCCTTGCCCCCATTCTTACATATATTGACCTTTAGTTTTCATGTAGCCTCTAGAATCCCCCTAAAATAATTTCCCTTCACTCAGTCAGATCTTGACATTTTAACATTATACTTAAAAGCTGAAACTGTGGAAAATAGTTTGATACAGCACATTCAGAGAAAGGGCTGATTTAAATGCATGTAGTTATACTGATGCGTTTCCTCAAATTTTCCCCAAGTAATCAGGATACTATTTCTCATTTGCTGTATATTAACACTGGAATACTACTGGTTTTGGTTCTTGAGTCTGACTTAAGGTAAAAGCTATTTAGATTTTTAAGCCTTGGGGAAAAAATAATAATTTTTTTTAATTACTGGTTTTCATTAAAAAGCAATTCTGTCCACAGCTCTACAGCTGTGGATGCAGACAGCCCATGCAGAAGAGAAAGAAGCTGCTGGGAAGCTGTTTTGGAGACCCCATCTCCATTGTGAGGTGATAGCACAGGGTGGGTCTGGGCATGAGCTGCAGGAAGTTGGGGGCCAACAGAGAGATCCCAGGCCTGAAAGAGATGCCAGATTGCCCCTTTTTTGTCATATGGAAATTGTTCTGTTCAGCAAGAGCTGATGTGCATGCTGAATCCTAATGAAAGAAACTTAAGTGAAAGCAACATTACCTGTTTCACTGGAATAATTTCAGAAGAAATTCAGGCTATAAAGGACAGTGGGGAATTAGCTGCTTCTCAGTTTGCTGGAGCAGAGATATTCAGCTTCCCTCCCATTAAGTAGGTTCAGAGTTACCCTCCATTCTTGTCTATGGGTGGGAAAGGCACACATAGCTCCTCCTCATCAAATCCTTGCACTTTGTAGACATTGAGAAACAGAGCAGGTGTGGCATGCAGAGGTTCACAGATGAGCTACAGGCACTTCTGCAGAGAATTCAAATGCTCAAAACTGCTGCTGAAACTCAGATCTTGGGTCCATGTCACTGTAGTACAAAGGGCCAACCTATTTTGGAGCACAAGTTTTAGTTTAATTGTATATATTTGTATCTTGTCCTTAGAGATTTATCAGTTACAAAGTACAATTCATATCCTTTTTTACTGTGATATCATAATTACATTATGCAGTGTTAGACAAAATAAATTCACACTGCCAAGTGCTGTATTTGAGACTGTGCTGACCAGTTTGATTTTAAAATCTTCTCTTCAGTCATGAGCTTCTGAAAAATGTATCTAGTCTACAAAACTATATGACATAGATTCATGTCAGCAGATGGGAATAATTACTCTGAGTATAATTAATGCAATCTGAAGGGCTTCTATAGTCATGGAGTTATTATGTAACCACACATTAATTAAATGATCAAGTAACTACTCAGTAATTTCATGGTGATTTGTGCTATATGAGATATTTTCCTTGCACAAACAAACAATGCTGTCATACAATTCAGAATGGATGTGAATATCTGCATGTTGATACTGAAATATATGCCAGATTTTTGATGGCTTGCTCCCAAAACGGTGACTGCCTCTGAGCATATTTTCTGTAAGCAGGAAGATTAGGAGGCACATCTATTTTTAATGAAATTGTATATTCATTTATACATAAGCCCTTTCATGGGTAAAGATGGAACTATTTCATATTTAGGCTTGAAAATATTTAAGACATGAAACATAATGATGCATATCTGGGGCCCTAAATTCAGAGACTGGGCCACAGAGAAGTTTCTTCCCAAATCTGATCTGTACATAGGGTGCAGTATATGAACTAACTTGTGTTTTACTGTTCACGGCTGCAAATCCCATGCTGCAAGCTTATTTGGATCCACAAAGTCTATGAATACCTGGGAGCAAATAATGGAAATTCAGTGCTGTACACTGTGGAAAATCAGACAGAACTACTAAAATATCTTAACAGTTTTGAAAGATGGAGGGGTTAAATGAGTCATGGCTGAATTTCATCTTTGAAATCTGGGGCAATTTATTATGAATTCTTAGTTGGAGAGTGGTATCTGTTTTGGTGAGTGGCAGTGGTTGATACTGATTTTTTTTCTTTTTCATGCATATTAGAAACAGAAGAGTCCCAGATCATACTTACAAGGCTTATACAGACCCAAAAGAGAATGTTTTGATTCTAGTTGAATAATTATATGCATTTTTAATATTTGTTTACACCTATGTAGAATAACACCTGTGAGAAGCCTTCTAGTTTCCTTTGAATCTGTTCCCCAAAGACGCAAGAGATCATACAACAGCCAGAGGCTTTAACTTTTCTGGCTTCTGTATTACCTTGTCCAAGGGCTCCAGAGAGGAGCTGAACCAAATGCTTGGTTCCTGACAGATCCTGATAGATCCTTTGCTGTTCACAATGTTTTTACTCGCAACTGCCTGCCAGAGAAGTACCACACATGGGCAGGGCATGGGGACAGAGATGGCACGTTTGCTGGGGATCTGGTGATAGAAGAACATCTTGCCAAAATTGTAATAAGCAACAAAGATATGCCCAGTAGACCATGAATAATTCACATACCATATAAGTTGAGACAAAAATGTGTGAAAGGTATCAGAGGAAGGAGGTTCTGTTCATTAAAGTAGGGTGTAAATAGGAAATATTTTTGGAATATAATTTAGTAATGATGCATGTCATCTCCACTCTAAGTTTTGCAATAATTTTTTATAAAGTTCCTGTTGGGTGCAGACATCAGCACAGAGCTCACTGATCTGAAACTAATATCAACTTTTGTTCTTAGGTTTTGTGCCATTAGCTGTTGAAACAAAAGGGCAAAAGAGGAAAAGGCAAGGGCACAGGGAAAGAGGAAAGGGAAAGCAGGAAAAAGGCAGGGGGAAAGGGGAGGCAGAAAAGGGGAAAGGGGAAAGACAGACCACAAAAGGGAGATGGGACAGAATCACAAGATGAATATTCTGGCCCTAAACAAGCTAAAATCTCAGAAGCACTCTGAGTACTTCTTTATAAACCATCTCTGAAAATGATGATGAGGAAAAGAAAGTAAAAAACAATGAACAAAAGAAACAGGAATACTGAAAGGGATGAAAGAAAATACACTGTACTGTGAAAGTTGCATCAAATTATATATCAATAATCTTTGCCAATATTGACTATTTACAATATCAATTACAAAATTATGGCAGTGTATGTAGTTTTTCATTTTTCATTCCATGCAGGGTCAAAGGAAAATATCTCTTTTTAGTTGTTCCCTTTTTTCATTTTCATTCCTATATTATATTCTTAAATATATTTCACAACTTTATTTACAGAATATAAAGGTGAAAAACCTTTCTTAAAACAAAACAAACCAACAAAAAAAAAAAGAGCCACTTTCATTATTGTTCAGGAAATAAAACCATAAGCAGAATATTTTGAGGGCTATTGGTGAATTTTATTTATTGCAGTGTAACAAATCCTTATACATTGGAGATACCTTCTCCCCCTATGAGCTGTACTCAGTTGACTTGAGTACAGCTAATGATATCACTAGTGACAGGTTTTTTTTTTCAAATTTTTATCTGTCATAGGAAATATTAATGGATTGAATTTTCTTCTGTAACTTCTTCAACATAAACTGCTGGCAATGAAACATAATGCTATTTCAAAGAGTCATTGCTATCTTCCTAAATGCCTTAATCCTATTCCTGTGTTATCCTCACACTTCATGCCCCCAGCTTGAGAATATCCAACTTTTGCTCCAAGTCATGATATAGATGAAAAATCTCTCCATGTCTAAAGATGTTAATGGAGGCTCTCCCATAGCTCACACACTGAAAATCTCCCAATAATTCCAGCCTTCTGTTGGGATCTCTCATGGAGTTCTCAGGCCTGAATCTATGAATAAGTCATAACCTCTACTCCTTCTGAGCAAGCAAGATTAAATTAAAGTACATGCATGCTGCCATTAACAAGAGAAAAGAGTAATGAGTATGTAGAGAGACCAAGCCATTTGGACTAAACTATGTTTATATAATGCCCAAATATAGTATTAATCTTTGCATCACAGTGCAACTGCACTACAAACTGAAGCTGATATACTCCAGGTGTCATGAGGACGTGTTCTCTGCTGACCTCAGTGAGGTCCTAGCATGCAATTTATCCCTGGAGGCTTCTAACTCGGGGGTGAAGCTTTTAAACTAGGGCAAAGACCACTACTCTGAGACAGTTCCTACTCTTCATTTTCAAGAAAGGTTATGCAAGACTTCTTGCACAAAAAGAAAGCAGAATTAACATCTCCATGCCTATTTCCAGCCACAACCAAAGGCATGTGTTTGCAATATTCTCAAACCGTCGAACTCGGACTCCTGGAACTGGCAGCCTTGGCAGGACAGGAGACACATTCAGTCTTGAACATCTCTGAAAAAATGTCTTAATATTAGATTATTAATCTTAATAAATATTAATAATACACAAAGGTCCCAGGGAGCTTGTGATAAGGATGAGAATGTTATCTGTACTACTTCATGAGCCAGAATATCTGAAAGACTGTGTCTTCCTCCTGTAGGAGGAGAGAGCTTTTCCCTGTCATCATCTACCCAACACCATAAACAGCATGGTAACTGTGGGAAAATATAGAGGTACACTTGGTTGTTTGTGATGAACAATTTCAATTAAACCAGCTGATCAATCTTTATTATTTTTCTTTTCCCCTTAATTAAAATATGTTGAGTAGGTGATCAAGATTGAAAAAAAAAAAATAAAAGAAAAAATAGGGAAGAAGAGCTGCTATCCATGGAAGCCATAAATGAAGGTGGACTGTATGAAAATACCCTCAGAAGCAATAAACTACTGGAAGATAATGCAATAGTTTTGAGTTCAAGAAAGAAAACATCATATCTCACTCACTACAGAGACTATATGTTGGAAGAAATTTCCAATAAAGACAGATCTGCTGTCTGTCCAAGTGAAGTAATTAGCACATGCTAATACTTCTTTACATCCTGCAGAAGTACTGCCATATTTTATCCCTGCTCTGAATATGATCCTTTGCTACTTTCTTCCATCTTTAACCCCTGTACTCTATCCCTAGCCACAGATGGACAGCATTATGTGTTTATCCACATGTACACAAGTAGATAACTGATGTAAAATTTCTGTTCAGGGGTGCGAGTACTGAGCTATACATATCCTGTGTGGGGGCAGAGGACTCCCTTTGTTGACTCTGTTTTACTGGCTGAAATGCTTAAGTCTGCTCATTCTGTCAAACACTACAAATTCTCTGTATGCAAAGTAAAGCAGAAGTTTAAAAAACCAACCCTCTTGAATATCTTGATGTATTGCATCAGCTTAGGTTTTTTTCATTTATCTTTGAGTTATTCCTGATGTAGACAGAAAGAGATGTTTGTGTATCTTAAAAAGAATCACAAAATGTTCTATCAATCCTTCACCAGAATGTATTGCAAGAAAATATTAGGAAAGTATTTTTTCAAGATCTTGTATCAGCAACACATGTCCTCAGAAGGGAAACAGCTGAAGCACTTCACTGGATTCAAAACTTAATCACTACTGAGTTTTTTAAACATTTAAAATGCTTAAAGCTTCAAAATACTTGTAGAGCTGATAAAACATGTACTAGCCATTCTGCAAATGAGGTTTATGGAAGCTTCTACTGCAGGTAAAAAATACTGAGTAAGTAGTATGTCATCTATCCTTTTAGTTTGATTCTGTGGGATTTGAAAATTAAGTCATAAAAGATACACAATAAGGGAAAAGGAGAAAGAAATTTAGTGCATAATCAAGGAAAAATCCTTGCACCAGATTCTCAACATAAAGCATGGGTGCAAATCACTTGGAAGTGGCATATGATCTTCGAAAGAGACAGGTGTTTCCTTTTTCTTAATGGCAAGAGATTTGTTGGTTTCTGAATTAAATTCGTAGAAATTGATTGAAATTTCATAGCACATAATGCAAGTCTAGGCATATAAATTACAGGAATTTGTGGATATAGAGAGAATGAGTGTAGGAAGCAGCCAAGGAAAACCTCACTGATATAGCTCTGAAAATGCAAGTGTAACATCAGTTGTGCTAGGAAAGAGTATTGAGAAATCCATCCAGGGCATTGGTTTAAGTACCTAGAGCACTTCGTAATATATTGGTAGTGTATCTCTGTGAAGGAGTAAACCAAACTGCAGAAAATGGGTATTAAGTTAGTCAGGGAAATGGATGGGACAGGAAGGGGTACTGAGGAAGCTGGGCAGTTTAGTTATGCATTCACCTATGCACAGGAGCCCAGCAGGACTAGAACTGTTCCTTGCAAATAACTGCATATGTCAATATCGGGGGAGAGAAAAACTGCTTCAGTTAAAATACCAGAAGAGAAGCACATTTATTTCCACTGTGCATGAACACTTTACAGCAAAAATTAAAAGCTTCTAATTATCAAAGCCACAGGTTTCAAGTCAGGCGGCATTGTTTTAAACTGCAAAAGTATTTTAGGCATGACTTGTTTACTTTTAAAATGGCTGTTGACTTTTAAAATAGCATTGCAGAATGCAAGCAGTGGCAATATCTGTAGGCTGGACTGACCAGCCTTTGAGTCAAAAACCATTATGTCACCCACTTCTTCCATTTAGAATGTCGTTGGCCTGGGGCATTTTTTTTCCCCAAGATGCTTTTCAGATTCCTACCCATTGAGCTGTTAATTTATTTTGCCTGCATTTTGGCTCCACCTCCCTGTCATGAAATTCCTTTGTACCTGTATTCTCTTTTTTCCTTACACATTCATGTCATTTATATATATATATACACATACATTCATATGTCTGTATATATATACACACATATATGTATGTATGTATATATATATATGCATACTTAAATAAATGCCACCTTTTGCACCATTTTCCTGTGCAAAATCTGATCTATTTTCATGCATTACACTGTAGTTTCAACAATATTATTAAAATATGCATTGTGGTGCTCCAGCAAAATTAACGGTATAATACCATGAGGACAACATTTCCAGCAAAATCAGTCATGACTGTAAATTGTACCATGGCTTTCTTATGTATGTTGCAAATATGTCTTGGGTTTATTCCAGGTTTATTTTCTGGCTGTACAGAACAACGTCTGAATCCACAGTACCCTGCAGTTTAGGGACAGCAACACTGACCATTGTTGACTATTCAAATTTATACATTAAGCATTTTCTATCTATGAGTGCCTGCTGACAGGTAGATAGGGATTAGTAAAATAAAATCTTACTAATTTGAAGGGCAGTTTCTATTTTTCAGGTATCTTCTCATCACAAAAACTGGCCTAACATCAGCTATGACATGATGTTTTCTGTTTTGGCTGCATTAGTACAGATGGGAAAAAAACATGTCAACAAACAAAGCTCAGAAAAGTTTCTGTTAAGCTGTTATACCAATCATGGAGTGTGGAGAATATATTGGTATTTTGTGGCTTAAGTGTGACTAATAGTCTCTCCTTGTAAACATCTAGAATTTGAGAAATTCAGACCCAAACACCATTTCACCTTAAAGTGAACAAGAGAGGTATTTGGATAGGAGCTGTAGCTTCAGAGCAGCGCAGGAAAGATAATACTTTTCAGAAAAGTGTCTGGAAACCAAAAGAAATTTTTTCAAGTGTCCATTGAAACACCCTCCAAACTGCTAGGGAGTTGATGATGGACTCTTGCTACAAGCAGCTAGGTCTTTAAACTCCAGTAGATGAAAGCACTGGTCAAGTCTCAGAGACTAGATATCCCCACGTGAAACATAATACAGCATGAAATAGAGAGAAAGGAGATCCTACTCTTTTAGCCAATAGATCCCTGACAACAAGGCTGACTGTAAGCAGATGTTGTTGCTGCATAAACAGCCAAGCCCTTTGTCCATATAGGCCTTAAGAGCTTAGCTTCTAATGGAAAGGTGGATGGCCTTGATTTACAAAGTTTGGCAATAAGGTTGGAAATACTTTTTATAGCCCTAAAGATATTATCTTCTTAACACCAGGCAGTTTGCAAGCACTTCATAACCTTTAAAGAGGCAAATTTACTGCTCAAAAAAGAAAACAAAGCAAATGTTTAAGGGATTTTGCCAACAAAGCTTTCCACCCTTATCAGAGGTAAGGTCTTGAGAGCAAATTTTCTAAGTTTAAAGTGAAAGTTGCAGCCCTCATAGCAACTTGTTTGAAGCATTGTGAACTGCAGAGGTTAGTAGGTGAAATTCTAAGTACTACAGAATCCCTTTTTTTCTTAACATTTTCTCTCTCTTTGCACCTTGGATCTGGTTTTTCTGGAACGGCACAAAGGCCAGATGGCCCTGCCATTGGCTATCATGGCTTCCATGTAATTTTCCATATTGACTGAGGTGCACACTTTTCCAGGCAAAGTTTTTGAGGTCCAAACCCTGGCTGAGAAGCAGAGTGAAGCAAGACATGCAGGTAGGATTCACTCTGTGGCACAGTATCACCAACTGCCCTTCAGCTTTGTATTCTGATCCACATCTGCCCAGGGATATTGCTGCCTGTGGCAGAGGGGCTGGGAGCAGATGAACTTTAAGTTCCATACTAATCCATTCTAAAGTCCCACACCAGGAATTACTCCCTTTGTCCTCAAAGATGTAAAATCTTAACATTGCTAATAGGAGTGCTGAGTTCTGGCTGAACAATCCTCTACACAGGCAAAAGAAGACCTTTTTGTCCATTTTATATCTTGGGTATTTTATACACTGTGTATATGTTTATATATATATAACATATGTGTATATGTCCCACTGGGATGGGAAACACAATTGCACTTTCTCCTTTTTCTCTGAAGCACACATTGGTTGCTCTTGTTTGTCATGATGTTGCATATTTAGGCTCCAAACCTTAAGTTTGAAAAAGAGAACTTCTTCCTTTTCCTAAAAGTGCAGCTTGTTTAGAAAACAAACCATCAAGACAATATAAACGGAAAGGAGGAAATTTTTATTAGCAAAACTGCAATACCATCATTATGACCTTTCTGAATGCTGTCACTGATTCCAAACTTGTTTCCCTGTAATTTGCTTATGATAAATGCATAATTCTGGCCAGAATACAGAGTGCAATCACTGCAGAAAGGCACTAATAAAATATTATGCAAAGGACAAGTAACTGGTAACTGGCAGACAAAGTCACACTTTCTGTGATATTCCTGACTGAAGATTATAGAAATGCACTTTATAGGTTTAAGTGTTGAACATTTTGGATTTTGAATGTGAAAGACATGCACATTTCTGATCAGAACATAGAGTGCTAAATTAGTGGGAAAAAACATTGATACAATATTATATATTTGCAAATAGCAACTGCAGATAAAGTCAGTATTGTAATATTTTTTTTACTGAGTATATTAAAAATACACTTTTTCAGTTTAAGTGTTATATATTTTCTTTCCTATCTGACAGGATAAATAATATTTACCTGGTAATAGCTAAAAACAAATTTTAAGGGAAGAAATTGCAAGAATGTGCTTAATCCATAAGTTCTTGCATGTGTCACTGCCAAATAGGTATGATATAACAAAGTTTTAATAAAAGAAGTTAAGATGTTGCTCTAAGCAACAATGCTTTATGATTGTAGTTTTCTTTTCACACTCTCTACCTTACATTGTTTTTTTAATTATGGAAAATTTTCAATACTGTATTAAATAATGCCCTTAATATGTTTGCCAGTTTAAAGAGTCATGCATAAATGGAAAATATGCAAATTCTGAGTCATTGAGTCATATTTCACTGCCATTTGTCATAAAGAAATGCATTCATTGTTTATTTTAAATCCTTTTTGCAATGTTTTCAGACAGAAGTCAAATCACATATAACACCAGATCAACAACAAGCAAAGGTCAATGTTCATCATGCTGGTTTTTAAATGTGGTAGGTCAATGTGCAAAACTGTAGGATTTTTGAAAATAAAGAAACACATCTTTGAAGAAACTGCAAAAGAGATGTTTTGTTTTAAAGCACTTATTTTAAAAGAAAAATACCTGCATAATAACCAGCCCTTGATATCTCTGGCACAAGAAACCTGTAAAAGTCATTATGTCTGTCCCAGTGAAGCTCCTACAGTTGCTTCACTTTAGGGTGGGTGTAAGCATGCTTAAAATTAAATTACTTTAAAATAAAGTTAGAGCAATAAGCAATATCCTGCTTTTGACTCAGCAGGGTTTCCCGTGAGAAAAGAAAGTGTGCAAAAACAGCTTAAAAAGACAGACAAACATATTTACCCCTAGGTGGAAGGTACAAATTAAATTAGCTTGCCACAAAAGGGAGATGTTTTCTCCTTCTATTCAGATGTCATGGTAGTAAGGAAACATCGTCTGGGGCCAAGTAAAATGGCACAAATGCATTCATCTAAGCTACCATTCATCCTGTTCCAAGGACTAAACAGAGCACATAAAAGAACAGCACTGCTGAAGCACTTCCTAGTTACCAAATGGAGACTGAGGAACATGGGAGAGGAAGGTGGGGATATTTCCAGCATGGATTTCACTGCTGGAGTGGGAATGACAGAGGATTTCATAGACCTGATGAGGCTAGATACAAAATGCCATTGCCACAATCTGATTGCCCCTTTGCCTTGAGGGGAAGCATCAGACTGTGTTTGGTGTGTTTTGTTGAAAGGTGCATTACAAAGTCTTTCCTCTGTCTCTAAAACTGAAAAACAGTAGAAACACTTCCTGAAAGTCAAATATATCTTTTATTGTGCTTCATTAATATGCATAGTTTTGGCAGTCACTAAGGTTCAGCTGGTACGCTTTCCAGTATCTCATTCTTTATTTATATGAGACCGGGAGGTGTGACCTATGGAGCCAGTTGGCTGTCATGAATTGGAATCTTCATTAAGCCTTGTAAATTATGCATTGACTGCTTATAAAACCAAGATCCATGACCGATCCAGCAAGGACTCTTTCCATTAGATCAAAAGATCCACACATTGGTAAAAAACATACACGTGTGCTATAGACTGCAGAAATTGCTGCGCCAGTAATCCAAGGAAGCGCTTGGGGATTTTGTGCCTCATGCTCAACAAAGTCAGTATAATCTTTGTTTTTGTATTTATTTGAAGAGTTTTAAAGTTGAATTTCTGCTCTTGAAAGTCACATTTGCACTATATTTGTGTAGATTTTGGGCTTTTCTTCTAGCCATTCAGCAGCCTGTAAAATAAATTGGTTTTTTGTCAGGCTTAGAGATCTGCATCTGGCAAGAAACCTCTTTATATAGATATCAAGTTCTACCTTTTGTAAGGAATTTAGTATTAAGAAAGATCTCTCAAGAATACAGATATTCACAAAAAGAAAGCTCATGCTTACCTGCAAGGTCATTTTTTTTTCTATTGGGTGAGGTTAAACATCATACAAAAGGTAGATTAATTTTCAACCATTGCTTCTGGGTTGTATGTGCATTGAGGTTATATTTGTCTTTAGTTATTTTTAAATAAAATTAATTCAAAGATTTTATTCTCTAAAGGTGGTAGTCAGGATTTTATAGGTATTTTGAAAGCACAAACTATATATTTTCTTTAAACATTACTGTTTACCTAGAGAAGACTTAAAAGAGAGGCAAAAGGTTAACATAATTTTTTTAAATCAGGGAAATTTAACATGTCAAGTTTAACGATGGATTTTAGTAGTCTTTGTCACTTTAATAACATCAGCAGGTCTCTACAGAAAAGTTGTCACCTTATGACACTTTAGCTTGAGATTTGCAGTCACAGTATGATCAATGAAAGACACAACTTAAAAAAAAAAAAATCTAAAACAAAACAAGCAGTCAAACAAAACCAAAACAAAATAAACAACTTCTATTGAAAAGTCTCCATGTCATTATTCCATTTGCCAGGAGGCGTTATGCACCGATATAAGTGATAGTCTTTCTGCTGAACCATACCTGCCAAAGCCAGTAGCAACTCCATGTGAAGCAGCTGGGAAAAGTAAGGCTCTTCTTGCACAATACAAATTCACTGCATTGTTTGTGATAAGTTCTGTGGCCTGGCCTGAAAGTGGATAGCCTGATCTATGAAAAGGTCATGGGTGAGCCCTGTGTAAAATGGTATTGTTTACAGGTTTTTTAGTAAGAGATTAGCTGTCATTTATTTCCACATATCTTAACAAGAGCTTTGAAGGTTCCCAGCAAGAGCATGTTCTTTTCTCTTTCTCAGCCTGTCACATACTTGTCAGATTCAATAAAATTCCTTACCTGAATTATGCAGATTAGGTTTTGTTGTGTCCAGAACCCATCATTGTTCATCTCCACTACAGCTGAAACTTCTAGCAGCCCTCTTGCTTATACTGCCTGATTTCAACACTCCTTAGGTCAAGACCTTTCAACCTCGGGGCTTGACTTATGCCACAACCATTTGACAAATCATCCAGGCCTTCACAAAAGCTGGTTGAGCTCCAAAGTGACTACTCTCCAGACACCACTGTTTCACTGTTTTGACATTTCCTTCTCACTTTTCCCCTCAGTAATCAGACAAAAGAAGAAAAAGACATTTGTGTCCAAGGAATGCTTTCATTTAGGACTGTGATAAATGGCTACCCTTTCCAACAAGCTATGGTCCCACTGTAGGAGGAAGTTTCTTCGCAAGGACAAGTACCCACTTTCAGCTTTGGGGGGCAAGAGGGTATGTGAGACACACATCTTCCACTGTAAAACCTGCACAGTGCATCTATTGATCTTACGTAGCTTTTCATCCAATTAATGAAAAAGAGTTGAGCAAGTTATCCAGATACTCTATTCATAAGTTAGCATGAACAGGACAATGTTGCATATATAACAATATAAGGGATGGAACAGCAGACCAAGCTGAACTAAAACATACATGGTAGAAATTAAGAAAAAAAGCATACTACTTCCATTTATTTAATGTTTCTGTGTTTTGTAGGATGGACAGAAAAGACAGGAACTTTTAATCCCAACATTTACACAGATTATTCTTTTTCTTTATTGTTTCTCAGCATCAGTCTAGCCTGCAAAATATAAGTATGATATTTACAGATTCTTTAAAGTATTTGGGAATCTCCAAGTGAAGACTTCTGTATGAAGCCAAGACATTATTGGAAGCAGGACCAATTATAACATCATTCTTCTACCAAGTGTCTCCAATTTAAAGCACTGCTTAATTCAGAAGAATTTAGTCTCATCAGTGCTCATTTAATCCCTTCTGCCCATTATTTTTCATGTATTTATATCAAAACAACACTACTTTATTGGACTAACAATTATTTAATATATTACTAGGGCATGAAAACTTTGAAAGCATTTTTAAGGCATTCAGATCAAGATGTTTAGTTGCAGAAGTTAGTATGGTTAAAACAAAAATGCCATTGTAATGTCAAATATTTCTTAATAGAAAGAACTTCTGTCACTCATGTTTTTATAATCTTCTATCAGATTATTGTGTTAATGCTTGCTGTTCCATTGAAAAGAATGACTGCCAAATAATTGAAAATATTGAAAATAATTGAAATTTAAAAATTGAAATAATTGAAACTTCATGTGGTTTGTTTTCTGAAGCTGCAGTGAGAAATTGGTTTATTACAATTTATGGTACAGTTAATCTGTCTCTTCTCTTCATGGTAAAGCATTAATCAGAATATTACCAAATCACATTACCAAATCATTCAAGTTATTTTTATCTTCTGATACTATAATAAGATTAATAAACCAACAAAGTTACCCTCAAAGTTCTGTGGATGATATATGCCCCTTCTCTCCAAGGCTTGTAAATAAGAGCGTGACAAATGCTGAATATTTAATTTTGTGCCATCTCAGGACACTACTTGCTCCTAAAGAAACAAGAAAGCTAGAGTGCATTACTTGTAACCATAGAATCATAGAATGTACAAGTTGAAGGGGATCCATTGGGGTCATCAAGTCCAACTACTGACCCTGTGTAGGACACCCATGTGCCTGAGAACATTGTTCAGATACATCTGGAGCTCTGATAATAGGGTAGATTAGATGCATTTGATGTGTACTTTCTCTGAAGTATGTACAATATGGGGAAAACAATTGCTGGCCTAGAAATGCCGGACTTCAAGAGACTGAAGTCTCCTTTCTCATTTCCATTGTGCATCATGTAAAGGAATCCATAATGTAATAATTTTGGAATCAACCCTATTATTAATTTTAAAAGTTCCATTAATTTGACAACCCTACTATTTACTAAAAAAAATCCATGAATTTGACATGAGAAATTAAAGACTCTCTTGAGTTTCTTGTGTTAATGTGCTGGACTGGAGAGACTTATGTATGTGAAATAACACAGCCCCAGGGCTGGAAGCAGCACACATTCCAGCTCACACTTCCTTTCCAATAAATGTGAATGTATTCAGTAGGGGGGTGGGATGGGATGGTGGGAAATGGTGAACTAGTACAGCATTACTGACATGGATAACCAGGCTAAACCAACCACTGCAAATCTAATGATGCTGAAAAGCAGCACACCCATATCCACACTCCTTTCTCAGAAAAAGTGCCACACTGTTATTAGGATCTTGTCCTGTCTTCACCTACTGAACTCAGTCAGATTTAAAATGGTACCTTCCTAGTACTTTCTCTGAAATACCACAATTCACGATCTCAGGAGATGTTCGCTGTGTGTCTTCTTCTAGATCTCTTTAATCTGCAGGATCTTGGTTCGTGGGACGTGCCAATACTTACCTTTACCTTTTTCTCAGTTTTCAGCTCATATCTTGAATGTATTCATTGCCAGTTTTAAGGTCTTAAATGTCCATTTGCAAATATTTTTTGCTTTCAGTAAAGGTAAAATACTAAAGTAGTGTGATAAGCACTAAAACAAAATCCCCATCAGAGACTGTCCGAAAAAAAAAAAAGGACTGAGTATTTTGACTACCGTCAAAATAAGAGAATTATAGAATATCTATTGCTAAATATATTAATTCTTGCAAAATCAACATGATGCATCCTAAAACAGGGAGTCAGCATGGGTGGATGAGGGAAGAGCAATAGATATCCTCTGACTGGAGTAGTACAAAGCAGTTGACACTGTCCTGCATTACATCTTTATGTCTAAAATGGTGAGGAATAAATTTGATGGTGTAGCAGGTTAACCCTGGCAGGGTGCCAGGTGCCCTTTTCCTCTGGGACAGAGGAGAGAATAAGATGGAGAACAACCAACAGGGTGAGATAAGGCAGTTTTATTACAGCAAAAGAAAGGAATAAGCAGAGATCTGAGGACATATGAGCTAAAGAGAAGTCTCTACTTCCTATCAGCAGCGATGTTGAGACACTTCCTGAAAAGCAGGGTGTCAGAAGTCATAACAGTTCCTCCAGAAGGCAAACACTGAAAAGTCATGAATTCCCCACCCCTTGCGTCCTCTCTCCCTTAGCTTATATATCTAAACTGACATCATATGGTATCGAAAACACTCTTTGGGTAATTTGGATCAACTGACCTGGCTGTGCTCCCTCCCAGGATCCTGCCCACTCCCATCCCTTTTGATGGGGGAAGGAATATCCGAGGGACAGCACTGCTTGGCAGTAGTCAAAGTGCTGCTCTGTTATCAGCACCCTTCCAGCTACCAATGCAAAGCACAGCGCTGTAAGGGCTGTGAACTTTACACTGATCAGACCCAATACAGATGGATAGATCACTCAAAATGTAAGGAGTAGCTTATCTAATAGTCCACCCACCAAATCCATTTCTCTTCAATTTAAACAAAACAATGTTGTGGGGGCCTCTGTCAAAGATTTTACAGGAATCCAGATAAATGCAACCTGTAGCAATGCCTTTGTCCACTGATGTAGTCACTCCATGCAAGACGACAATAACATGAAACCATAAGCCATGCTACTTGTGTGAAAGCAGCAAAACCATTCAAGTCATGTTAGCTCTATCTGCTAGCAAATATTAAAAAAATATTTTAACATTGTACAGGAAAACAGGTGCACCTCATGTTTGCAGAAAAAATGTTACTAGAAAATGAATTTTTAGGCATGTTTTCTTCACAAATTCCTTGTGTACACATTTTTAAATTTTAACAGAGACTGAATATAATAATCACAGTTTGTTTTTGGATTTTAGTAAGTCATAGAGATGTTTATATTCCTAAAGTGTGTTGACCCAGTCTGTGGTCACCACAATTTTCTTCACTTCTAAACACAAAATCCAACTCTACAAGTACCTGTTTCTACACATCTTTCAGTTACCAACAGCAATAGTTCTTGGCACCAAAAACCTGTTCCTGTTTTAACCCTGTTTTAATAGAATTAATAGAAATGCTTCAGCCTATTGGAGCTAGGCACATTACACACTTTGCCTCCCTTTGTTCTTTCGGGATAAGTTTTCTGCATCTACCCAAAGCAGGTACTTTTCTGCTTGTCATGGTGGAAAGTCTTCACCCGAGCTTACTCAGAAAAGTCCAGTGACCATGGCTCAGCAGAAGACATGGTGAGATCTAGTTTTCCCTGTGCTGATGAGACAGGAGATGTTACTGATAAAGACATGTAAACTATTGAGAGGTTCTCAAAATTTATCATACATACAGATAAAAACATAAGACAGAGAATTTGTGTACATCTGACTACCTAATATATGAGTCTGTTTCTGGGCCTCTGCATCCAGTAGGTAAAGCTGCTGTTTCCATGTCATCTTTGGTCCTGCTTGGTTGGGTACCTGTGCAGAACTTGCATTTGAATGAGCTCATATAGACAGCTTAAAAAGACTTGTAGAGACTGAGAAATTGTTTTTGAAACAACACATGAGAAGACAACAAACATTACTACACCTAATTCAAGATTCAGCTACAATGAGAGGAAAATAAGGGCATGTTTCCACTTTGTGTTTTTCAAAACCACAAATAAAAATACCAGTTTTGCAGCTATTGTTGTCACTGATATGTTGTACCTGTTCTTTGCTTCAACAGACATGCTTATATGGACTACACATTGCAATTTTGGATCAAATTAATGAGTGAAATCTTGACATCACCATTATAAAGAACTACATAACACAGTAACAAACTCCTTATGATGCAAAGAAATCTCTTAATTACTTTAGTTTCAAAGCCGTATATTTGTTTTAAAAAACCTAACACATTAATTCCTACAGCACCTATTGAAAGCTAAGAACCATAAAACCTGAATTCTCTGTATCAGATGAGTTCTGGAGAGAAGAACATGCAAAGGTGCTCACAGCAGTGAGGTGTTTCCAAGAGACATCACAACTCTATCACAGGAAAGGATCAGTGTCTGCTCCCAGTCAAACACCGGGCTGTTGCCAAAAGAGCAGTGCAATGCTGTCATGGCCTGCCCATAAGCTGGTTCAAAAGCATGTATGCGTCAAACCTGTGATTTGGCCAGCTCTAGTACGTGAAATCAGAGTAGTTTCTTCCCTGCTGACCTTGAAAGATTTGTAGATTCAGCTTCTATTATCATCCTGTATTTTCTGTGAATGGCTCATATGACATATTGCCAAAGGGCTAGTGTTTGTAAACCACGCTGGCCCAGCAGAGAAAAATAGTCAAATATAGACAGAATTACACTTTTTCAGGAAATATTTTCCAATTTTCTATTACATTCATTGGAGACAGAAAACACAGAGAAAGCCACTTGATAAGAGTTATTAATTTTAATTTTCATTTCATTCTCAAACTACATTTTGCACTAATGGAATATCTTTAAGATGTCACAACTAGTCCTTCTGTACAGGATCAACTGAATCCTATGTGAATATAAGAGAAAATACTAGTATCTTCAGTTATTCTTTCCTTACCGTTCCCAGAAACATTGTTTTTTAAATCAGATATGCTTCTATACCTTAAAAGTCTTGATGCATCTAAAGGAGTTACATTCTTTGTGATCAAACATACCTACTAATCTTCAGCTGGTGTAAATGAGAGTAACTACGTTGGCATCTCAAATGTAGCCCATACAATGTTGTTTATAACAACCTCTAATAAGATTGCTGTCCTATGAATTATTCTTCTGTAATACACACAATAACAGGTTTGCTGTAGTTCCGTTTCAAAATGTAGCCCATTAAGAAACTGGAAAATGCCATGTCCTGAACATAATAAAAAACTTACCAGAAATGACCAGCACAATCTACAGATAATTAACTTGAATGGATGGCTGGCTACAATAATTTAATTGCCAAGCACTAAATACTTGTTAATTAAAAGGTTATAAAATATTATTATTGAACACAATTAAGGAATGCTGAAATAATATTTCCATGCAGCCATACTATATCTCTGTGATATATCTCATGCTGGATTGTGAACTCGCACAGTATTGCAGTTCTAGTGATAGCAGCAACATGTGGGTGATTACATGCTTTAAACCAAGCTATATGGAATAGTATTAATTCTTTAATCATAATCATATATGTTCTCACTTCTGCCTTTTCACAACAGAAAGTGAAAAGGTATTATATTCTAGGGCTAGGAAAAAATAATACTAATTCTGTTAACTTGTGTCTGAAGCCATATTTTATAGTAAAGATGTAAAAAGTTTAAAGTTTTCCTTTCATAGTAATGAAAAAAATGCCTACAAAATATGTGCTACTTTGAACAAGCTTGTATTAATAAAAGCAATTTATACTATGTTTTCTTTGGTGACTACCTAAGTTTTCCACCTAGTAAAATCTAGAGATTGTCAACTATTACATGCCCTTAGTAACTCTGGCTAATGCAAAAGCATTTTTTAAAAAGCATTTTATTTTATTTATTTTAATTTCTAATTTATGCACTGGATTTTTCCCTTTTGATCTTTTGCTGAAGTTCTGGCATGGATAATCAAGTGAAAAAGTGAAGAAAATAAAAGAGAAATAAAGGAAAAATGTTTGATAAAGGAGAGTTAGGGAAGCTGGGAGGAATAAGAACAAAGTAACTACTAATGTAGGGCTAAGCACAAAATAGTGGGAAATTTATAGAAAATTAGTTTTAAAAATGAGGTTTGCTAGTATAAATAAAAAGAAACCATAGAAAAGTTGAAGAAACATTTAAGAAAATGAAAACATTAACAACAGATGAAAGAATAAAGGTCTTGTAATAAAAGAAAGATGAATCTAAGTAGTTTGAAAAAAAGTGGAGCATTTGTTCTAATTTAGACGCTCTTCTCCTCTCCATCTCTCTCCATGCATCTCCAATTTTCAGTTGAATTATAAGAGGTAGAAATGTTAAAATGACTTTTCCAAATCAACACTGAGATTTTTGCATCCATGGGAAAGCAAACTTTAGTGTGATATTTTATAGCAAACCCTACAGCACTGACAACCCCATTTCAAGGCTGGCACCTGAGTCACCATTTTAGAGCATCCTACACCACAATGATGAACATTTCATACCCATGATTCATCTCCCTCCTTACTGCCTTCTCACTATGCTTTCACCCATGAGCAGAGTTCTTCTGCAGCTTTCACAATCTTCTGTTATTCTACTTAAAGGGTTCTGTCCGAGAAATTCTCCCATCCAGAGATCAACTAACAGCTGATTCCACAAAATGTGTTAGAGATTAACCTCAGCAGAGATCAGATGTCTTTGTGTCTTCCAATTATTTCATAATCCTTTCTCATATTTCTGTTCTATTCTTATATTTTTTAGATATGAATCATAGATCTACAGTGCCTTTCCAGGAAAGCCATATATAGTTCTGGGAAGAAGCTCTCATTCCTCAAAGATCTTCAGGAACTTGCCTTGGAGCTACCTCAGACTTCTGTAGTGTTACATGGCCAAAGGTCTGCAGCCACCCACATATTTTTCATATTTGTTTTGTCAACATCAAAATTTCACTACTACTTTAATTCATGCCCTTTTGTTGTCATCTTTATATTGAAATCTTTCTCCTAGTTTTTTTTTTTTTTCCTCTCCATCAACAGATCCATTTTCACCATTTTTACCTCCTTCCAAGATAATATTTGGCTTGGTACCATCAGTATATCATCTCTCTCCTCTCCTACCGAATATCATAAACACAATTTCTTCTTCTTACTCTGTCTGAAAAATTTCAGTGCAATATGAAACTGATGAAATGGCTTACCAGTTTTAGGGTATCATTTTCCTAAATTAAGATTTTTTTATGCTGAATTGAAATTTTCTTGCCAATTTTGGATTACTTGAATACTCTCTCAATTCTTTTTTTTCTCAATGGAAATAAAAATTCCATACGATTATTCCTAGGTCTAACCTTATAGGATTGAGTTTTACAGGACCTCTTTTCTATACTGTTACTCTTTTGGCCTACAACCAATTAAGACTATTCTGCTTTACCCTACCTGTGGACTCCTTCTCTTTACCGTTCTCTTTCCATTTTCCCTTCCCCTTCCCTCCTCCCTTTCCCTTCTCTTTACTTTTCTATTTCCCTTCCCTTTCTCTCCTCTTTCTTCTGTTTCTTTCCCCTTGCCATCCCTTAAAATCAAACTTATTTTAAAAGCAGGGGATCACATGGGAAAAAAAAAAAAACATTTTAAAATCTCCATAATTTTCTTTTTGTCTTCTTCAATCATGATTTCAGATCATTTTTAAACCTATAATAGTCATGACATCAGAGGATGTGTTGCTCTAATTATATACTTACACATAGGTTTTCAAGAAGGGTATCAAGTATGATAATTTTTTTTAGATCTCCCTCCCAAATGAGCCTTCAAAATGATGAGAAGAGAGATAAAACCTTTTTTCTTCACAAGAACTTTACTCATATCACACTTGCCCCTTGCCCTTTTTGTATTTCTCCCATAGCCAGCAGTAGGTGTTAACCTGTTTTGAAATCTTGTTATAATTGAGAAATAAGAAAACACATTTTTTTATTTGGAAGTAAAAGAGAGGTCATCTTTACTTTCTGATGTAGGAAACCCTTAGGGCTTGCTTTTCATGTAGGAAAATGTGTGAGTGGAAGGTGGGCTCAGTAATCACAACTTTTAAACCACAGCAGATGAAATCTATCGTCTCCCACACAGAATTCTTACTTTAGGTAAAAAAAGAGTGTGACTGTTGTTATTACTTACAGATACAGACAGCATCTGCTATTCTGAAGGGTGGAAAAGTCCCACACCTTTGCAGCAGTGGAGATGAATGTCCTGGTTTAGCAACGCAGAACAATAAAATGTTCCGGTTTTAATTCCCAGTAAAGCTTTTCTACAAATGGGAAGCTCATTTAAATAAATTTTATTTCCAGCCACACTGCAGCTCTCATGATGGAGGGAATTCACCCCAGTCAAAGAATGACTGTTTACCAACCCTGGAGGCAGGGGCTTCTACTTCTGAAATGGACATCCGGAAATGCTTCTTGATCAGGAGATCTAGGAGAGTTTGAGTGCCCAATAAAATTTTTTCTCCTCATTGCAAAGTGAATCAAAGAAGCACCTCTACTAAAACATTTTGAAGTCATAAAAAGGCAACAGAAAGAACCCAAATAGCTCTTGACTAAAACTCTCTGCTAGTGAACAGTAGAGACAGCAAACTTTTCTTTATTCCTTCATACAAAATCCTCTTGCATACATGTTTGCAAATACAGGGCTTTTCCTAACTGCATTTCAGATTTCTTTTACATTGAATTGCTACATTCTTCCATTGAATAGCCTTCTCATTTAAAAATTTTTTTTAATTAACCATGCTGCCATCATTTCTCCGGTAGCATCAATAAGAAGCTGTCACTGAAAGCACTGATCCTGGTCTTATGGGAACCAATGGAAAATGCACAGGAGTCCCATAGACTTCTGCGAGGTAGCGTTAGGCTTTAAATGGCTAATATTTGACCATAGGTATAGAATAAAAAGGTTTCATCAATTTATAAAAGAGGCTTCTCTGGGAAACTCCTTTTAAAATACAGGCCTGGAGCTAGGAAAATTAAGACCACTAAGAGAGTTTACAAAAAATATTAGGCTTGGCTTTTTCATATAATTTATCCTCTGTAGGCTAGGACTCATGTATTGTCGATGTAAGCTAAAGGAGTTTTCCTCCCGAAGCATTGTTTATTAGGATGTTTTATTTTATAAAATGTAAAAATGTAGAGGTGGTATTGGAGTTTCTAAAAACTTCTTACCTTTGGGCAGATTCAGAAGTGCAAAGATGTTTTTACAGTGTAAATTTATTGGCTTTGTGACATTTGAGGAAAATCTTTGTAGAATTGCCTATTTCTTAGGAAAACAGACTAATGTCTCCTGCTTGTTCTGATAGCCCCTCTTTAATTTCTTCCTCTAGCCTCTCAATTTGTGCTTTTTTCAAATATTTTTGTCCTTTTCTTTTTTCCTCTTAATGGAGACTTTTCTTTATCCCCACATCTGCTGTCTAGCCAGGGCATGACACCTTTTTTTACCCTCTGCACATGCAGTCCAGTAAAAATGTGTCTGATTGCAGAGTTCAAGTGTCCAGATTGAGTGATAGGCAATGTCAGAGGTCTTTGATATATGGACATCATATTCAGAGCCAGTGAAGGAGACCCTTATTTAACAGCTGCAGCATGTTTTTTAATTTGATATAACATCCAGACATTTTAAGTGTTGTTCCCACAGAGAGAAGCACAACATCTTTAGAAGTCATTTATCAAGCTAGAGATAATTCAAATTGTGGAACTGAACGGGTGTTTTATGCATAATTTACCTATACAAGTCACAGAGAATGTCAGGCATACAGCTGCTTGCAGAGACAGAGTCCATTGCCTTTTTTTCTTTAATCCACCCTGAATGTTGCCCCATGAGAATTGCATTTCCTTAAAGTGTACTGTACATTTCACTTAAAAGGCCTTCTTGAGCTGAACTGAGTTTTTACCTTGATGCATCTTGGGCAAATCAAGTTTGCAAAGAGCAAGTCTGGGTAAAATGATGCAGCACACTATATGATCATACCATAAGGTCCTCCTTATCTGATCAACCAGACTGTGTCACTTAATGAATTAGAAATCTGGGTGTGAGCAAACAATTTTCTCCTGGTGATGTACAACACACAGAAGAATTCACATTCTGATTCACAAAAAAAAGTTTTAGAAGTAAAATTAACGGAAAATAATGCAAATCCAGTTCTCCTCCAGTGCATACCTGGCTTTTAAAATCTTGCTGTTCAGGATGACAATTTGAAAACTATGTGGAGACAAAAGGCAACGCTTAATATTGGAATATTAAGAAATTGTAACAGATGAGGTTTTAAAAAATATATAATTGCCAAAGGACAATTATATGTATTCTATTAAGCATTGTAATTGTGTTTATTTATTTAGATGTGCTATATTTCTGCTGAATGGTTTGATTTGACCTCTGCTACAACATTTTCCCAAACTGGTCTTTGTGATCAGTTTGCAATGTGAACAGTGCAGAAGACAATACTGGATGTTCAGGACTTCCAAACCAAGCACAAATGTAAGCATCAGTGAGTACTTGCCATTCTATCCTTATACAATTCAGGTGCAGGAATGATTATCCCCATCGATATTTATTGGCCTAATTTTAAACAAACAGTTCCATGTGTACAGGCACTATTCTTGTTAAAATGCTGTTAATTTTCAAGCATAGAGGCTGAAATAGGCTACAAAGTTACTGAAAATTAGTAGAAATCTGCTTCCCTAAGGTAAAATACACTCAGTAGCCTCTGTAATTATGAGATTAAATTTTTTTCCATGGTTCTGTTTGGTGGATTTAACCTGGGCAATCCTCTCCAATCATCTCTAGAATGCATCTTTTTCAATTTTTTTCTGGAGTTCATTGCAAAAAAAAAAACCTTGATTGCCTTGTTCTCTGATTGGCCAATGTGGAATCAAAAAGGAACATAGCACTGAGGAGGGCTTATTTATTTGATTTCTTCTCAATTTAGCTCCTTAAAAAATCATGATTTTTTCCTTAGATCCTCTGTTTTTAAATAATTCAGAACTTCCTCTGGTTTTGAGTCCTTCTCTACGAAGAATTAATTTCTATTACAGCACATGACAGAAGATATTGATTTTTAGCCTCCCAAAAGAAATGGATTTCCACTGTCAGAACACATGAATTCAGAATTATAATTTTTCAAGAGATTCCTCCTATTAAACCTGTATCATACATGATACAGGTTTAATCATGTTAATTTCTGAAATCACATAATGTAAAGTAAATATCTGGATGCTAAATTTATATATATATATATATATATATATATAAAGTTTAATTACCACAGGTAAGAAATTACTTAGGAACATTCAGGGAGTAAAAATAGTGGAAACAAACATTTCCTTTTTATTGATAGGCAAAATCCAGCATATAGCAGCTGTATTTCATGCTAAGCCATATTAGCCTCCTTATGACCTCAGTTTTGACCTTAAGTCAAAGTTTCTTGCTCCATTTAAATGCAAGTATTATTTTTCTTTCTAACCTGATTTCTCATGAGGCTCTTTCAAATGCAACTTTTAGTTGGCCTCGTGGAAATAAGCTAAATACCTGAGTCTGATATTATAAATTTCTCCATTTATAGGAAGATAAGGCCACCTTATATGAACTCCATGCAATGATTTTCCTTGCAATTACAAAGCCAGAAGCTGGTGCTTGACTGTTCCACACTGTGTTTCCAGATGATAAAACTAAGCTATCTGCTTTCAAATTAGAATGTAAATCCTAGCTACAAATGAGTTACTTAGAGAGTGCTACAGAAACCAGTCAAGAACATGGTTCACATTGCTAGTGTTTTAGGATTCCTCTGTGCTCAGTCTGAGTAGCTCTCTAATCTTGGCAACAAACTCTCTAATCTGTGGTAACAAACATACTAAGATAGGAAACCAAAACTAATAAATAGTCTCCATTGTGTAATATAATGGAGAATAAATCAGTTTCCAAGTTTCTTGGAAAAGGACAGGAAAGCTGAACCTATTTGAATGCCAGGCTAGGTAATGTCTGTCTCATAATATTGACTGAATTTTTTTCTAGCTGTGTACATGTTGAGCACCCAGAAGTCCAAACTGCTTAGGAATTTGCAGACTGAGAATTTATTTTTCAAAGAAAGTAAGAGAAAGTATAAGCAAAATGTCTTGACAAGTCTGTCTTCATGGTCTGCTGTCAAAGATGAGAAAATATGTCAGCAAGTTAGGTTTGGGATTTCTTTGTAGAATGTGCAGATGCATCAAAAAAGGAAATTCATGTACAGTTTTGGATTTGAGGGTTAGGCACCAGGCAGCTGAAGTCTAAATGTTGCACTTGAGTGATCATTAAGCACCAAAATACCTTTTGGTTTTACCCTTCCTCACACAAAGATAAAAGTTGTGCTATGACAACAACATTAATCGCTGTATTACTAACAACTGTATTAAACTTCAATTTGGACCTACTTCATGCCTATGCAGTGTTAGTTTTTGTTTGTTCTTGTGCAGAGATTTTTCATTTGAACTAAATACTGTCAGTTGATAACAATTTTTATTTTATTTTGTATATAAATTATAAGTATCATAACATATTCTTCCAAATTTAGATTGACTCTTCACCAGCTTGGAACTCAGATGCAGCAAAATTTAGCTCAATATATTAAAATCAGATCTTTCTCAACCTACATTTTGGGACTACCTTAGGTTTTCCTGTTCTGTCTACAAACAGTCAGGCTTTTGCATTCCCTGTGTTAAGGATCATCAAAATCCATGAACTCCACTTGGAAAGAATGATGCAGTACAGAAAATAATATATGTCTAATCTGCTATTCTATTCATTTTTCCAGTTTTCTAGAAAACACTTTCTTGTACTGAAGCTGTAAATATATTGTCACTTTCCAAATCATGCATATTTTTGGTATTTTAAAATTATATTGATCCCAAACTGATCATCATCCAAGATAATTTCCCTGAAACATCTGTAAGTCTGTGGAGGATGTTGAGATTCATCCAAAAATCATCAGATGGCATCGCAAAACCATTCCACATGACTTTGAGGGGCCTTGGGAAGTTGTAGTTGTCCCAGCTTCCAGGAAGGGCAAGAAGGACCCCAGAAACTGCATGCCTGTCAGTCTCACTTCAGTCCCTGGTAAAGTTATGAAGAAGATTATTCAGGGAGGTATTGAAATACACCAGAAAGACAATGCAGTCTTTCAGTCAGAGCCAGCACAGCTTCATGAGTGAAAAGTCGTGCTTATCAACCCTGATTTCTTTTTATGACAACTCACCTTACGGGTTCCCTTGATCAAGGGAAGCCAGTGCATGCACTCTTTTTGGATTTCAGAGAAGCTTTCAATAGTGTCTCTCCCAGCATCCTTCTGGAGAAAACGTGCAGCACACAGCTGGATAAACACACCATGGGGTGGGTGAGCAACTGGCTCACAGGTCAGGCATGAAGGATGATGGTGAATGGGGTGACTTCAGACTGGTGACCTGTCATCCGTGGGGCTCCACAGGGCTCCATTCTTGGCCCTGTGCTCTTCAGCATCTGCATTAACAACCTGAATGCAGGACTGGAAGGGGAACTAAGCAAGTTCACAAATTATATAAAACTGGGAGGAGCTCTTGACTCCGTCAAAGGCAGGGAGGCCCTGTAGAGAAACCCCAGCAAATCACAGAAATAGTCAATCACCAACCATAGAAAGTTCAACAAGGGAAAGTGCCAGATTCTGCACCTGGATGGAGCAACCCTGGATGGATGGACAGACAGACTGGGGAATGAGATGCTGGAGAGCAGCACCATGGAAAGGGACCTGGGAGTCCTGGTCAGTGGCCAGTTGAACAAGAGCCAGCAGTGCCCTGGCAGCCAGGGGGGCCAAGCGTGTCCTGGGATGCATCAAGCCCAGCATTGCCAAGTAGGCAAGGGAGGGGATTGTCCTGCTCTGCTCTGCACTGGGGCAGCCTCACCTCGAGTGCAGGAGGCAGGTTTGGGTGCCACAATATAAGAAAGATATAATGCTTTTAAAGAGCAGTGACAGAAGGGAAACAAAGATGGTGAAGGTCCTTGAGAGGAAGCTGTATGAGTGGCTGAGGTCACTTTGGCTGAGGTTCAGCCTAGTGAACAGGAGACTAAAGGGACACAGTCTGGAACTTCCTTGATAGGGGAAGTGGAGGGGAAGACACTGATCTCTTCTCTCTGGTGACCAGTGACAGGAGCAGAGAAAATGGCCTGAAGTTGTACTGGGGAAGGTTTAGGTTGGATTTCAGGAAAAGGTTCTTCACCCAGAGTGTGGTTGTGCACTGGAACAGGCTCCCCCGGGAAGTGGTCACAGCACCAAGCTTGACAGAGTTTAAGAATTGTTTGGACAAAAGTCTTGGGCACATGGTGTGAGCTTGGGGATGGTCCTGTGCAAGGCCTGGAGCTGGATTCAATTATCCTTGTGGGTCCCTTCCAGCTCAGCTTATTCTGTGATTCTGTGATTTTTTCATGATCACATTTTTTCTTTTTTATTTCTTTTCTTTTTAATTTGGTTGAATTAGTAAATTGGAGAATATAAATTATAGAAATTATAAATTCTAAACCAGCAGGTATAGCTTTGGAACATGAGATACAGACAATGGGATCTCTTTCCAGCTGACCACCTCAGAAGACTAAGAATAGCCTAGAAATGGCTAGTGGGAATTTGAGGAGCACAGACAGTCTATCAGGAAGTTTCCTTTTCACAAAGAAAATAATAGTTGGAGTTAGTATTTGCTGTACTTTGTTATATTAAATTTCTACTGTATAATGCAATCAAAGAAATGGGACATTAGGTCTCTCACTCATTACCTTCATATTATCAGAATCTATTTTATAGTAGTTTGGTAACTAGTCTCTGTTTAGTTTTATCCCTGTCTGTACACTCACTTTTAAACAGTGAGCAAAGCATGAAACCACCAGTTGATTCATGACAGTGTACTTAAAAGTACTGGTGTTCAACCAGTTGTTCAATTGTGGCCAAGTTCTGTTGTTCAGTCTGAGAAAATTTTAGAATCATCTGGGGAACATTATAGTTAAAAAAACTCTCTCCTGTGTTTTGGAACTACTAGCTGTCTTTATACATGTATGCACACAGCAAGTTAAAACAGGACCACAGCTGTCATGACTGGCTCTGAAGATTGGTGAAAGATCATATTCTACTTCTGTTACTTGTTTGCAGAACCTTTTATGTGTAAATCAGTGGATGGCATTGTCTACCTAAACCTCGGAGTTAGCAGAGTAAGAAGCTGATAGCTTTTCCTATTTTTCACTACGAGTGAAAAATACTTCTATACCCAGTTGCAATGTGTCTTATTGACTTATTGATTCGACACTTGAAAAGCCTCTCTTGTATCTGTTTCAGGCTTTCAGATAAAAACATATTTTACAGCCTTAAAAATATTCATTATACTTATGACAGGATAGTATATAACTTAAAACAATATGTATAAGTCCTTCTAAGAGCAAATTATTTTTAACCACCAGGACTGCTCTGTTCTATAGCTGTTTAAAAACATATTTATTAATAATTATGCAATTACCTAACAGATTGAAATGGCTTATGGTCAACTATCCTTGAACTTCATGTAAATATACCTTAGGTCATAGAATATGCTCATAAAAACTGCATCCTGAAAATAAACAGCTATACATCTGCTATGGCCATTTTTTTCAGTAGAGCTTGGTAAATTTTACTTCTTCCTCTTCCTTGTTATGTCAAATACAATTATAGTCTATGATGGACCAATATGTGGTTAAATTAGGTATATTAAATTAGACATAGCAAATACCAAAGAAATATACACTCCAATGAAAAAGAGATAGCTCTAAAAGGCTTAAACCCTATCCTTTCACCTTCGATGACTGGGTTTCGGTTTCTTGCTTTGATCACCAGCAAAGACAAGTCTGGTGCTCAGAGATGAGTCTGTCAGAAAATCCACATCACTCTGGCAGTTTCTGCTCTACAAAAACCAAAGACTGAGCAGCAGCTAGGGCGGTCCTTGATACTGCTTTGGGTGTGAAAGTTAAAATTAATGTCGTATGTATTAAGCTTCAGCAGGGGAAAAAGGCGTTTTGATTACGAAGTGGTAAGAGCTCTAAAATTTCTTAATTCTTCCTTATCTGATATGTTTCCAACTAGATTTTGGGGTAAAAAAATAAAAGAAGGTATGTAAAAGCTGAGAAGGAAATACCAAAGATTGTTGTCTCCGGACTACTTAAAAATCAGTCTCACTGTGTTCAAATTGCCACTCTAATCTTAAGTTTAGCTGTACCTTTCCTGCTTTACATGCCACAAAAAAAAAGAAACAAACTAACAAAAAAACTAAACTACTTGTTATTTTGTTATTCTGCCTTTCCAATTAATCAGCTTTGTAAAATGCTTCATTTTTTTTTTTTTTGTTCACACTGTTTAAATAAATCGGGAAACACTAACCTTGCCATGTGCCATGTTCAGTGGTCGAGTCTGGGTATGAATCTTTATAGTACAGGGAGTAAAATACTTCAAGGCATATCCACAAGAGATTTCATATAGACAATCAGAATTTATTTTCCCAGTGGATGCTGTAACCAGTGTAAGTGAGCACTGTGGCATGTTTTAAGATCTCCTTAACCTGCCTGTGCAAATTGCATAAATCACGGCAATAAAGTCTCTCTATTCAACATGCTGAAGCTGAAGAGCGCTGACCAGCTTTTGACCTCCTACTCTGGGCCCCAGCTGACCCTAACTTAGAAGTTCAGGCGGTGAATAGCAGGTCACTGGGGGTATCTGCAGTCTTGCTTAATTTCAGTTTGATTACAGGGTTAACTATAAGCCGCACAGGTATCCTTTGGTGCCTTAAGACTTCCTGACCATCACAGCACATGAGGCTCTTACAAAGCCCCCAAAGATGTGGAGAATGCATAGGGAGGCAGAAGAGGAAAAAAAATGATAACCAAAGTTGCTTTTGGCTGGCCATCTCCAGTTTGGCATAGACCAAGTTGGTCATTTATCAGTATAATGGATCTACAGACAGCCCTAAACAATTGTCAAACATTCTTTTAAAAGCCATTAGTTTTTCAACTAATATATATCTGGTTTGAGCATTTGTTGAACCCTTCACTTGTCACTGAAAAGGGCCTGTTAAACTAAACAGAGGCCTGATCAGTTTTCAGTGAGCTTTGAGCCTCAGAGTTCACCTGGGTCACCTAAATGATTTATGACAGCCTGGTACCAGCATCTGGCTGGAACCATGAGTTCAGCAGCGAGCGGAGCCCCCCCCCACATGCCAAGTCCCGCAAGGCTGCCCTGCCATTCCCAGAGGCTGCCAGAGAGGCAGCAATATTGATGACCTGTACAGATACCAAAGTGGACATCAATAAAAGGAGATGGATGTGAACCATCAGAGTGACATGCCTCGCTGCTGGGCTGGCTGGAGAGCAGGGGAAACAGGTTAAAAAAACACAGGAAAGTTATTTATACAAGCTTCAAGGACAAGGAGTTTGTCACTACTTGCTTGAGAATTTAATCTTAACATGTTCTTTCTTCTGGTTTCCATCAGTCTCCAGCTTTACATACATGCAGACTGAGAACAACATTGTTTTTTGCAATAACCATCTCTTAGGTTTAAAACACACTAAAGAAACCAACAAGGAAACAGTTCTCAAAACTTCTTTCAATTTTATCCTTGAAGTGTTTGCTTGCCCTCTGGAACATTTTCTGCATTCTTATTTATTATCTAAATGAGATCTAAATCTAAAATGTGATTTGTATACTTGGAAGTATTATGTATTCATCTATATTAGAAGAAATGGCAGATGTTTATAAAGTGCCCTGCTCTTCACACACATCATTCAAACATCCTACTTTGCCTAAAGTGATGTTCTAAGGTGAGACATACAAAAGGATGAAAGCCAAAACTGTACCTTTAATATGATGTACTTTAAAGTATAGCCAATGTTAAGCACGATCTAGCACCTGAGAAGTTTGAAAGGTGTTTATTTAAATTTCATTTCTATTTGTGCCAAAACCTTTCTGTACACTCATGTTTTACCTTCCTACCAGTGAAAGTCAAATATTTAACACCTCAGTAACAAAAAGGTAGGTTTCTATTTATCACATGCTGATACCTTCAAGAGGGGACATTACACCATAACTAATATTTGATTGATTTTTTTTCCCCTGGAGCCTGTGTGTAATGGGTTGAAACCAGCACACTGGAAAATGGAATTTAATAGTTACCAGAGATCTGAAGGTGATACAGTAGATTATATCAGAAGCAGAAACAGTTATGGAAGAAGAGAACCCTTGTGTGAGGACTCATCCCCTTTAAGTCACTCAGTAGTGTACCTACAGAATGTGACAGTTTTTTCTCCCTGTTCTCACGTTGTGTTTGCTGACTGAAATACATATGTTTTCTACTAGCATGGATGAAGGCCAAGAAAAGGCTTGAACTTTGGTTCACAGAAACAAAAACTGGGTATCTTATAAAGGGCTTCATATTAGCTGAAGATATAAATATTATTGACCAATTTTTAAAGGACTGCATGTAGCAAAAGATCCAATATGTTTTTTTAACCAATTCACTGATGCAAACCACTACTTTTTTCCAGGTTGTTTATATTACTGATAAACCACAGCTGGACTAATTTTCAACCTAGTTGCTCCTGAGAACACACTATCTTCACTTCTACTTCTTGAGAGAGCACATTTTATTTCCAGAGTATCCATTAATTTAAAATTGTAGAGGCTTTGTTTGCTAATGTGTACAATTAAGTTTGTCTCAAGAACTGGAATAATAATTGCAATAATTAAACTTTTAAAACTTTTCCATCTTCAACAGCCTGATACTCTATAATTTGGTGATTCTTCATATCCTAACCCACTTCTACAAACATCTGTGCTTCATTAGAGAGCACCTTGGTATTTTGAGAAGGCTAACTACATTTCTCTTGGTGAAGTATTAATGCTGCGAACAATTCAAAAGTCCTGTAGCCTTTAGGTGCCACAGGAACTCCAGATTTTGTTTAAGGTCTAGCCAAAATTTTCAAACTCTACAACACCTCACTGACAGTTTACAAGTTCCTCACATGGCTTTGACAAACCCTCAGGCATCTGAGAGGTGTTATCTCCTCATAGGATTTCCTGCTGATTTACAAAACTTGCAGGACTAGTTGTGTGGATATATAAATGTGAATACATTTAGTTCTTCAGTAGTTCTTCAGGATTTTATAAAATCATCAGAGCTTCTATTTTTTGCACATCTATTTCCTCTATTTCCTTAGAACTCACAGCCAAAACATAGAAAGCAAACAATTTCTACCCTGACACTTAATGCTTAGATCACCACTGATGCTCCTCTTAAATACCCACATTCAGTAAATTCTGTTATGAAAGATCCTAAAGTTCCAAATTTCCACTGTCCTTAAGTGTCTCAGATTTCAATAAAAAAAAATCAGTGAAGAGTGCGTATAGTGGAAAATTTATTGTTAAGAACTATAGCAATTTACTACAAAATTCTGAATCAGATCAAAGTGCCGGTTTTCATGTACAAAAGTTAAAAGAAATCTGTAAGGAAATGAAGATCGAGCCATTCCACTGTAAGACATTCATAAAAAATGGTTATAAATCCTCTGCGAAAGAATTTTTATTTGAACATTACCTGATGCTTTTTAAGTTCCCATTAGTTTTAATTTTCTTACCCAATGAAATAAAAAGACCTCACAAGAAATTGCTCATATTTGTCTGCATATTTTAGAAATGCATAACTGAACTGTAAAGCTAAGCTCACAGTGGAAACCTACTAAGTGGTCATTGAGGAAAAATCTTACAATAATCAGCTTTTGAAGGTAGAACTGTGCTTTCTTGTTTGCATCAATTTTAATAAGGATTGCCAGTTGCCAGTCACAGTAACAAAGATCTTTATATTTATTAATAAAAAGAATTATGCTTAAATACCTTTTTTCAATCAAAATATATTCACTAAGACTATAAGCATTCACAGTGCTAAATTTGTTGATTGGAAAAATCTCATTATCTTCAATTTGAGATTCACTAGAGTAGAGGTCAAGACTAAGCCCAGCACTTCTTTACTCTTTATAAGTCATGTTGCTTCTCATTGCTCATAAATTGCTGCTACATCATGATATAGAAAATATATTAAATTTTGGAACAACCAGATTTTTTTGTTAAGTTTAATACCAAAAGCAGTGTAACTTTTCAGATGTATATAACCTCTCATGTAGAGACAATTTTTAAAATATTACAAATGAACACAGACACACAGAGTACAGAAGTACACACTTCCCTGATGAGATTAGGAATTAATATCTCCAGAGGAGGCATATGATGTCTGTTAATAGGATATCATGCCCCACATATATGTTTTTAATGTTTGTGAAAATCAGTACCTTTCTCTACTGATATTGTATTGAACAAAGATTGCAGTGCCACAAGGTTTTTATTATTATTAAAAATAGTTAGATTTAGCATGAAGAGATGATTATATTTTTGGAGGGTAGATGAAGTGGAGTAGAGGGAGCATTGAGTTTTTCAACACTAAGTCTTTGTAACCTGGTCACTTTTTGCAACTGTTATTAAGCAAACGGTGAGAAAAGTAGACAAAATGAACACTTTGAAATGCATTTTTTTTCTTTCTTACTCTTGCTTATCTATTACTGTATGTGATCTACCAGCCAAGGAGGGAAATTATAGATGACAAGTACAACTCAAATTCAGGAAATGCATATATTTTTCTTCTGCAAACTGCATGGGTCTTTTCCTGGTTTTGGTTACAACAATGCATGATATCTTTCCATCATTGGCTTCTGTGATTTCATGGACTATGCTCTGTGATGCTTACTAAAATTTAGAATTTTAAGGGTCAGTTAATTATGATCCAAACAGCCACATGACTTCTAGGAAAAGGTAATTTTCATGAGTTTTAGACAGAGCAGAAAAATAAATGCTGGTGACATATTACTATAGTTCTCTTCCGTAGCAGCCCTCTTTATAGCTATGCCAGTCTGGATTTCTATACATTCTTACAATGAAGAAATTTTGGCAGACTCCAGAAAGAAACCAGCTAGGTAAATGCATTTGCAGGTTTGTTTTTTTTTTCCTTTATAACCTCTGATGTATCATATTCTTTTTTCCCTTATTCTACTTCTTACTCTTTCCTCTTATTCTACTTCTTCCTGGGCATTGTAGCAGTGCTTGCAGAGACTAAACTTTTTTGTTACTTGGAATTCTACTTTATTTTTAGTGGTTTCTTTAAGGCTACACAAACACAGCTGAAACCCACAGTCAAGGTAAGATATCTACTCTTTATTGAAAGAAAGTTGGAGCTTTCTAAGGCGAGGGAGGATTTAGCCTTATGTTTGCTGGAGACATTCTGGAAACTTAAAGTGAAAAACTGTAATATACATACAGTGTTTAAAATGTTGCAGTGTCTATAGTGCTTCTCATTATAGTGCTTCTCGTTATTTAATTAGTGCAAAATCTTTGTGACTTATGATATTGTTACCTCATCTTTTAGATTTTTATCTTTAAGCTCTTCTGGCCAGCAGTTCCATACTTCTTCTTTATACTTCTTACTCTATGCCTAGCACACTGGAATTGAATGATCTGGGGCTCTATCAGCCGACTAGATATACAAATGAAATTAAAAAACTGAAAGCTAAAGAGTCCCTTTAACATCTTTCATTCATTAAGTGAGGGAATTTAGAAAAGAATCAAAACATTAATTCCTCTATTTTGTAGCTCATGCACTGGGATAGTGGATAGGCAAATAATAAAGTTCCTTTCATTTAAAAAACTATTTTAATGCATGTTTATATTTCATTGTACTAGGAAGATATTCTAGTATATTAGCACATGGGCTATTATCCTGCTGCCATAATGGTAATTCTATTCCTTACTACCCAGCATAGGTGAGGGAAACAACATAAAGCAAAACAAGGCAAAAACAAAACCAAAAATAAAAGTAACAATAAAAAGGGAGGGAAGGAAGGGAGGAAGGGAGGGAAAGACATCAGAGGCTGCAGTTAACTCTGCTGGATGGATTCTAGATCCTTTCAACTCTGTTAATGCCATCTATTGTGGCTGGCATAACGACTGTGGCCAACAATGAGGCAGTGCTGATTTCATCTAAGGTATACTGACTGAAGTGTTCATTATGGAGAGCCTCAAAGCTTCAGTTTGGTTAAGGAAAATAAATAATTTTTCTAGTACTGTAATTAGCCACATAGTTCACCTTTCTGTTGAATGGCTAATTCCATTGGTCTCTTCTCATTCTTTTTTTGCAGTGAATTTCACAATAGGACACCAGATGCCACACAGTTAAGCTACTAAAGTTAAATGTTGTTGCTTGCCAAATATAACCTCTAAACCACTTGACCATCATCAAGACATAGATAGTACAGCTGTGATGATCATGAATCAGCTACAAATGTCCCATTTTATCTAAAACAACCAGGCAGATTTCCCTTCTTGTACCCTTATTGTAAAGTAAATCCTTTTCAAGGGGGCAGTGACAAGTCTAATGGATAATTTACAATCTATTGAGCTCCTGTATTAAATTACAGTCAGTCTGTACACCAAGAGGTTTCAGAGAAAACGGCAGTAATTTGTTTATTGCCCGTTCTCAATCCTTCAGTTATGACTGATCTCACTTAGCAGTGTAGTGCAACTAATTGCTTAAAAAGAAGAAAATTACTTAATCTTTATAGACTTCTTCTATTTTAAGGTTTGATTTCATAATTCAGTGTGTCAATCTCTCTAAGGCATGTGGAGTAAGTGGAGGGTATAGTTGCATATTGTAATTTAACAAATACTTCATTTATAAACAGTAAACTTGGATAGTCTCTGTTAAGCATCTGACAAAAAATTGTCACTTTATGTCACTGATAGGCAGTGAAAGACCAACAGTCAATAAAAGAGGATCATTAGAACTGATTCAGATAGTGTGTCTTAGAATAAAGAAGTTGGTGATAGAAGGAAAATCAGTCTCCTCAAGTACGATGATTACTAAGTGGCAGACTCTTCAACATTAGGAAGGGATACTTGACTGCAGCTTCATAAAGAGTGGTGTTACCTATTGACTACTTAAAAGAGAAAGATGCCAGAAATAGACTCGGGGTGGGGGTGGGGGGGGGGAAGAGGGTGATAGTAGACACTGGATTTTTTTCTGGAAAGTAATAAAAGCTCCATGTTTTATCCTTATTTTGTGGAAGATAACTGAGAGAGAAGAGACAATCCGCATGCTCTGGCAACACATTCCTCAGTACCCATAAATATGTTCTTGGGGCATAAATATGTAAAATGTGAAGCATTAATGCAAGTCTTGGGGCTGACTGTTTTGCATGGGTTAGGATCAGGGTACAGAAAATGAGAGAGAAACCACAGAACAGAGCTGCTAAAGTCAAACAGAAACAGCAAAAACAGATGAGCAGATGGGCAGACAGCTCAAATGCACCAACAGCTTAGTGTCTGCACATCAAAAATCTTGGTCCGGCTTTCATGACTATTTTCCAATTGCAAGACATGAACCAGAAAGTAAATCAGCTGACACAGAAGCAAGGATACTTAGCTTTCAACAGTTTCTGTTGGTGATATGAATATACGTATCCAGAGCAAGACTATAATCTTATGTCACAAGAATATTTGAGCTAAAATAAATTGCAATGAAATTTGCACTAAGAAGGAATTCCAATAGGCTATAGCTTCTCTTAAGACTGCTTCAAAGTATCCTCAAGATTTCTAGTACAATTATATCCAGACTTAGTAAAATGCCAACTCCACTTGGCAACTGACTTTTTTTCTTATTCATAGTCCCTGGAGTGGTAGCTTAAGACATCCCTTGGTATATTTCACCTGCCTGAAACACTTTCACATGTTCATGGGGCTAAATTAAACTGAAATTACTCTTTTCTATAATCCACAGTACAGCTCTTAGATAATCCCTAAAATAATTCTGAATAAAAATATGGCATCAAACGAGCTTTCAGCGTCTGCTTATTAAACTGTATGAAGATAGTATGCAATATATTTCTAATTCTCTCAATTGTTTTCCTCAGATTTATTCTAATTCTATGCTAATGAGTCCTAAATTCATGATGTTTCTGAGATAAATAGTATGATTAAAATCTCAAGTGAAAGGCTTAGATCAGGAAGTAAACTGAGTATCTGCAGTTTAGTAATGGCTGAGAAAATCTTTGAAATGTTGTGGATTTGTGAGAATGAATTTTCCCTAATTTATGCTTATAAATTTGAATTTTAAATAATATCATCTGAATTGAGATGCATCACTTAAAGGCATCACATTCACCAAGACTACAAATTCAATTCTAGAAGAAGTGGGAAACAAACAAAAAAATACAAATCATCTGCCCACCAAAATCCACATTTGTTTTGGTTTTATTCATTACCATTTACTGAGTAACAGCAAAATTCACTTTGTTTGGTTGACAGCCTGTCTTCACACTGTCACCCAAAACACAGTGTAATACCTATTTTGTGCTACCTCTGAAATTAGAACTAAACCTTTAATTCCTGATCCAAATTAGTGCCTCCAGATAGTTCTATCTTCATACCTTTACAGTCACTGTGAGTTCATCTCTCTCGTTGAAGTGGTTCTCAGCAGAGCCCTGTTTGGGCACAGACATCAAGTCAAACTCGCTTTCAGATGCTCATGGTGCTCAATCACCCTGCTACTGCCGTTATGAAAGGTACCAATACCAGTGAAAGGCTATAAGTAACTTCTTGCCTTTCTTTGGGCATACGGTTCATATAGGAGTCAAGAATTTTCAATTCCATTTCTATTTTAATAATTCTAAATAAAATATAGACATTATCAGCTGCACAACAATAAGCAAATAATACTGAATGGGATTCTGATAATTTAGGTGTTGAGTGCTACATTTTCTCTTACATTGAGTTTATTAGATTCATATTCTCAAGTGTAAGAAAACTGAAGCGCTAATAAGGTTAACAGTGTTAGGTAACTGCCTCAGAAATCTGAAACAATAAAAATCACAACAAATTGCTATTATTCATATAATTTAAATGTTTCTTAAACCAACTTCTATGCTTCCTTTTTTCCTGATAGTACTTTTTGTTTCTTCTAAAACCTACAACTTCAGTAAATCAGTAAACAGGATCATTACTTCTAAGTGTTTCAGATTCTGAATCAAGTGTTTCATTTAATTTTCCAAGTGGAATAATGCATATAGAGGAGGATGTCAAACTGCAAACAACCTGTATTAGAATGGCGTTCACGGTGCTTATGGTAAGTAATCAACATTATTGACTTAATGTAGGGATTTAATATTATGAAAAATACTAACAGAATAAATTGATTGGAAAATAGAGATGCACATCACTGTGCTACAAAAGTGAATTAAATGAAAGTAAAACAATGCAATGGTATCTTGTAATTTAGAAACACATATTCATAGATATACATATAGGTATAGTAAAGATAGTACCAGTAATATTGATTTAAATTTCCATAGGGACAAAGAAAGCATACTGACTTTGATTTGAATGGCTATGCTGGGATTCATTATCGGTATGTTAAAATACAAGTTGCTGGCTATATCACACCCCTGTAGAACTTTTTTATTAGTAGTTAATAGCCATCAAGCCTTTCTTTTCATGGTCTTGAATGCTATTTATTTTTAATTCCTTCTATAATCACCCTTGTCACACCAGAAATCTCTCCACAGATAATGAGAAAATTCAAAAAATTCATTTCTGTATCCAAATGTTGTAGGCCTGTATTTGTCAGTAGGAGCATTTAAAATGTAATGCTTTGTTATTTCTCATTTCACTTTGAACAGCCAAGGCTTCCATGGTGAAGTACCTCTCAGTATTTTTGTAGTGGACCCAGGTTTAAGGTTTTTCAAGTAACACAGAAATATATACAGCCCCAGCTCAGAACTGGAGTTTTATTCATATAGTCCATCAGATGTGCCATAACCAAACTTAGGCAGGAAAGATACTGCTGCTTGTAAAGACTTCATTTAATATTTGCAGCTTACAATGAATATGATCCCAGGATTTGTTTGCTGTTTCACTAAATTTGTTTACTGAATTCAGTAAATTCTCTGTACCTAACACAAATGATGTTAAATCCCAGTGGTGATATTCTTGCCCATATTAAAAAGCTCCTTAATGCCACTGGTTTTGTTCTTGATTTCATTAAAACTCTTTCCTGTATAAAATGTTAATTGCAAGGGTTTATCATGATGTTGCCCTGAGTGCACATAGACTGCCTGCATAGGAATTCTCTTTCACTGCAAAGTCACCTTGGGTTGATATCATGTTAGACCTCAAAAACACCATACCTGTCCTACCTGGATGACAAAACCTGGAAAAAACCCAACCTTGTATGACTGATCTGGAGCAGAAATGAGTGAACAACATTGTATGGTGGTGCCATGTCTGGGCTTAGGATAAAAGTAGATGGTGTCTATGTTCCCTAGAGCTCTGCTCTTATACTTTTTGTAGAAATGAGTTATTAAACTCCACAGTCCTCAGCAGACAGTGACAGTTTGATCCAGGATAAGGGCTGCCCTTCTAAACTGGTGTGCAGGGCTTCTGCTGCATTTTACCCTGTAGTTCACCAGATTTGTCATGGATAAAATTTTATCTATCTACCTGCAAATTGATGTAATTTGGAAAGCAGCATGGGATTTCATGGGATGAAAAGTTCTGTCTAATGGCCCAGTCCTGTTCCTGAAAGCTGTGCTAATGGTAAGTAGTAAGAGGTTGATGCCTCCCTCTGGTTTTGGAAGGATTAGTGAAAATTTTGCTTCAGCAGAAACTACAGCACTAGGCCTATGTGAATCATAGTAGTGCTTTCCATACATCTCTCCATCATGCAGTGCTCATGCTGTAATAAAATTATATTATTGCTATTCATTGATGTTAAGCTACCTTATAAACTACCCCAGTCAACTGAATAATCTGTTTCCACTGCTTTGCATGGCAGATTTGTCTAAGACCACCTTATTTACATCTATACGTACCTGAATATGGATGTGTTGAAATGCACATATAAATTAAAAATTTCCCTTGATTGGTCTTGCAAAAGACACCATGATCAGCTAAGCATTTGAAAGTTGTGATGTGTGAAATCACAGAATCATAAAGTTGAAAAACATTCTGAGTTGGAGCAGACATGCTAGAATCATCAAAGTCTGTCTTCTGACCCTACACAGGACAACCACAATCAAACCATACACCTGAAAGTACTGTCCAAAGGCTTCTTAAACTCTGTCAAGCTTGGTGCTGTGACCACTTCCCTGGGGAGCCTGTTCCAGTGCACAACCACACTCTGGGTGAAGAACCTTTTCCTGAAATCCAACCTAAACCTTCCCCAGTACAACTTCAGGCCATTTTCTCTGCTCCTGTCACTGGTCACCAGAGAGAAGAGATCAGTGTCTTCCCCTCCACTTCCCCTATCAAGGAAGTTCCAGACTGTGACCCTTTAGTCTCCTGTTCACTAGGCTGAACCTCAGCCAAAGTGACCTCAGCCACTCATACAGCTTCCTCTCAAGGACCTTCACCATCTTTGTTTCCCTTCTGTCACTGCTCTTTAAAAGCATTATATCTTTCTTATATTGTGGCACCCAAACCTGCCTCCTGCACTCAAGGTGAGGCTGCCCCAGTGCAGAGCAGAGCAGGACAATCCCCTCCCTTGCCTCCTTGGCAATGTTGGCCCCGATGCATCCCAGGACACGCTTGGCCCTCCTGGCTGCCAGGGCACTGCTGGCTCATGTTCAACTGGCCACTGACCAGGACTCCCAGGTCCCTTTTCATGGGGCTGCTCTCCAGCATCTCATTCCCCAGTCTGTCTGTCCATCCATCCAGGGTTGCTCCATCCAGGTGCAGAATCTGGCACTTTCCCTTGTTGAACTTCATGTGATTGCCCATTCATCTTTTTTACTGAGATCTCTCTGCCATCAAAGGAGACAACAGCTTCTTCCAGTTACAAACTTACTTGGTATCCCTTTTATTCCAGTGTCCAAGGCAGTTATGAAGATCCTGGACAGCACAGGGCTGAGGATGGAGCCCTGTGGAGCCCCACGGATGGCAGGTCACCAGTCTGATGTCACCCCATTCACCATCACCCTTCATGCCTGATCTGTGAGCCAGTTGCTCACCCACCCCATGATGTGTTTATCCAGCTGTGTGCTGCACATTTTCTCCAGAAGGATACTGAGAGAGACATAATCAAAAGCTTTACTGAAATCCAAAAGTATTACATCAACTGGCTTCCTTTTATCAAATAGTGGGTGTCATGGGCTCAACCCAGGCAGTAACCAATCCCCATGCATCCACTCTCTCCCTCCCCATCTGTGGGACTGGGGGGAACATTGGAAGGGTAAAATCCTCAAGACACCTGAGTTGAGATTAAGATGGTTTAATAATAAAGGTAAAGCCACACACACAAACAAAGCAAAATAAGGAATTAATTTTGCATTTCTTATAGTGGTAGGCAGGTGTTCGGCCTTCTCCAGGAGAGCAGGGCCTCATCACGCATTCCTGTTACTTGGGAAAATAAAGGTCATCACTCCAGACATAGCCATTTTCTTTCTTCTCTATATTTTATATGCTGACTGTGATGTCATATGGTCTGACTCTTTGGTCAGTTTGGGTCGCCTGTCCTGGCTGTGCCTCCTCCCACCTTCCCATGCACCACCAACTTCCTCACCAGTGTCACAGTATGAACAGCAGAAAGGCTCTGTGTAAGCCCTGCTTGGCAATAATAGAAAAACCTCTATATTATCAACTCCCTGTTCAGCAAAATTCCAAAATATAGCCCATACCAGCCACTGTGATGAACATTAACTCTACTCTAGCTGTAACCACGACAGTGGGATATTTTGTCATAAAAGGAAACCAGCTTTGACAAGCAAGAGTTGGCCCTCATGAAGCTGTGCTGGCTGTTACCAATAGTTTGTTGTCTGTCTTTCAGGTGTTTTTCAACACATCTCAGAATAACCTTCTTCATAACCTTAACAGGCATCACAGTGAGACTGGCAGTGCCAGTCATCCTTCTTGCCCATTTTGAAGACTGGGACAATGTTAGCCAGCTTCCAGTCAGCTGGGACCTCTCCAGATCCCCAAGACCATTCAAAAATCATTGACAGAGGCTTCACAATGACATCAGGTAGGTTTTTTGAGGATTCTCAGTCATTCCCATCAAGCCTGGTCAGTGGTACTGAAGCACCCATGAGCTGGTAAGTGGCATTGAAGTACCTCATATCAACCCGTTCCCGAGGAGGTCTGCACCCCATACAGGTAATCTGGCAGCTCCTAGACTGTCATGGGGCAGCTGTGCTGCCTGCAGCTGCCACCACACCTGTCTCCACACCACGTGCTTTAGGCAGGTTGGCAGACTGCTGCAATTTCCTGGGGAATGTATGTGAGTGAAAGGTATCATATCAGCTATTCATATGACAGAAGAACATGAATGGCATTCCATAGGACAAATGAAACAGCTCTTCTCCCACCCACAAGTCTCTGTCAGCTGAAGCCATTAAGGGTTTAGAGCTATGACAATCCTTTAAAGTGGAAAGATGGAGCTCCTGCTTCCCCTGTAGTATTAGGTTTATATATCACCATTCATAATGCTATTCTGGGCACAGTAATAGCCCAGGAAAGGCCAAACCTTGTTTCCTTTGCCACTGCTTGCTGTGGCATTTTATCCCTTTCAGCTCCAAGTGTTAGTGCATCTATTCAGCTTCTAACAAGGATTGCACAATTTAATTCTTCTCCTCTGGGCTATACAGATTACATACTTCATATAACTGCAGCTTTAAGCATATACATCTTCATAATATATTTGTAACTCATGCTTCACATGAGCTGAGTACCAGCACATCTGATGTTTGAAGATACATTTGGGCATTCACCAGGGATCATTTCCCCAGCATGCTGGAAGAGCACTCCATGAACCTCCTGCCGTGTTTCCCCAGTTGAGACCAATGTTACTGTTGTTACAGAAGAGTTATGCTGCTGTTAACAATAATGACTCAGTCCATTACAGTGGATTTTGCTTTTCCTCCAAGTTCTGTTCACAGATTGTCATGTAGCTAAAAACTACCCGTAGTCTGGTTTTCTGGCTGGTTTGTTGTGCTCCTCAGTTGGGTTTGCATCTAGTCCTTAACAGGAAAGATTATGCAGAGTGTTATTGCATAAGTCCAGGGTTAATTGAGAAAAGAATTTGTAACTTAATCAGTTTTCCACATGGCAAATTTGATTGTGTGTAGCTGTATGAAAGTTTGGTAGTGGGACCTAACCCTATGTGATGGGTCCGCTGTATCCCCTGCACTTTCCCAAGCACAATAATGGGCTTTCCTCAACAGCATGATGTGAAAGGCTAAGGTGATACAGCCTTCAGAATTCACTGAATATGTTGTGACTTCAAGAATGTTTTAATCCTCATCAGACGGAATTTGTTTTTCCTTATTTATCAATGTCCCTAAGGTTATAAAATTTATTCTTGCTATTTATTCTTGTATGTTCTCTATATTTTATTTAAATTCACACATAAAAACCTGTCTATATACAGTTTCACTTTCTCTCACTTGAATATTCAAATCAGTTTTGAGTGGAGTAGAACTTTTGGGTGCCTTATTTCTTTTTTTAATATAATTTCTCTGAGATATCTCAGTATTTTAAAGAATTTTAATAAATGAAAGTGCTTATGCAAACCCACTGCATTCCCCTATTTTAAAAACTACATTTTTTCTTGCTTCCACCATAAAATATTTATAATTTTGAGATATTTTCCAAATAAAAGTGCCAAAACATGGTAATTTATGACTAATACAAGTGGCTAATAAAAGGTCTTTCTATAATATTTTTTCCTAAAAGAATTGAAAATTGCAAGAGATCAAATTAATTTCTTGCAAATTTGAAGAAGCAGTAGCAGTAGTCAGGCCAGGTCCTCTAGCATGGAGACGAGAATCAGACCCTTGCCTTTGCAGATATCCAAAAGTGTCTTTGCAGTCTCAGCCCTGGAGGAAGGCAAAAATTAGTGTGGAAAAATTTGTTTCACAGTTCCACAAGCTAGGACTTGATTTAGAGTTCACACTGCTCACAGTATTGCATGTGCTGTATCTTAGTGTGATTTTCTTTGAATTAGCTGTTGTTTGCATCCTTTGCCAAAAGACAGAATTTCTCATCACCATTGAAACAAAAGTTCAGCACTATTTGATCAGCAGCATTTCTGCAAGGAATAGGTAGCATAGGTAACTGGAATTTTTGAGTAGCCAGTAAATTATAAGTCAGTAGTCAAAAACAAATTCCTAATTATCTGGCATCATAAAGAATCATCTTCATTTATCTTTTGTGTCATATACCATGCTTTCTTATTGACAAAATATGTGAGAAGGGCAGAAGTCCAGAATCATATAATTGTGCCCCTCTAAGTATTTTATGGACCAGCATGGGAATGCAAACATGGTCATGAGTCTCAGCTCTAGGGAGCAGGGATGAACAATAACCCAAGTCTTGTGTGTGGCAAAGACAGAGGAAGGGAGGTTCCTTTTGCCAGTGTCCTCCTGCTCTCCAGGAGGAGGAATATTATAACTCCTGATTGTGTCAGGTCATACCAGTTCCAACAGCACAAACCTTTTCATGCAAGCATGATGCCAGCCTAGACCTTGCCCCTTACAGCATTTCCACAGACTCTTTCCTTGAGGATTCACCTTATTGCCAAAGGAAGGCTCAATTAAGCTTCAAACAGAGGAAAGAGGAATCCAGAAGTTTAAAAAATAAGCACATCAATTGAGAGGTTCAGCTGTGAAAGAAGCAGAAATACAAAACAAAGTCCCAGAAAAAATCCAGACACACACAGATATATATTTTATAAGCACTGGGTGTCATATTTTAAACCATGGGACAAGCAACAAAAATAAAACTGGATTGTGAATCCCACTGGCATATGTTTGAGCTGATCTATATCTCTTGCTGTGCCTTCCCCATTTTTGGAAAAGGCTGTTATATCTAACTTCCATGGAATATTTAATATGTACTCTGATGTTTTGAAAGACCAGGTCTTTCAGAAATAGCTATAACTGTGAGAAAATTATTTAATTACATTGAATGCACTCTTCTAGAAATTGTTAAGAAAAGTGTAAACACATGTGGGGAAGTTAAAGTACAAGTTATGTAGGGTATATAACTTGAATCGCTTCTGTTTTTGCAAGTGTCATGATTTGATATTAGCCAAATGCCAGGCACATATGAAAGTGGTTTGTTTACCCTCTCCTGCTACAGTTGGGCAGAGGAGAGGGAAAAAATATAACAAAGGGCACATGAGTTAAGGATTGGAAGGGGGAAAAAACCACTCTAAGGGCAAAACAAGTTCAAATTTAAAGGTATAAAATAAATTTATTACTAAAAGAGCCAGAGGAGGATAATGAGAAGTAAAATAAGCCCTTAAAAGACCTTTTCTCCCTCCAGCCCCTCCCTCCTTCCCACTGTCAGTGCAGGGGAACAGGGAGTGGGGGTTTTGGTCAGTTCATCACTCAAGACCCTGCTCACTCAGGGAGAAGAGTCTTTCCTCTGCTATGCCATGGGGTCCCTCTCATGGGCAAACAGTCTTCCTGAAATTGTTGTGGCGTGGGTTGCTTGTCCACAGCTTGTAATCTTTTAAGGATAGGCTGCTCTAGTTTGGAAGCAAGGGCTATCTCTTTATCTCTGGAAGCAGAGGGCCTTTCTCTCCATTCAGGTCTTCCACAGACCACAGCTGTCATCGGTATCTACCCACTCAGGGATGAGCACTTTTCCCACAGGCTGTAAGTGGATCTTTATGTTCCCCCAGTTCATGCAATAAAAGGGGACAGTTTTTGTCACCATAGTCCTCACCTCAGCTAGCAGAGGAATCTCAGGTCTGACACTTGGAGCATGTCCTCCTCCTTTCTTTTCCACAGACCTTCCATGGTGCTTCCATGTTGTTTTCTCTCACACGTCCTCACTTCCTTTTCTTCTCTGACTAGAAGAAAACTATTACCAGTAGTTAAGAGTAGGTGCCACTGTCAACAAGTTCTACTAATCCAGATATTATTTCAAGATCCCAAAGCATTGAGAAGTTGATCTTGTCTGGGTTATGTGTCAAGGAGGTGCTCATCATGATTTTGATGCTGGTCGGGTGGCCCCAAACCCGTGGCTGGGGCAGCGGCTGCCACCCTGGTGTTGGCACGGTTTAACACTCTCTTGATATGGGACACTACTCAAGTGGGGAAGGGGAAGCCACTGCCACCCCTGCATTTTGCCTGCAGCATGCTTAGCTAGGGACAGCCAGGTAGGCAGAGCTTGCTGCGGGCTGCACCAGCATGGCAGCAGCCACAATCGCGGCTGTGGCGGTTCCCCACCCCTGGGGAAAAATTGTGCCTGAACTGTTTTGATTTTCTTCTTAAATGTGTCATCACAGAAGCATTGCCAACTTCTCTAACTGGACCAGCAGCATCTCACAGGAGGGGTAGCTTATCCCTGTGGCCCTCCCCTTTGCAACTAAAAAATCAGGCCATTCTAAATCAACAAACCAAGACTATCTCTGAGAATGTGGCACAGAAAATATGTCCTCCTTCTCACACTTCTGTGAGCTTCCAACACACTCTGCAATTAGGAAAGATCCCTTTATGTTCCAAAAGCTCCTGACAAGAATGGAAACTGATCTATTCTTGGACATAGGTTTATGAACACAAGCTATCACCAGATGTGAAACTTACATCCTTCTGCAATAAATGGCTGCTTTTTAAACAATTTGATGCTATGAGAGCATATGTCTTTTGTATTATTTAATGACCTCTGACAAAAAGTTACATATGGGAAAATATTCTTCTTGGGAGACATGAGATGTGATTGATGAAAAGTAACATGGAAAAATCTATAATTGTCAGGAATTATTTTGACAGACAGGGGAGGAGATAAGAAGATCTCACCACTGGCATTTAATTTCATCAGGGAAGTCTACACAGTCTGATTTCTTTCTTCAAGCCAAGGATGTCCTGGAATAAGAGAGAGTGCAAAATTTCCCTCATCTGCCTCAGGACCATGGCAAGGACAGAGGCTAAGACCCTGAAGACCCTGACTGGAGTTCTGGCCTGGTTGAGGTGGATGCTTGCCAAGTGATTTTTTGCAGGTGTGCTTGCTGTGCCACCACGGTACACTGCTTGGAGCAGGGCCTGGAAATCAGCAGCTTGCCCTGTACGCTTACACCAGCTGCATGAGCCCTGCTCATCGCAATAGCAATAGTGAATTTCCCCACCTCTTGGCCAGATACCATTTGCTTTAGTGATCACTTTGGTGATCCCCCATGGAAGATCCCTCATCTGCCTCATGATGGCCATCAAGGATGGAGATTGAAGCCCCACCAAGGACTGAGACTGAGACCCTTAAAATTCTAACACAGGGGTGCTGGCCTGACCAAAGCAGGATGTCTGCCAAGTGTTACCTGCAGATGTGCTCGCTGGACCAAGACTGGTTTCCTATGGTAACCAGTCCTGAAAATATGGGTCCTGCTCACTGCTGGGACTGGTTTGTCCTGTTAGGAACTGGGCTGTCTTGTTCTCAATGGACTTATTCTCCATTGTCCTGCACCTGCTCCCTTGACACACTATAAAAGATCCCTGAGTTAACCAAAGACTTTGAGGTTCGCCCTGACGTGTCAAGATGGATCTCTCGGCTGGACCATGAGGATTTCATGTCTCTGTTGGTAGCTATTCTCCCCCACCTTTTTCTCTCTATCTTTTATCTCCTTTCTAGTCCTTCTATCGCATTTCTGTAGGCACTCAATAAAAGGTGCATTTGTTGTGATTGATACTGAAAATTCCCTCTCTGTTGTTTTTTGCACTCTGAGATTGGTAAAATGAACCATCACAACTCCAGCTTGTACTAGCAGATCGTAACACCTGGTAGCTCAGCTCTTGTTTTGGTCTCAAGATTGTTGTACAACATACAAGACTGTTCACTCCTAATAAATTTCACCTGTTTTTCTCCTAGGGTGAGCAGTCCTATTTTTCATTTACTGTCACGCACTAATAAAAGTTGAATGATATTTGTAATACCTTATTTTCTTTCAGTCAAGGCGCAGAAGCAATGATTTAATTTTAATCTTCCAGTTTTCCACTTCAGAAAACAGTTTCCATCTTTGCCTCAATTCAAAAAGTAATCTTATTATTTTCATACAGAACATATTTTATTATGAAGTTTTTATCTCTAAAATCTGCAACATTTTATTACTCTGCTAGGGACAGGTGTTGATGATATATTTCTTTTTTCTGTGCAGCAATCTGTTATAGGGGATGTTTTTTTCCCTGTGTCAGGAATTACCATTGATAAAATACACAAAATTCACAAGAACTGGCACTGAAATTTTTGAATGGAAAATGTCAACCTATGTACTCTGCTTTTAACTGTTTGGGGTTTTTTTTTAATCTTGTGAATTTTATTTACTTTGTAGTGACTTCATGGCCAGATCCTGTCCAGAAAAAATCTGTGCTTTAGAATAGAACCATGCTAGGGAGAAGAGCTAGGAGCTCTTCAAACTTCAGACCAAGCTTCAAACCTTACCAACCAAGTCACTACGTGCAGGCAGACACACAGGGAAACAAAAACATTGATTGCCAACTATGCTGATAGATTGCATTCATTACTTTCCTGTGGTTAAGGGAAGCTTCTTTTTTTCTTTAATAACCACAGCAATTAATTTGGAATTCAAAACACCACTGGAATACAAAATCATAACCAAGAGAAAAATTGAAGCATATTGTTTCTGTCAACTGAGATGGTTTTTCTTCCATATTATGCTTGACAGTAGTTTATATCTTTTGCTAGACTGCTGCCAAAAATCTTTTAAGACCTTTCCACTTTTCATTGTTGGAAGAGATCATAAGTGTTGGATAGAAAAAATTTTTCTTCCCATATGCCTTAGTATTTAATTTAGGAAAATTCAAGTTCTGACTGTATTTTTGCAATGTTTACTGTCTTGGTGAAGCAATCCTACTAGGTTCCATAATATGAACATCCCTTATCATTATTCAGGATGAATCACTTTGTGTAAAGTTTTTTATTCATTTTTAGCTATTTGGCCTCAAACTGTTAGTGCTACAGGTAGCATAATTGAGCTAATTTGTTTAAATAGAAGTTGAAGAGAGGAAATTAAGACTTGTTTCTTTTGCAGAAAGAGTATGTTGTTTCAGTTAATAAAATTCTATTTAATACCTAAAAGCAAGTAAAATAACGCTAACAGAAAAAGTGGACAATGATCCCTAGAAAGAAGGAGGTTCTTTTCTACTTTGCAGAAAATTACTGTTTACCCATTACAGCTAACCCCTCTGTTACTTTATAGTATATTAATAGTTTACCACTTAGGGTTTTTTTACTACTTTAGTTTCTGTGGATTTTCTAAATTAACATACCTTTTTACTACATGGCTTTAAAGAATAGATTTATTTTCTCATGAAAAAAAAAATATTTTCTTTTCTATCATACTTACCTGTTTCTGTCTGTATTACATGTTAAAGTGCAGTAAAATATGTATGTATAGACAAATTTACATAATTATTTAACACATTGCATATGCCTTTAATAAAAAAGCCATCCATGCACATGCTCAAAACCCTGTCACCACTGGGGCAAGAGCATTTCAGTCAAATGAATATTTGTGTAACATTAATATAAGAGAGGTTGTGTGTCTGTGCATATCAATCTCACTCTCTAAGCAGCCCATGTTGGTGTAAAATTCAGATAATTTTGTCTCTTCTACTTAAGAGTCCCTTCATTTATTCTTGAAGGATTTTGTCACTAACCCGCTTTCACCTGTGACAACCACAGGTAAATCTCAGATTAAAATTTGTTCCAATCTAAAATGGATTCTTTCTAATATAGCCTGAAGCTGCTTAGCTTATGAATTTTGTGGTGTGTTAGAATACTCTTCAGTGATAAGAAAAGAGTAGAGATTAGATATGTTCCAAGCTGTGTACATGTTCCCTCAAAGAGCTGAGAGAAGCAGTCTCTAAAGGAATGTTTCAATTTTTTTTTTTCCTTATGACTTGATAGTGGCATATTTCTCTCTTACCAAGGCGACAGCATGTATGAGATGTAAAGACTAGTTTGCTCAGGCAATTACCCCTTGTTGATAGTCGATTACTTCCTCTGTCAAACTTGAAAATAACTTGTTGTTATGTAAGTTACTGCTGTTCTGGAGCTGCAGTAGTTTAGTCTCCTGTATCCTTTATGAGCTCATTAATTTTAATCAGCAGAGTTTGGAAAGGCACTTTTTATGTACCCCCTTGTAATATAACAAAGGAGCATATTTGTAGACATAGGAGAAAAAATATTTGATATATTGCAGAAGAGCATGCCTGATGGGGGAAATCATATCCCAGGCTCTTTTTCCATGCAAGGAATGTAAAGTTCATTTTCTATAGCAGTGGCCCAAATTCTTTTTCTAAATAAACATTTCATCTCAGTGAGTTACAAACAGTATCATTTATACTTGAGAACAGTGTCTGAGAAAACAGTGATCACACACAATTGGTCTATAAAATTGTGCCACCGAAAATCAAGACTTGATTTCTTTTGGGCTCATTGCTTATTTTTGTTTCTTTCTTCCTTTTCTTTTATGAGGTGTTTTTGTCCCTGTTTGCAGGGAGGGGGAGTTACTTTAAAAACTTTAATATAAAGCACGCATTTTGTGGAGTATCTAATGAATGGGATATTTTGCAGAAAAATCAGTTACCATAAGCGAAAAAATACCTGCCAAACAAAATGCATATTGGATACTTTCGCATGAAAACAGAAATTAAAGTGAAAATTACCCCTCTTGCCACTGGACAACTTTCTGAATGTAGAAATATTTAAATTTTACTTCAACTATCAAAAGTTCAGGATTCATTTTGCTGAAGTATATGGAGCCATTTCCATGCCAAGTTACTATTTTAGCTGTGCGGCAGACACTGCCCTAAATAAGAACTAAAATTTTACTTCATAACAGTTTACATATTTTGGGTCAATATACAATTATAACATCATTTATTAATTTATAAACATCAAAACTACTACAGTACTAGTTAAATACATTATTTAAAATATTTCCATATAAGCACATTTTCACTTCCTGCTTAAAAATTAAGAGCCTTCCTTGAAGCATGTTAATAGCCCACATCATGATTAACTTACTTTTGTCAACATTATAGCTTTTTAGAAAGCAAATAATTGCTATTTAGAATAGCAATTATTAATACTTGCTATTTAGAATAGCCATTATTAGTGTTATCACACTAAAAATAAATGTTATCACACACCGTATGGGGCCATTGTGATTAAATATTGTATTTTCTAGTAACCTCACTATGTTTGTGGACACTTAACCTTTCTGCACGCATCACCTGACTTGTATTCTGTTTGCTTAGTAGTGGCATCACTTCTGCTGGTATAGCTTTTCATGCTCTTTTTGAAAGCATGCATAGAAAACACGTGCTAAATTAGACTTTGCATCCATGCTCTTCTGCACTCTGGTGAAGTTTGCTCTGCCTTTAGTGTTTTTTTGCTTGCATAAGTTATGTTTATTTTCCAATGATATATGACATTCTTCTGAGATGTATTATGGTTGAACTGTGACTCAATAGTCATCTGCTGTGCTTTGGAGATACAATAGTCTCCATGCTTTGTCTTTTTCTTCCTAATGCTGCTGATGCATGTCCTCCATTACTTGTCTGTCCTGATTGTGAGGGGAAAATAATTACATCTGTGAACACATCTATTTATATCCATTCTTGTGGATAAGAATACTAGCTACTTCCCTGTATCAAAATAATGTGTTGATATTTGTTGATTCTGTGCAATGTCAGCTGCTTTTTTTAATTAAAGGTTCTGCATATTTTTCTAAAAATTCACATTGGTACCAAGAAAAAAATAGTTTCTATGAAAAGCTGTAGCATGAATTTTTTAAGATTCAAAAAACTGCATACATTTTTTCTAATATTTTAACTTTTTGGTGTATGCTAGAACAGTCATACAGAAGTGACAAAATCTCAGAAGACAAGGATCCTTTATACTTGTGACTTAAACCCGGAAAATAACTGAAATACACATGCAAAGTTGTTATCATTCTTTGGCACATTGTTAAGAATAAAAAAATAACCAAATATAAAAGCCCTTACAAAAACATTTAATGCCAGTTTGATGTTTACATGAAACCAGGAGAGTTCCAAATACCAAAAAAATTATTGCATCCATGTCAGAGGTGTACAAGGGAGCAGTAAATAGTAGAAGAAAGCCCAGTTTTCATGGACATTTTTTCTGAAATATCAAAAGGAAAACCAGGTAAATCCTACCAAAGGGAGCAAAGTTTCTTGCTTGAACAGGAATAACACTGAAATGGCAACTCACGGCTGAAAGGCAAATTAGTGTCAGGCTGAAACCAAAGTAGACTACATTTTGAAGAGTGGTTACCAAGAATGACTGATGTTCCCTTCACAGGAGGGCAATGTGTAATGATAAACCACAAAATTATTTATCACATTAAAATCCATGTGAATTTGAATACAAATGCAGGAATATTCTAGAGTAAATTCTCTTTGTTGTGGAAGACTGTCTTACCAAGGACACTAAAGTTTCAACTGCAGATTTGAAACAAATATCAGAAAAACAGAACTTTTGATATGCTTTAATTTGTAAAGGTTATTTTCCAAGTCTATTGTAGGCCATATATTCATATATTCCCTTTTTGTGCAAAGGTAAACATAGGCACTGTGTATTTATGCAACACTTAAAAAGTTGATACATCGACCCCTTTGGATGAGAAGGCTCATGTCTCTGGAAGACTGAGAGATAGCATTTTTAATATAATATGTTGTCCTGATTATCCCCTGTGATCCCTCTTTGGTCATTCAGTTGCACTCAATTCAATTGGCATGGACAGCTTCCAGTGGTAGGTTCTCACCTTGCACTTTTTGTCCTCCCTGACTTGCTCAAAGCATTTGAGAAAGATAGAAGCCACAGATGGGAACTTCTGCTCAGAAGTGGTGGCTTACAGTGGATGTACAAGATGTTGGCAGCATTATGCTATGGAAGCATGACACAGTGAAGAGATGAACTTCACAGTTTTTCACAGCTTTTCCAGTACCATATCTACTTGAGTGAAGCAAAACTTCCATATAATCCGTTATCCAAAGTCTATCATTTGTCACATGCTGAACAAAGTCCTGCTTCAATGGTGTTGAATCAGAATTCTGAATAAAAAAGGCCTTTTTCAGGTCCTCCTGTGTAAGAATAGGTTTGTATCTGTCTAAATTGTTTATGAATCCTCTAGCTGCTTATTCAGTGCTGTAGGCAAGAAGCAGCCAGAATATAAGAATAACTAGGGCCTGAATGTTTGTGAATTATCTATCAAAGATATTTGTTTGAAATTTTCTCCATTGATATGGTTATCTTGCATTCAAAAAAGGCATTTAAAAAGCAATTTTGCTTTACTAATGCATATTAAATAAGACAATCACCTTGCCTTCTTTCAGTTAAAAAGTGAATAGATCTCCCTTGCATGAACTACAAATACTTGTGTGTGTGTGTGCATAATAGTCCTATGAGTAACAATGCAATGCAGGAAATGGTTACAATTCACATAATATTTTAAATGTTATTTTTGCACCTCTATGTGATACTTTATTAAAGTTCTGTACCCTGGGGGCTCTCAGTAACTGGGAAACAAATAAAAGCTACAAAATAAAAAGTCTGTAAATGTATGAGTGTTTTGTAAATCAGTGATGGGTTTTACACTTTCCTGCTATGTGTCAGACCAACATGAGGGTCTGCAAGGAAGTCAACAAAACTGCAAATAGACAATAAATATGCCTCTGGCAAAGCAGTTAGGTCTGGGGTGGGTGACAAACTCAATGTAATCACAATATTTGAAAGGAGAACACTTTTTCTTTTCCTTGAAAACACTTACTGCCTATACAGAAAACACTCAAATCATCTTTTATGATTTCCACAAGTCAAGTATCCATGAACCAGATTGTTTCCAAGAAAAACTTTTATTAGCTTGGTCTCCAATATGGGAGCAACTTTCTACACACAGTGAATATTGCTACTGATGGCATAGATAATTGAAGCATGAGAAAAACTTCTATTCCTTCTGCAAGCAGACATTTAACCTCAAAGTGTCAAGTGCACTTCATTTACATAGAGAGAAGATGAGTGTGTATTTCAGTACACTCAAAACAGCAACCTCTAGATATCACTGAGAGAACATTAAAGCTTGTCCTCTTTGCATTTGTATTTACAGATTTTTGTCTTCTGACAACAGCCAATTTGTACTATACCGGCATTCAGCAAAGTCAGACTGTGATCACTTTGAATGGGCTGAGCTCATAAACATTTTCCATGAGTTCCTCAGAGAAAGTTAAATGCATTTGCTGAGCTTATGAGGACACCGGAGAGATATGCAGGTGTAGCCATCAAGTTGAAATAAAATGCTATGCTGAGATACATTTTAAAAACACCCCTTCTTTTTTGAGAGAATTCAGAAGTGTTCACAGCCATTAAGCCTCAGTAAGTCTAAAATACAGAATTGTATCAATATATGTTGTTACTTCAAAAATGCAAACTGGAATCACCATGCAGATCAAAATTGTTCTTTGAACTAGCAAGAATATTCCAAGATTAAAGGAGATATAAAAACATTAGATTTGCAGAAAAATTGAACTTGTAATAGTCTTTTTAGTGTTTAAAGGTTAGTGTTTTGGGGATAGCTGAACTTCAGACCCATACAAAGCAAATACTTCACCCTTCTCTTTTAATTAGCATAGAGGTAAGATTTTTAATGCTTTTAAGCATTTCCATCTAGGGTGTAAATACACTGCTCATTGTCTCCCTCAATTCCTTACAAATAAAGTGGTTTAAAGGGGTAATAAGTTGTACATTAACAGGATACTTAGTGCCTACTAATATTACTTGTGGCTCAGATTCTTTGAAGACTCAATTGGCTGTTTAATTATTACTCATAAAACTTCCATAGATAAGTGTTTCCCAGTGTATGAAGCTGATGCTGAACACTCACTTCTACTCCTAAGTACACTGTACACTGGATTGAAAAAGTCTAAATGGAATTATGTTTCTCTGCTACTGCATGGTTGTCTTTTAGCCACTTTGGTCTTGTATGTGCCACACCAATCTAGACCAGAAAGCCACTGTAACAGCTGCAGCAATACTTTTGCTAGGTATTGTTTTAGCTTCTACAACCTGTGGTTGTGAAACCACAAGGCGAGTAAGTCTTGTAACATTTCTTAGTGTGTTTGATGCAATTGTGACTATAGAATAACAGGTTATTTGCAAATATTTTATCCACATGAATATTAAAAAAAACCCTCAGCATTTATACATATGTAAAGATATCAAATTATTTAGGTAGCTATATACATGCAATTAGTGTCACTAAATTGGAGATTCGACTCACTGTATTATACATAAGAAATGCCTCATGATGAAGGCAATACTTAGCTAATTAATGGTGGTTTGTCCTTGTTGCCAGTTTTAACCTACAGCATTCTCTTCAGCAGTATATCAAGACCAGAAAAATATTGACAGATGCATAGTGACAATCCTCGTGCAAATCATATTACAGTCATCCTAACACTAATTTTGCCAAAGCAAAGATAATTATTCTAAATAATAGATAAGCAAAAACATTATAGCACATTGCTAGCAGGTATGGAGGGCTCCTACGGCTTGTTTGTAACAATGCAAAGCTGCAGAGCTGTTATCTTTATCAGAGCCACTTTCTCTTGTTTGTGATTTGTGACACCAGCAAACAAAACAACCTTGGCACCAGCAGCAGTTCGGGATCAATGTGGGTGTTAATGACATTGTGAGTAGATAAATACAAGGGCATGAATCCAAATCCCACAACAGCCCTCTTGCAGTTAATGCCATCTCTGCAAATGGCATATTCTTGGAGCTAGTCCAGGAGCCGTGGTCACAAAATGAACTTTCCCTGACTTTGCAATGCATTAACATCCAGTACACCCTGGCATCCGCAGCCCTGGCTTATGAATCACGCAGAGGCCCCTACATATATTTTCCAAATAAGTGTCAGCAAACATGTTCTGTACTAAAGAGTACAATTGTTTAACACTTTGTCAGGCAGTTACCATGGGTTGTATCAACACATGAGGATATGTATTTTATAATTCACTTGGAATAGATTTTTGACCCATGCACCAATGAGCAGGTTGCAGGCTGAGTAGTATTTGCTTTCTGAAAGGCAGTATGATTCACAAGGTCAGTTTACTGTCATTTTTTTCCTTAAGAAAAAAAGAAAAAAAAAAACAAAAAGAAAAAAAAATTAAGGGGCATTTAAAATATTTTGACAAGGTGACCCACAATTTTCCATTAAAGCTGTGTTTGTCTATGCCCCTCTGCATTGATATGCATGGACCATGTAGTCATTCACTGATGTCTCACTTGGGGGTGGGAAATAAGGCAAGTGGGACTTCTCCAAGGTCTTTTACAGATAGACAGCATCTAGCTATTGATTAAATATTTGGATTGTAATCAACACAGCCAAGCCCTTTTAATCTGCCATGTGCTGTATAAAAAATAATTCATAAAAGAGAAGGATCCACAAGGAGACAATTTTCATTTTTAAATTCATCATAAAATATACCTTAGTAGAAAATAAAGAAATAGAAAATATTGTGAAATCAGTCTTGATCCCTGAATCAAATACCAAACCACAAGCCTTGAGGTGTTGGGCAATGGCTGGGCTATATAACTCCACCAAGTTTTACCTGCAGCAATGATGGAGTACATGTTCAAAAAGAAAGCCATATTTTCACTATTTTTTCATGCGTTGGAGAGAAGCGATGCTAAATTCCCAGTTCTTCAGCAGGTGAAGATTTTTTTCAGATTCTCAGTTTTACCACATCTACAAAAAAGGATAGTTTTGAGAGTGTCAGGAGAGACCATCTGTAATGTGTAGGACTCATGAAATTGTATCAGAATTGCTTTGTTACTTACATTAGTTCTTGCCAGGATGCCAGTGAAAAAAAAGCACAAAAAAAAAAAAACCAAACATCTGGAATGCTGCAGTAGTTATTTCACTACTATCTCTACAATCCTCACCTGCACCATGTACCTTCACTGTATGTCGTCCAAAGCCACCAGAATCAGAGAGGTGTTATTCTTGACTTTAGTAATGTCCCAGAATTGCATTGATTTCAAAGGATCCAGCTGGAGTGAGGCTTTTGGTGCATGGGAGAGCCTGCAAAGCATTCCCTATATTTGTTACTGGCTCTCTGCAAGAAGAGAATCAGCAGAGGTTAACTCAGCTGGTGAATATCTGCTGAACATCAGTTGCTCAGAGGGAGGATCACACATCCCTTTCCTGCCTCTGTGGTGTTTATAGCATCACATCTGCGAACCCAGCCATTGCATTAAAGATTTGTTGAAACTGTAAATGCCAGCTCCTATTCCTCATTAACCATTTCAAAACAGCTTATAACTCTATAAATACACTCTCCTCTAGGTACACATTCAGGGGTTCACTTCTTTGCACCCATGAAGGCTGCCTTTAGTCTGGATACAGAGGACACAGCACCAGAGACACTGTAAACTGCCATAAATGAAAGGAAGGTTAATAGAGCAGGGGAACAGAGCAAAATTCCAAAGTAAATAAGTAAAGGTATGGCTACAAATCTATTTAAACTATTTTAACTGATAGACTGACTAAAACGTCTCACACATAATATATTAAGCACTAATATATTAAGTCTCACACATAATATATTAAGCATTTTGCACTCTGAAAAGTGTCTTATAATGCAGCAGTTCAATGACTGCACTAATAATTTGCATAGAAAGGTACTAGGAAAAGATGGAGTAAGAAAATAGCTGTTTCATTACTGTGGTTTGTCTATAACAGTACTGTTAGGGAGTAAGTGGTATGCCATAGATAAATTAAACTCAAATAGTCTTGAGCTGTAATTTTCTCTCCTTAGTGTAGCGGCGGCCATGCATCTGTACAGCAGATCTCTCTTCCATTATTCCCATAGCAGTGAAGTTCATTGAAAAACCATGACAAATTATTTATAGCTCCCACAGATAAAATTGAAAACAAATTAGTAACTATGATATGTAAATTATAATTACAGTTGTAATTGGTTAAAATGAATGTGCAATAAAAATCTGAAAGAATGTGTAAACAGAAAGTGAGTTTCAGTTTTGAATCAAAAGCTGATGATGTATTCATAATTCTCTTTCTCTTTTTTATTCTAATTATATATAGCAAAGAATCATCTAATATTAATAAAATATAAATAATGTAATTTTTTTAAGTTGGAATCTTTTTTATGATTGGGTTAAGAGAAAATGTCTCACTAATATTTGTTTGCAATTTTAATGTTTGCTAACTGCAATTCCTTACTCAAAATAAAAGTTTAAAGCTTGACATTCTTTATTGTCACAGCCAACTATAACTGGAAAACAAGAAAAAAAATCACATTTTTATTAATTGGCTCTGGCTACTTATGAAACAGTAATTCACCACAAAAATGGTCCTAACTTCTTTCTCCTCATCCAAAGATCCACCCAATCTTTCTAAGAGCATCGAATTTGGAAAGTAACCACTGTCCAATGGCTCCATTTCACAGCATAACTAATTAATGGGGACAACCATAAGTCTTGGAGTAGAGATATGCCATGGCACCAGCAACTGGACAATTACCACCTTTCTGCTAGGTTTGACCCATCAAGACTTTTAAAGGCTTTTGAGGGCTCTGGGCCTCCTCAGCAAAGTCACATGGCCCAGTGGACCTGTCTGGGCACACCAATGGCCCAACAGCAATCTACCACAAGATTAAGCATTATTTTTCAGTATTTAGTCCCACTATTTCACAGCACCTATTGTTCATGTTGTGGAAACACCACATCAGAGGTTAAAACTAGAGTGTACTGGAGGAAGTAACCCTGCTCAGGGAAAAGACCAGCTAACTGTGGGATTCCTTAAAATCAGAGGGTTTTGGGCACATTGCAAAAGGCAGGCCTCAGAGACAGCACAATGGTGATTTGAGCGAAGCAGTAGATCTAAGATTTGTCAGCAGAAAAATTATACAAGTAGAAAGAAAGGATAAATAAAACAATGGTCTGTGTATTAAAGCTTGGGTAGAATAATTCCCCCTTGCAGAAAAGTATATGTGGTGAGATATTAGGAAGTTCTAAGCTTAATAATGGAACTCTGTGCATTGTATCTTAAGGTTTACAAGCAAGTATTGTATTCAAAATAAGCAAACATTGTTTTAACCAAAGGTACGTGTATTTATAGTGATTGGATAGAACTACTGACAATATGCTTTTGCTTTGTGCGATTGGTCAAAAAGATTTTAAAGTAAGTTGTAACATTAAGTTCTTGGTCTACTGCCTGGGATGTGAGCTGCTGGCATCTTCCCATTGTCATAACCATGTAATGAGACTGATGCTAAAAAATAAACTGCTTGAGACGCGTTCCACAGCAGTCCTGTCCTGTTTTTGATTTGTACATAGCCCCCAGCCGGCAATAAATGGTGCTCCTCTGTGAGGACAATGGCTAGACTCGTGGAATAAAAAAGAGGATTGTGGACTACTCAGTCGCAGGAGACCCAGGTTGTTAATAGGAGGAATGTTCATCCCCTTCGTCATCTTTAGCTGATATCCTTGTAAGTACTAAGTAGCAATTTCAGGAGCTCCTGGGCAATGAGTTGGCAAGTCCTCTATGTAAAACAGAATGGGACATCTTTTACCAGCTTGAGAAAATTTTACAGGATAAAAGACATTCAGATATCTCAAAACATGAACTAAAAGACTTATTAATCTGGGTAAAGGCAAATATTCAAAACATAGACTTGAAGTCTGCTTTTACCTTTGATTTTTGGGGCCAGATAAACTGGAAAATTCATAATCTAGTCTCTCTTAAAGAAAAAAAAAAAAAAAGAGACTTTGGTCAAACTAATGCCTGTCTCCAGAGCTTTAATGAAGAATTTCAAACTGAATGATCATGGCAGAGACTTTCTTGAGCACCAAAACAGGACACCTGGTTCTGAAACTTTAATTCCGAGTGGTGCTGGGTCTTTGTCCTCCTTTTGGGGGGAGTTTCGGGTTTTGTTCAAGGTTCCTTCCCCTCTCCTGGCATCTCTGGGGTTTCCCCAGGCAGTGTGAACATCACCCCAAACCCCAGGAAGGGGGAATCCGATCAGCTTCCAGCTTCAGTCGTGTCCTCTGTTTCTTCCGGAATTCCCTGCATCACTGATGCTGCCACCAGGAATTGTCCCATCCTTCTGCAAAATTATCCACCCCTGGGACTCCCGAGAAAGCGTTCAGGATTTTTGTTGTGTTCTGAGAATCTTGGGGTGTCAGGGCTTATGTTCTGGGGAGGCTGGGATTCTAATGGGTCCGGGAAATGAGAGTTTGGGGAAGCTTTACAAAGCAGGGGCTGCTGTTTCTGTGCCCTGTTTCTCTTCTGAGCAAGATGTGGCCAGACCTTGTTTGGAAGTGTTGCAGGCAGGGTTTGCTGAGGTGGGCACTGGATCCGCTCTGCCTGGCCAGGGGGCTCTGGGAGCCACCCCTGCCACAGTTTGCCCTTCCCAAGAGGTTACTCCCTCAGATCAGGCTCTGTACAGGTTGCTTTGCAGTTCAGAGACCTCTTTTCATGTTAATTCTTCCCCCAAGCCCCTTCCGGGGTTTTCACCACTTGTAACCCCTCAGCCTCCAGTTGTAGCTGGAGGGGGGCTTTGGATTTGGCGCAGCCTGCAGGGGAGTGAGCAGGAGGACAGATGGGTGGCAGCCAGGGGCTGGGCAGGGCAGGGATGGCTCTGCCCAGAGAGATGGATGGGGTGGAGATGGGAGAGCTCAGGAAAGTTTCTGTGGAGAAACAGACAGATCGTTTGGAAGCCTTGAAGCCTGTCTCATTCGCTGTTGGGGGGAAGAAAGCATGTCAAGATTGCAGTTTGGAACTGAGAGTTTTCCAGCTGTATCCCCGCAGGCAGGGATATGGTTTGGAACCTACAACAGTTCATTGCAAAATGTCACAAATACAAATTCGAGATCTGCAGCTCGAGAGTAGCCCAATTTGTATGACTCTAAAAGGATCCAATTTAGTGAATTGAGACTTTAGTAAATTGTGATTTAGCATGCTCTGGCTTTCTTTCTGTAACTGATACAGCACATTCCGCGGCTGCTACCTCCAGTGGGGGGGTGACACTGGGAATGTGGAGCTCTCCTCCTCCACCCTTTCTAGCAGGGCTCCCGGCGAGGCCTGTTGCTACAGCAATGCTACTGCCAAGAACTTGGAGCTTCTTGGCAGGGTTCCTGGGACAGCTGATTGTTCTAACAACACTACCTGTTCTTCTGGGTCAGACACAGGAGTGATGAGAGGGAAAAACAAAATACGGTATAAATGAGAGGTAAACCTTCCACTGCAACTACCTAGTTGGTCTAATATTAGTCAAAATTTAGAAAAAATTTGGATTCAAATAAACAACTCCTTGCCTTACCTGTAAGGTATGGTCATAATGATGTAAACTCACAATATGAAATTCTTCCTCACCATGATATAAAAGAACTCTGTCCGGCTTTGAAAGAAAGTGGGTTCTCTTGTCCTTATTTTAATAATGTGTTGAAAAGTATATTTAATGCTTATGACTTAGTCCCTGCTGATTGTCATGGCTTCCCTGATCTTAACCAATTCACAATAACTTTTATGGGAATTACAATGGAAAAAACTTCTTAATAAATTGTTTGAAAAATATGAAAACACTCCTTATGAGAACATACATATTGCCCAACTAGCAGGGGATCCACCTTTCCATAGACCAGAAAATCAGGCAGTGGCATTGCCTCAGCCTGTGCTCACAGATATTAAAGACGCTGTTAGAAAAGCTTTGTTTTCAGTTGAGCCAGCTGGTACCCATGTAAATGCTTATACTACTATCAGACAAGGTGAATTGGAATCTTTTGGCTCTTTCTTAGAGAGATTAACCCAAGCTGTTGAAAAACAATGTCCAGACGAACAAGTTCATTCCTGTATTATCCAAAACCTTGCTTTTGTCAATGCTAATGAAGAAGGTAGAAAAATTATTTTAACTTTACCTGATCAGCCTCCAACTGTAACATAGATGCTAATAGCTTGAGGTAAGCTCACTTCTCCACAACACCTTGCTAATGTACAAGTTAATGCTTTTGGAAAGCAAATTACAGAATCTCAAGAAAAGTTAGGAATAATACTGGGAGATAATTTGGATAAAGCTTTGGGAGAAAATTTGGGACAACAAATGGAAAAGTTCAAAGAAGCCCTAGAAACACAAACAAAAATTTTTGAAAAATCTGTTGGTACTGTACAGTTGGACTCTGATAAAAAGACTTGTTGCTTTGCTTGTGGTACCTGTTAGTGTTGTTACTGAAATCTAAAATGCTGGACTTGAAATTTCTATAGCCAAAATTGAAGAAGCTCCACCCTGGAAGTATCTAGGATGGAAGATTACTGAAAAAACAATTACACCTCAAAGGATACAGCTCTGGACCAGCGTCAACAATCTACAAGATTTACAACAATTTCTAGGAGATATAAATTAGGTTAGACCTGTTTTGGGAATTACCAACGATGAACTGGGTCCACTTTTTGATTTACTGAGAGGAAGTTGGGACATCAACTCTCCTAGAACTCTAACACCTGAAGCTCGTGCAGCTCTTGACAAGGCCATGGAAGCTCTCCAAAGACGACAAGCTCATCGCCATGTTCCAGAAAAACCTTTCCTTTTTTCCGTTGTAGGAGAAAAAATGCAACTTTGTGGTCTCATTTTCCAAGGGAATCCTTCTGAGAGAGATCCTTTGTCAATAATAGAATGGGTTTTTCTTCCCTACTGGTCTCCAAAGACTATTTTTACAGTTTTAGAGATGATAGCATAAATTGCAATTAAGGCCAGAACAAGATTGTTAACTTAGCAGGTCAAGAATTTGCAGTTATCTATTTACCAATGAAAAAAGATTATCTTGATTGGGCAATGCAAAATTCTGATGATATGCAATATGCATTATTAAATTTCCCAGGTACTTGTTCTGTTCATTACCCAGATCACAAATTATTACAAGCAAAATTGAGTTTTAAAGAAAAACCTATGTTAAGTGAAGAATATTTAAATGCAATTACTCTCTTCACTGATGGATCTGGCAAAAGTCACAAATCGGTAATACCTTGGTTGAACCAAACAACTAAAGCTTGGGAATCAGATGTCCAAAGAGTAGAAGGATCTCCTCAGATAGTTGTACTTGCCGTTTTGGTTCGGGCTTTTCAGCTCTTTCCACAACCTTTTAATTTAATTACCAATTCTGCTTATGTTGCTAATGTGGTTAAAAGAATAGAAGGATCGGTTTTAAAGGATGAAAGTAATGATATTTTATATCGTTGGCTTTCATGTCTTTATACAACTTTGCAATATAGAACTAATCCACATTTTGTTTCTCACATTAGGGCTCATTCTTCGCTTCCTGGATTTCTAGTACAAGGAAACGCAAGATCTGACAAATTGACAATGGTTATTTCAAACACTCTACCAAACATTTTTGAACAAGCAAAATTGAGTCATGCCTTTTTTCACCAAAACGTGCAAGCACTTGTGCGAATGTTTCAAATTTCCAAAAGTCAAGCTAAGGTTATCACTAGTGCTTGTCCTGACTGTCAGCTTGTGCAGCCTCCTGTTTCTACAGGAGCGGTCAACCCACGAGGCTTGCAAAGCCTGCAGTTATGGCAAACAGATATCACTAAATAGACTTCTTTTGGTAAATTTAAAAATATTCATGTTTCAGTGGACACGTTCTCTGGGGCAGTTTTTGCTTCTCTTCACACAGGTGAAACAGGTAATAATGCCTGTTACCATTTTTTGCAAGATTTTGCTTCATTGGGTGTGCCCCAAGGAGTAAAAACCGACAATGATACCGCATATATATCTCAAAAATTAGCCACATTTTTAAAAGATGGGGGTGTTCGCCACATCTTTGGTATTCCTCATTGTCCCACAGGTCAAGCGATTGTTGAGAGAGCACATCAGACATTAAAATGCATTCATGATCAACAGAAGGGGGGAATAGAGGTCGCATTACACATGAGGTTGAACAAAGCTTTATATGTTTTTTAGTTTCTTAAACAGCTCTGTTGCAGAACCCAATCCCCCAATTTTTAGACATTTTGCAAATAACACACAGGTGAAATTGAAAGAAAATCCCCTTGTTTTAATTAGAAACCCTGAGACAGGACAAACTGAAGGTCCTTTTCAATTAATCACTTGAGGCAAAGGATATGCTTCTGTCTCTACAGGTGCAGGAATTAAGTGAATCCCTGCGAAAAACGTCAAACCATATCACTCCCAAGAATGTGTTGATGAGTCGAAGACCGTAGAAGTGAGTACGCAGATGTGAGCCGAACAGAGAGATCCCTCACGTCTGACGTTCCTTGTTCTTTGGTGGAACCTACAATCTTCTGATTTTATGCTATTTATAGATGCGTTAATTCTTTGTTTTGTAGAGTTCTTTTTGGCAAAAATGGGGCCAAAAAGTTATGTTATGTTATAGATCCCCTCTATTGGATTTTCAAAGGTGAAATTTTATTTTAAGGTCAAAAGCCACGTTTCTAAATTAGTACATATGGGTGGAATTTTTGCCAAAAATTAGCTCACAAAAAAGAATGGAGCTTTGCACCTTGTCTAAGGAATATTTGAAAAAAAGGTTTATATGTGTTAGGTGTTTTAGTAGCGATACTGGTAGTAATACCTTGCATACTTTGGTGTGTGAGACAAATGACAGACAAAGCTATCAAAGAAGTCTTTATCATACAAGAGAGAGAGGTAGGAAACGGATTCACAGAGAGTTCTCAAAATCTTACGGAGATAGTGGATGAAGGTAGAGAGATGGAGGAAGGTTTTGAATTAAGACATTGGAACCGGCAAGACTTTTTTGAACAATGACTTGTAATTGCGATCAAACATGATTTATGCGCTTTGAATTGACTGGACCTTCACAGCATTAAAATTGCTGTGTTGTAGTATAGCCATGCTTAATGCGAGCAAAAATGATGCTTTAAGCAAGTAATAAGCAGATATACGAAAAATATGAAATGCAAGGTAGTTAATAAATGACAAGGTTATGACAGATTCTTTTTAGTTGAACTGAGAGGGGAAATTGTGGGATTCCTTAAAATCAGAGGGGTTTGGGCACATTGCAAAAGGCAGGCCTCAGAGACAGCACGATGGTGATTTGAGCTAAGCAGTAGATCTAAGATTTGTCAGCAGAAAAATTATACAAGTAGAAAGAAAGGATAAATAAAACAATGGTCTGTGTATTAACACTTGGGTAGAATAACTACTTAAGTTGCAGAAAAGTATATGTGGTGAGATATTAGGAAGTTCTAAGCTTAATAATGGAGCTCTGTGCATTGTATCTTCAGGTTTACAAGCAAGTATTGTATTCAAAATAAGCAAACATTGTTTTAACCAAAGGTATGTGTATTTATAGTGATTGGATAGAACTACTGACAATATGCTTTTGCTTTGTGTGATTGGTCAAAAAGATTTTAAAGTAAGTTGTAACATTAAGTTCTTGGTCTACTGCCTGGGATGTAAGCTGCTGGCATCTTCCCATTGTCATAACCATGTAATGAGACTGATGCTAAAAAATAAACAGCTCAAGATGCATTCCACAGCAGTCCCATCCTGTTCATGATTTGTACACAGCCCCTGGCCAGCGATATCTAACTATGTTCCTGTGGAATTGCAAACCTAGCACATGTCAAGAAAGAGTAAGGAAATTAACAATGGGAGAAGAGGTAACTGCCAGTTATCTTGGAGGGAAAAAAGTAATATTCTTAGCACTGTAAACATGGTCTCAGCCTAATGGCATGTGCAATAATATCATTTCTATAGCTGTTTTTTGGCAACTTGTTACAAAGTTTTCCGTGTGAATAATTTGTGTGTGTGAATGTGCAGTCAACTAAACCCTGAGTGTGTGATTGCAAAATTGTCTGTATGGCAATGTATAAAATTATTAATCATTTAAATATCTTTTGTGGAAAATATCATGATTGTTATTGAGCACTAGGAAGCTATTTGTATGACCATGTTTTAAATTGGTATGTCATTGATGTCTATTTAATGCTCTTTGCCACTGTCTATGAAGTAAAGAAGTTTTATAGGGTTCCAGAAGTGGAAAGATTTATATAATAACCATTAAAGAAATATACGAATGTCAGTTTAGAGACTAGAATTCAAACATTTATCTTTTGGTGGTTTTTCCCCTAAAATGAACTTTTATTAACTCAGCTAGTGATAGTATTATCAGCTACTGATATGAGAATGTTGTTCAGCCTTTGAATACCTTTCATTTTACCACTTTTAGTGCATTTTTAATATTTAACATTTATCTTATTATAGGCAGAGAGCATGAGATGCATGCTTAGTTTCCACACAGTTTTAAAGTTCAATGCACAGTCACAATTCTGAGGGGAGATTTCACACATTTATGAAAAACAAGGCATTTTTGCAGTAAAGTTACAAAGTGTGAAAAAATTCTTGTTTTATCTGCCTTACTTATCATGTTTATGAGTTATTTTGCCTGGAAGTAAATTGACAAGTTGTCAATGAACAATAGACACTGCTTCAGCTAGGCTTTTCACAGGTTCAGATGCCTTTGGGCAAAAGGGCTAAATCTGTAGTTTGCAATCTAGCATATGGAGTACTGAAAAAAGTGTCAATAGGGTGAGAGACATTTAGTGAGAAATTCATATGGCTGCTGATCTCTAACCAATTCGTTTGGTCTGGGGTTTATGAATTCATGGATAAGTGCTCTAGCCTTGCAGTTAGATTTCAATTTACATGTAATGACCCAATTCCATTTATTCCTGCTGTACTGCTGATCCCCCAAAATAAATACTTTTATTTTCACCATAAGCAATGGCACCTGCATCTCGAATAATAAGGCTTTCTTTAGAACAGTCTAATACAGAGTTTCTCCATATTCCACCTTTTTGTTACAACACTATATTGCACTATAACCACATAATTAACACAAATCTCAATATCTTTATCTCTACCCTCATTGTAAGCGCACCCTCCTGAGGTATTGAGCATGTTGTACACTTTACAATAAGATTATTTTGAATTCACATACTGTAGTAGGGGAAACATCACTGTCATTTCCTTTATGTGATGTTGTATTTCTCAAGGGACCTTAATGCACAGGGGTGAAAAAATATACTGTCAAAAGATTAACCAGTTTTCACCTACTCTATAAAAAATTTTGTGTGTGGTAAAACAGTGAGGGGAGAGCTCAGAATTTCTCTCTTTTTGGGGTAAGGTCTATCATGTCTGCCTCCTCTTTATCTTTCTGACTACTGAAGCTATTAAACTGCTATTAAACCCATTAAATGAACAGTTTACCTGACCAGAGATAAATTCATATTATTTTAGACATTTGTTACCCACACACTCATCAGCATATTTTTAAAATAAGCTGTAAGAAATGCTGAGCTGTTTTGCCAGAAAGTATTTAGCCATTTATGTAGTTTAGGAGCATTATAGTTGGCAATTAGAATAAGAAGTAATACTATGAGCAGTGACAGTGATGATGAATGACAAAAGGACACTAAATTAGACTGGTTATCACACTTAATTAAGGGACAACTGTGCTACTTGCTTGATGTCAGTATCGTACATGTGACAAAAAAGGACAAGCAGCCTATTTTTGTTATTATCATGGCCAAAGGAAGTACAACTCAAGCAAGGAAGACTATAAATTATAAATACATCACATCATGTAATGCACTAGTCAACCTGAGGAAAATAATGAATGCATTATATTTTAATGACTTACAAACTCTTCAATTATTAATGATCATAAAGACTATTCTGGCTACTCTATTGAAATATTATTTAGATTTTAATTATCTGTGTGCAGCAATGAAGCATGTTTTCCAAGATCCACAATTTGCATACCCATTTTGACTTATAGAGAAACAGAGAGATTACAATAAATTCTATTCTTAAATTACTTATTTAAATTCAAGAAAGTTAAAAAAATATCACAAGAAAAATCCCAGAAAAGCTTTTGCTGGATGTTGTCTATCTTGTGCCAGCTACAAAAACAATGTATTTTCAAAGCTGTAATAGTTGCAGAATACCAGGCTGCCTTTCAAGCAGTCTGTCTCTTCACTCTGCCTTTTCACTTTCATGAAAATGTACTGATCATAAAATGAAGCACCATATTTCTTCCAAAAAATGTTGAATCACTCTCAGTAAAAGAGAAGAGAGGAAACATGAAACCTCATTTTCAAAATTTGTTTAGATTTAAGGTAGAGGACCATCCTTAAAGTAGATTGATGCGTACAGTAGTTTCTGGGAATGCCCTCATTGTTTCTGTGGGTTAAAAGCCTATTTTCCCCTCCAAATTTTTCTTGTTATTTCTGTGGGTTAAAGGCCTATTTTCCCCTTCAAATTTTTCTTGCTGTGCTGTGGCAGTGCTGAATACTCCTGCAAACAAAACAAACTAGCAAACAAAAAAAGAAAAGTAAAGAAAGTTCCTGACATTAAGAGAGGAAAGCACCAAATGTGTGAAAAGTCTGAGATGGTCAGTGTAATTACTTTCCATGCTACCCAAGATCTGAGCCATGACTGTAGTCCTGGTTGTTCATGAGGGGCTGTGAGAGAGTGAGCAAATCTTGGACCTTGACAAGTACTAGCTAAAGGAGGAAAACCCCACTGAGGGTCTAACATGCCATATCTCAAGATCCACAGGACCACAAAGGTTTTCGTGCCCCAGCAGCACAATTACCTCATGGGAAGACAACTTCTTCCAAACCTGGGAAAGTGTTGCTCCCCCAAGCCTCAATAAATTGAAGCAGCTGCTAGAAAGCTAACATATCAGATTCTCCCTGCTTGCTTTCCTTTCAAGAGCTCTTACTCTCCCGTGTATTTAGGATGCAACTTTGCAGTTTGGTGCAATTATGCAAAGTGAGCATGTTTATGATTTTGCAGCAACCTACTAGCTGCAGAAATTTAAAAAATGCTTCTTATGTGTTATCTATTAATGGCCAGATTTATCTTATGTGTTATATATTAATATATGTATTAATAACCATTAAACTTTAATTCCTGCTTGGGATTTCATACCTTGGTTTCCTGTAGAAGCTCAGTAGTAGTGACCTGACTGTCAAACATAAACTGGGTAGGTAGAAGGTTTTGTGGTAAAGTACTCCATTGGCCAGGCTTATGCAGCCATGACTGAAGTGAAGTCCAGGAGTAAGACTGAGCTGTACATGAGGATTCCTGAGTTCAGCACTAAGCCTCAACAGGACCTGAAAGTGCTCAGCAGCCAACCAGGCAAGGAGGGAGCAGTTCCAGGAGCAACTCAGGGAGATTTCAACAGCTCCAAGGAGCACAAGCCACTTGGAGTACAATGAACCCACAACACCTCCTTTATTAAGAGGAAGAGAAGGGTAGTTGTAGCAGGAAATTCCCATTTGAGGTGAATGGAGGACCTGCTCTGCAGACTGGACCCAACCCACAGAGAAGTCTTCGGTCTCCAAGGGGTGAGATAAGGGACATTACTGGAAAACTCTCTAGGTTAGTAAGGTCCTCTGATTACTATCTGGTATTTATTGTTCAAACCAGCATCAACAAAATAACAAATAGAAGTTGAAAGGCAGTCAGAACAGATATCAGGGCTCTGAGATGATTGGTAGAGGGATCAGGAGCACAGGTGGTGATTTCCTCAATTCTTTCAGTAACAATAATAGCAAAAGGAATAGGCAGATCCATCAGGTCAGTGCATGGCTCCAAGACTGGTGTCAGCAGAAAAAATTGGTATTTGTTGACCATGGGATGATCTACTCCACATCTGGTCTACTGACATGTGACAGGATGCACCTATCTCAGAGGGGGAAAAGAGCTCTAGCACAGGAGCTTGTTGACAGCACTTTTAAGCAGCTTGGCAGGAGAAAAGGGACAAAACCACACTCACCAGTGAAGACCAATAGAATGCTGTGCCAAAACTTAAGTAAATGAGCATTAGTAGAATCCATCTATCTACTTCAGGTGGTGTTGGCTACAACGCACCATACATGAAATGTTTCTACAATAATGCACAAAGCATGAGGAACACGCAAAAGGAGTTCAAGGCCTTTGCTGTGTCCCAGAGATTTGACATCTGGTATAAGCGAAACCTGTTGGAATGAGTCCTGTGACTGGAGTGCCCTGTTGGATGGTTCCAGGCTCTGGAGGAGGGATAGGCAGGGCAGAAGAGGCTGGGAGATGGCACTGTATGTAACAGAAGGGTTAGGATGTATGGAGCTCACAGCTGGCAATGGCACAAGTGAGACCCTCTGGGTAAGGATCAAGGTACAAAGAAATAATGGTGATATCATCATGGGAGTTTACTATAGACCTCCCAGGCAGGACAATAACACTGACAAACTGTTCTTTGAGGAATTAAGGGACACTTCCAAGCCAACTGCCCTTGTCCTTATGGGAGACTTCAATTTGCCAAAAAATTAACTGGGAGCATCACACAGCTGGTACTACCCAGGCCAAAAGATTCCTAAGGATCCTGCATGGCAACTTTATGGAACAGGTCCTAAGAGACGCCTTGCTTGACCCACTGCTCATCTAAAGGGCAATGTGCTCTCATGTGATGTGCTCTCAATGTAATCTCATAAGCAATGTGGAGATTGGCAGCTGTCTTGGCCACAGTGACCACGAGGTGACTGAGTTTAAAATCTCTGTTGAGAGAAGCAAAAGTGCCAGGAAAACCTCCGTTTTGGACATGAGGAGAGCAGACATCAGGTTACTCAGGTCCCCTGGAAAAATGTTTCTGCAGGTGCTAGAGTCCATTAGTGCTGGTCATTTTTTAATCACTTTCTAGGGACACAGGAGCAGCATTTCACAGGCAGTAGAAGTCAAGCAAGTGAGGCAGAAGACTGTCTTGGCTGAACAGGAATCTTCTCTTGGAAATTAGGCAAAAAAAAGGAAGTTATATACCCAGTGGAAGCAACGTCAGATGACACAGGAGGAATACAGAGATGCTGCTGCCACTGTAGGAAGAACATTTGTGTGGCTAAAACTCAGCGGTAGTTGAAGCTGGCCAAAACTGTGAGGGACAATAAAAAGAGTTTTTTCAAATACATTAATGACAATAGGGAATATAAAAACAACATTGGCCCATTACAGGATGAGGATGCTAACCTCACAAACAGGGGTATGGGTAAGGCAGAGGTGTTTAATGCATCCTTTGGTCTCTGTCATCAATAAGGATGATGGACCAAGGAGATCTCAGTGCCCTGAGCTGGAGGACCACAGAGGTGAGAATGATCAACTCCCAGCTGACCCCAAAATTGTGGGATCTGCTGCTCCCAGCTGGATCCCTACAAATCTGTGGGACCTGATACATTTTACCCAAGAATCCTCAGAGCTGCCTACTAAACGTCCCTAGATGCTCTTTGAGTCGGGAATCTGGAGATGTCACAGATGACTGGAAGCTGACAAACATTGCCCCAGTTTTCAAGGAGTGCAAGAACGAGGACCATGGAAAATACAGACCTGTCAGTCTCAATTTAGTGCCTGGTAAAGTTATAGAGAAGATTATTTAGGGAGGTATTAAAAAACACCTGAAAGACAATGCAGTCTTTCAGTCAGAGCCAGCACAGCTTCATGAGAGGAAAGTCATGCTTATCAAACCTGATTTCTTTCCATGACAAGGTAACTCACCCAGCTGATCAAGGGAAGCCAGTAGATCTAATACTTTTGGATTTCAGTAAAGCTTTCAACAGTGCCTCTCTCAGTATCCTTCTGGAGAAAATGTGCAGCACACAGCTGGATAAACACATCAGAGGGTGGATGAGCAACTGGCTCAGGGATTTGGCACAAATGGTGATAGTGAATGAGGTGACATCAGACTGGTGATCTGTCGCCAGTGGTGCTCCACAGGGCTCCATTGTAGCCCTGTGCTCTCCAACATCTTCATGAACAAATTGGATGTAGGACTGGAAGGGATACTAAGCAAATTCACAGATTATACAAATGTGGGATGATCTGTTGGCTCCCTCAAATACAGGGAGGCCCTGTAGAGAAGCCTCAGCAAATCACAGAAATAGTCAATCACCAACCATACAAAGTTCAACAAGGGAAAGTGCCAGATTCTGCACCTGGATGGAGCAACCCTGGATGGATGGACAGACAGACTGGGGAATGAGATGCTGGAGAGCAGCACCATGGAAAGGGACCTGGGAGTCCTGGTCAGTGGCCAGTTGAACATGAGCCAGCCGTGCCCTGGCAGCCAGGAGAGCCAAGCGTGTCCTGGGGGGCATCTGGGCCAACATTGCCAAGCAGGCAAGGGAGGGGATTGTCCTGCTCTGCTCTGGTCTGCTCTGCACTGGGGCAGCCTCATCTTGAACATTTTGTGCAGTTTTGGGCACCACAATATAAAAAAGACATTAAGCTATTAATGCATATCCAGAGGAAGGCAACAAAGATGCTGAATGGCCTTGAAGTGAAGTCAGGTAGCTGAGGTCACTTGGTCTGCTCAGCCTGGAGAAAGAGAGAGTGAGGAGAGACCTCATCGCAGTGACATCTTCCTGATGTGAGGAAGAGGAGGGGCAGATATTGCTCTCTCTGATGACCAGTGACCAGACCTGAGGGAATGGCCTGAAGTTGTGTCAGCAGAGGTTTAGGCTGAATATTAGAAAAATGTTCTTCATCTAGAGGTTGTTAGGCACTGTAACCGGCTCCCCAGGAAAGTGGTCACAGCACCAAGCCTGACAAAGTTTGGGATGCATTTGGACAATACTCTTTAGTACACAGTGTGACTCTTAGGGATGGTACTGTGCAGTGCTTGAAGCTGGACTCAATGATCCTTGTAGGTCCCTTCCAATTTAGTTTATTCTGTGACTTTTTTTCTACAGACAATGTTTAAAAATATTGAGGTATTCTTTTTCCCTTATAAATCAAACCAGAAATGCTCCCTAAATTGCAAGTATTCTCACTGCTGTTATACATTCTGTAAAAAAAAACAGAGAAAAAAATATTTCCTGGCCTAGGACAGTATGTACCAACAGAGAGAAAAAATAAAATTAGCAAAGCAATAATAATCTCTGGGTTCTTGCAGATTAAATGGAAAATATCTATCTGCACTGTGCTCTGGCCACATATCTTCCTCATCCTTTTCCTCTTTTAACTGACAACTCAAACCCACCAGAAAGATCTGCCTTGTTAAAGTTGTTTTCTTATGCCTTAACTAAGTTTTCCTTAATTATTTCTCCGATTCTGTCAGCAATGTTATTGCCCCACTAGTTTAAAGGTTAAACAAAGCACCAAACCTGTCAAAGTGAGTGAAACCAACTGGTGAAGTGCTATCAGAAAGCAATCAGTGCTAATAGGTACATAATGGCTAACAGTGAGCTGTTTGCACTGAGATACATCACCCAGACAGAGCACAGAGCTCGATGAAATCACACTTAAGGAAAACATAGTGTAAAACGACCAGCTTATAGCTGAAAACAACAGCACAGGGCTCTGAGTCTACAAACTCTTTTAAAAATAGCACATACTCTACTTACTAAGGTTTTGCCATATCTCAAGTTCATCACAGGGCCTTTCTTCCATTGCATGTTTGACACATGAGTTTTAAAAAAAATACCACTTTGGAAAAATTTCCTTGGGATAAGAAGGAAAATGTCAAAAAGTTAAGGCCTTCAAACTTTGCCTGAATTTTTCTAAAATAGTTTGAGGAAGCTGGCAAAAATGTCTTGTAATTATATTCCCTTCCTCTTCATCATCTTCTTTTTCTTCTTCTTCTCCCTCTGAAGATAAATTGTAGCTCTGTAGCAGTTCCTTTAAATCATATGCAAAAAAATCTTTTGGCTGTAATTTTTTTTTCTTCAGTGTCATTCAAAGATATATTGTAAGAAGTGACTGTAGTGATTAGTTTTCAGCACTCAGAGTCTGATCCTTCAGGAACTTAAGAGTTGTATGGTATTCAGTATCATTAACTCAATGAAATTTAAAAATGAGCAGGTCAGTGCTATGCACAAATAGGCACATGCCTTGTTCTACAGTAGGAGTTAATTTCTCTTTGAATTAATCTAAGATCTCATATGACATACTATCCTTTTACACATAGCAGACATTTCTTATTCCCAAATTGGATAGAGGAAAAACACAAGTTAAAACTTTCCTTTTGCAGCTTAGATTCACACTACATACTACCAAGAAACACATTGCATCAAAACCTTGGCCCTCTTCCAAGGGACATATTTTTGTATGGATCAACTATTTTCCAAGAAATGTAGAGGATCTTTTACATAAAATAGAGATATTTCTCTTTCACTTTGTACATTTAGAATGATCTGTTAAGAAACTGTCATTTCTCATTCCTCAGGCCTCCAAAAATATTGAAAATAATTTTCAGAAATTAATATCTTTCATAAAGTATCTGCCACACCTGTTTCTGAATGTAAACAGAAATCATTTGACTACTTTTTATAACTCTGATGGAGAATTTTCTGTCTCACAAATACTTCTTAAGTAGTGATAGGTGCTATTTAGTCTTTGGTTAAAAATGCTAATATATAATGGCAACTGAAATAATAACAGAAAACTGATTTTTATTTGCTTTATATATATTGATCATGTAAAGCAGAGTTCTAGCTTCAGATAGCATTTGAATAATATGTCCTAGTCCTATTAACCCAAGGAAATCATCAGAATACCAAGGAAACCATCAGAATAAAGTGTAATTTAGAAAAACTCTTTTTATCATTACACTCTTTTTATCATTAGACTTCCAGTTAGATAATGTAGATGTTGTCACACCAGATTACATAAGAGGTTTATTTAGCCCTCTTTTCTGTCCCTCAAAGTTAATCACATATTGAACAATTTAAGTGAAGATTATTCAAGAGCTTAGGTACAGAGAAACATTCACCTTTAGTGCTAGTCCCTGACTTGAGTGTGAAAAATCCAGATTTATAAAAACATCTTTTTAATCTTTGCTTTGGTCAATTTTGATGCTCACATAGATTTTTCCTCCATTAAGTGGTTTCAAATTTTGTTTGTTTCACTCAATGCTGTTGTGTTTTCTTGCAGACAGATAGAAACAAAAAAATCCCAAGTTACCTTCTTTTTATAAAATAATTAAAAATTTAATTACCCTCACTAAGCTTTTCTGAACACTTCTAAAGCTTTCTCATCTCCTGCATGAATGTTTTCTCACTGTTACCCCTTTTTTAAACTATATAAGATACTCCTAATCATACTGCATCACTTATGTATGGAGTAGTTTGTGGTAGTAAGAGTTAAATACCTTTTGGAAAACTATAAAAAATATGGAATATGGAACAACACTATTTGTTTTAATCACAGTATCTGTAGATATTGCCAGCTTTTCAAAAATACCTATTTTCTGGATGGTTACTCATATACAGGGATTAAACTGTAAGAGTTGAAACCATTGGGAAGCAAAAAAGCTTCTAAAAATGTGCCACTTCCTTTACATTTTCAAGGTGGTGCTTAGTTATCTTTCAGTATGTCACACTTCAAAAAAAAAAAGGAAAACAAAACTCCTAAGCAAATAAATCAACAAAACACAAAAATACCTAGTGCTGAGAGAACAAAAAAACAGCTTTAAAGATTTCTTTTAGACTGAATCACAACATTCTTATGAACACTGCATTATCAAAGCTTTAGGACAGAGCATCTGGGGTAAATTATATCATAAGGATAATTTAAAATAACAGAAAGATATCTCCAAAAATTAACCAGGAGTCTTTGATTTACAAAATGTGTCAAGGTTTCCTTAAGGCAGGAGCAACCAGGACTGTTATCAGTTATTCTTGCCTTCACTGTAAAAGTTTTTTATAGAAATGTTCAGTCTTTCAATGCTTTCAACAGGTCTCACCAGTTGAATATGGTCAGCTCTGTTCTTTCTACAGCCAAGGGAAAAATAATGGTGCTGATTCAAATTTCAGTAAAATGAATGCATTCTATTACTGAGTTTGAATTCTTGAAAGTTGATGTTTAAAATGGAAATATTAAAACTCTCAAATGAACACAAGGTGTTATTATCCTTCATGAAAAAAGTATTTACCTGTGTGCTCAGCATTTCATATTTTCTCAAGATCTAAACCAAAGTCTAAAAGTCTAAAAAACAAAAGTTGTCCCATTTCACAAGACTATAAAAAGGCATAGTGAGTTTAGCAATTTTAGCAGAGCTCAGCTGGAGAGTTGTACAATAAACTATTAATCACTGTGAGTAAAAGTGCAAATTTTTGAAGCCCTAACATAATAATTCACTATAAAAAAATTGTAATTCATAAATTAAGTTTCTCTTTGTTGGATGAAATAACCATGCAGCATTACATTACTTCAGCAAATTAGTTCTTAATATCCCAAAGAGATAAATATGTATTGTAATTTTAAAAATATCAGTTAAAAAAAAGTTTCCAAAACAACTTGGAATGTTTAATTTTTTTTCTGGAACTCTTATTGAAAACTTACTCAATTCTTAAAGTATTAGAATTTCATTAAGTGATTCGCTAAACTCAGGAGTGGGCCATGTTTAAATATTTAAATTGGTTCTGATTCTCTGTCCTTTTCACAGACCTCTAAATCATTTTCTGTTTTATGTGTTCTTATGAACTATTTACACAGAATAGTTTCATATTCTGTGTGGAAAAGTAAAAAGCTTTTTTTATTATTATTCTGTATATTCCATGTGCACTTATTTGTACATTTGTGTTCAATTTACATTTAGATCATTTATTTGTGGTAGATATTTTCTGTTTAAATCATGTTACTATTCAGTTCATGGTTATGAATAACCATCTTCTGTGGAAAATTAAAGATTGACAAAGCATATTTGTATAAAATTACAAGACAGAATATGTAAGTTTAAATGTGTATGCATACTTGTTTAAAAGCATAAAACCAAGACATTTCCTTTAACCTTTAAATCATAATTGCCTTCTTTTCTTTTTAAGTGAAAAATTCACTAACTCAAGATGGCCAAGAACAGCAGAGATATTAGTCAAACCTCTATCTACCTTCTCTTGATTTTCTTTTCTTTGGGACCATTTATGTGGTTTAACACGGAATAATAATTCTGCAGGAATTCTTTGAAAAGTATTCTGAGCTGTCTAAAAATAGTGTCTAGTATATTCCACAGGTCATGCAGGATGATCACCTTGTGACTGGTTGTTATAAATAAGGGCTTTGGGGTCAAATCTGTCTTTTCTTTGAAGAGGTTAGAAGGTTTCACCCAGAAAGCAACATCAGCCCTGAGTCTAGAAAGCCAGGTCCCAAAAGGATTCTTGGGGCAAGCACTTCTAAATAGCTAAGAGTGAGAAAAATGGCATGGCAAATGTCAGCTTACATAAACCCAAATGAGAAAAGATGAGAAAATTGTGTCCTTTCCACAAGGACAGAATCTAACTGCTCTAAAATCACTTAAAAGAAAAGTACAACAAAACAAAAACACACTCCAAAATAGGAAAAGTTTACGTACTACACTTCTATTGTTGTGCACCAGTATATATCCTAGCCTGGCTTTTCATAATGGGGTGGTTGCACACTTTGGATAGAAAAGTATCTGTCATCTGTAAGTTTCATCTTGTTAATTCAAACTACTTTTAGATTTGCTTTGAACTTTAAAGCAGAATTTGAATGAGGGGAATCTAATTTATCTGTCTCTGGTGCTATTTGGTTCCTAGTGCTATTCAGTTCTTCCTCACCATTCAATAATTGCAGCAGTGCGATATCAAGTTATTGAAAAGAAAAAAATGCAAAAACTCATAAGAAACTCATTCAAGGTGGCTTTGGATTAAATTTGACCTTTAAAATCTAAGCTTGCACCCTAAGCCAAAAATCCAAGAGCTTGTTCATTCCTGGTCAAAACTTTTGCAACACGGACGAAGAGGGTAGTTTGAGTTTGCATCATGGTAATCCACTTTCACCATGATGAAGATTGAACAGCAGAATCTATTTATGGTTCAATGTAAGAAGGAAGGCAGCAGTTCAGATTTTAAAGAAGCAGTGGAGGTCAATGAACTGTTAAATTAATTATCATGTTGTAGTCAGAAATAGATGTTTTTCTAACCTGCACAAGAAAGGCTGCACATAAATCCTATAAAGATATTTTAAAAGGTCCTTTAACACAGTAGAGTTAATATAAATATTTTAATCATTTATATGCATTGTTGAGTTGCACTTAGGTGTCAACCTACAACAGCTTTTACCTAGCACATTATTAGTTTGAGTACTTGCACGGACATTAAGTAAAGACCAGTGCCACTGAAGCACAATTGGGTGAGGTTGAAGGCCACTGATATTAAGGACAAGTATTCAGAACCTGTTGATACTTTTCTGATTGTTATACAATGTCCTCATCTAGCTTGCTAGTTTGCATAACTCATTTGCTGTGCAAAGTTCAACATGCAAATTTCTGGGGGAAGTAGCGACTTATGTTAGGGGATCAAATCTAATGAACTGTTCAACAAAGCATAAACAATCCTGTCAGTGTTCAAAGGAAAGAGACAAAAACGCAAGGACTAGGGAGAACTGAGGGCAGATGAATCTTCTAGAATCTAATGTACCAGACATCTATTTTCATTACGAACTAGAGTGGCATCAATAACATCAGAATACAATACTCCCCGGACAAGAAGTTTCCATACAATACTTTCCTGGAGGTCAGAATATTTCCAAAGAAGGCAGAAAGCAGATGGCTTCAAACTGAGTGCCTCTAAGTTACCAGTCTCCTGTGACTCCTCTTTTTTGCTGTGAGAGAAGTACAGACCTAGAATAGACCAAGACCTAGACCTAGAACCACTTCAGTCAAGACTGACTTAATTTCAGAGCTTGTGGGAGCCCTTGGCGATGTAAAAAGGGAATAACCTAGATGATGAGAAATAAAACACAGTCTCACAAGGAATATGCTATTAGCACAGTAAATTCACAATACGTATGACTAGCAAACTATCTGAAAGTAGAGAAGCAAAAAATTGAACTAAAACCCCCACATTTTCCTTTCTGTATCTGTGTTTGGGAAATATTGTTGCTTTCAGCTATATCTCAGCCCAGTTCATGGCTATGAAAACTCCCCTGGAAAGAGAAAAACTGTGAGTTCGTAAAAACAAAAGGAACCTGAGTCATACATTATCACTTTCAAGAGAGCAGAAACTCAGACTGCAACTCTGGTTCAGGGATTTTTTTATTGTTGTTTTTCTGCAAGTTTTTGTCCAGTCTTGATTGCTGAGTCACTCACCGAAATTGTTCATCTGAAAAGCTGTGTGAACACCCAGTCTCAAAAGAGTTGTGTTTTTGATAACAAGTATATTGGACACCATAGCAAAACATAATTTCAATTTTCTGCATTGGCCTGCTTCAATATAGATTTACAGGTGCAGAATTTGAGTATCACATGAGAGTATAAACCCCCTGCCCTACCCAAGACATTAATTTTCTGCTGACAGGCTGGAGTTCTCATACATAAAACTACTATTGATACTTCTTCCAAATCACTATGTCTAAGTTAAGAGATAGTAGCAACCATATAATTAATAGAACTGGCATGTTGTCATTTCTTGCTGGATATTGGGTCTTCCTCTTGTTCACTGTTAGAAATACCAAAATGAAACTTCTATCAACTTCAGCATCAAGATTTCTCTTCAAAAGCCCTTATAGGGCACCATAAGACTCACCTGTAAAATCAACTTCTAGAACAGAGCAGAAATGAATCAGCATTTAGGTGGATTGGATAGGTAGATTTTTTAAATTTAAATCACAACCAACCAATTCTATTAAATAAGTCAATGCATGTTTGAAAACAGCCTTTTTTCTTAGTAGTCTCCATGCATCTTCTACAATGTTGCACTCATATAGGACCCTTTTATAAGAAAATTATTCACATGAGAAATAAGAAAAGGTAACATTGTCAGAAGGTATTTATACAAAAGGACTAAGCAGAGAATGATAATGCTGTTTTACCCTTGAGTTTAAATATTTGCAAGAAATACAGCCTGAGATTTAGTTAAATGCAGGGAGGTTTATGACACTGTATTGTATTCACTGCAGAAAGGCAATGGCTTTCTGAATAGGAATGATAATCAGTGCTGAGATGTTTTTCTGAAGGACTGCAAGGAAATTACTTCTCTTTAAAACTTTTTGGGCTACAAATTCATTATATTATTTTTAGAAGCTTCAGTTTGCTTTATAAAGAGCAGCTTCAAATGCTGTTTTTTTCTTTTGTGCATTTTTCTTCAAACATTTGCAAGTTACAGACAGACCTTGCCAAATTTGCTGCATGTCCTGGTTCTGGCCAAAACAAGGTTAATTTTTGGCTCAGCTGGGAGGGACTCAGCCAGGCCCTGGGGTTATTCTATACCATCTCACACCCTGCAGAGGGTGATAAGGACATATTCCTTGTTTGCAGTTTGAGATTGGCTGGCAGGAGGCACGGTGAGCAATTGCAGGTTAATCATTTGCTTATCTTTAACATTCTGCTATTACTATTGATGTTACTGATAGTTTTTTCTTATCTTATTGTTGTTTACAGTAAACTGTTCCTATCTCAAGTCATGATCTTTACTTTTACATGTCTCCAGTTCTCCTCTCCATCCTGATACAATGTGAGAATGCAGTGAGCAGCAGGTGATCTGGGATGTTTCAGTGGGAACAATAAATTGGGGAGTAGCATTCCTAAACCACAACACTGCTGAATCCCCAGAGTTGCACGCCCGCATTTCCTTCCTAAAACTTCCTACAGGAAATTGTCCTTCAAAATTTTCAGACCATGCCATTCGGAAAGTGAATTAGTTTCCAAGCCTGCATTTCACAGTGATCACTACAGCCTATCAGCATCCTACATGGACTGGGATATCTCACCCATTTGTCTTGGGTTACAATGAAAGATGTAACCAAAAGTATGTGTTCTACTACCATCTGCATGAGCTGTTAAAATGGCTGGAGCAGTGTCCTTTATTTTCTCCATTGCCCACCCCCCAGCACTGTGGGGGGGGGTCCAGGGAAACAGCAGGAGTCACATCTCTGCTAATGAGCCACCAAGGTCTCCCAGCATGACTCACGGAATTCCATCATCCCACTGTGACGTGGCCCGCCCTGGGGGAAGAACCAAAGGTTCCCACCTCTATGTAATCTGGAGCTTGGAACCCCATGATACCACCATGAATAAATTCCTAGCAAAGAGCTCTTGATAACCACTGGATCTACAGAGATAGACCAAACCTTTCTACAGGATCACCACTTCAACAGGAGTGCATCCATCACTCCAATCAGACTGCTGCCCCCACCTTGATCAGCAGGGTGCCAGGTTGTATTCTGATTTTGTTGGTATAAACCAGTGTTTCTATGCTATTGCTTTATTGTATTTTTACCTATTAAATTGTAGTTCTGACTTGGAATCTCTCACAACACATTTGTGTGAAGTTAATTCCTCCTAGTGGTCTGCCTTCCAACCAGTACACCCATCCAACAACATGTGCCAGGAGATTATAACCAGCTGTGGGCCACACCAAACAGGAGCACAGGGCACTCATGCCCTGCCACATATTTTACCAGGATAAAAGAATGACCCTAAGAAAGGGCTGAATTTCATGAACCTATTTCCAGTTCCTAAAAACTAAGAGTAGTAAGAAAAAGTAATCCAGCAGCTTAATGAACAACAGGAAATAAATACAATTTCCTGTAGAAATTAATTGTTCTATGGCTTACTGGTAGAACACCCTAAAGTGTTTTGAGCCAAATTCTAGGGACTCCTGTAAATTTGACTTGTGAAACAGCCATACTGCATGCAAACTCTCCTTTTTCTCCTGTTCCACCTTCACTGCCCCTCAAAAAGAGTCAGTTATTATGTAATTTTTTTGTTTATCAGGGAAGCAGGAATCAAATTTTGTTAAAGATTAAAAAAATAACATTCATCTTGTTAGCCCTCTGGTTACAGGGACCCACTGCATCTCATTTTGTTCCCAGTGGGAAACAAGCCATACAGCCCTTTGACAGGTTAGCACTCCAAATCCCCATTTATTAAAGGAAGACTATAAATTAAGCTGAGTCTAAAAAGTGAAACAAAAGCTACTGAAAATATATCATAAGAGCAATTATTAATTATCCCAAACATCCCTGAGAATTGTCATTAACTTTATTAAAGCCTCTCATCAGGGTCCGGCATTTTGCAGCACAGCTTATAGGTGCAATTCTAATCATAAATAGCTTATGTTAGAAATGAAAGTCATCTTCATTGTGAACTTATCACACCAAAAAACTCTCAGACTCAGTGTCAGTCATTTACCACCAGCCTATCTAGAAACTGCTGTTGTTGGATTTAGCCTTCAAAAGCTTATTGTCATTCGACACTTTAGAAAAGGTAGTGATACCAGTAGTAATTGGAGAGCCCCAGCAATGACCTTGTCCTTCTGTTAAGCCCCAGCTAATCCTAGGTGCGATACCTCAACTTACTGGCAAAATGATTATTATCTGTGATTATTGCTTTTCTTATAGGTACACATGCTTCAAAAAGACTTGGGAAAGAAAGCAATAATACAGTGTAGAGATTAAATGTTTTTAATTCAACTAATCCTCATATATTTTGCACGTTGTTTTCACAGTTTTTAGAATTCTCAATATTTTCCAATCCCTCTATTTAATTTTAACTTTTATAATATTTCATTTAATTTTATGCACCAAAAATCCTTACAAATGACAGCAAACTCTACTGCATGTGCATGACATAAGCACCACCATTCCAATATTGATTGTCCTTCAGAATTGCTTTTGCCCTGCTGAGCATTTTATTTGAACAAACTAAGATAGGAAATCAAAGTTTTTTGGAGAAGCCTCTTCCTCCTACTATAGGATTACAATGATTAAAGCAACATGAGACCCATATAATTTCAAAGCATATATATAACCAAAAGCACACCTGGCAAATAACACAGATAATTTTATAGAAGTATGACATTTTATGTCAAAAGCACTTTGGAAGGTAATTAATCCATGGTTGCGAGAGCCATAGTTTGAATAGACAGACCCACTAAGAGAATAATTATTGCACTCCAACTTCCAGATAGTAAGACTATATTAATCAGCCACAAAATGCAAATTTTGCTATAGCTGATTTTTCTATAAACCTTGGTTTCAGAGGAAAAATAATGCTGCTAAGTTCATACCAAATATTAGCAGTATCCTACAACTTTCCAGTTTCTCACTTCTATGTTTAGAACAGAATTTCTGATTAAAAAATTTAAAACTATGGGAATTTTTGAAAGGCTGATAAATTCAGTGTAGTGCTATAGAAATATTTTGCTTACAATTTTTAGCTTCTGAGAATATAGTAAATAATTTTATTGCATTATTTGTACAGGCAGTTAATGGTTAGCCATTCAAGATTTGGTATAAATATCTACAAAGACTAATAGAACAGAATGTTTGAAACTTGTTCAAAAGCAGTGCAGATAAAAGAGTTACCTGTGCTAGCTATATAACTATAGACCAGGGTTTTTCTCAGGATTCTTAACAAGTGGATAAGGGTAGCATATTTCTATTCTTCTAACCAAAGCAAAAGCACTTATAATTCTAATTTCATGGAGAATAATTTATAATATCTGGTTAGCTGTCCTTACTAGTCCTATAAAACTACCATGCTTCATTCTGCAAGAAGAACATCAGTTCTTCTTTCCCTTACACCTGGACCAGTTCTAATCCTGTCACAGGACAATTTTCCTCATATAAGCAGCTTCTTCAGGCAAACCAGAAAGCAGCTGGCTCAGATATAAAGTTTGAAAAACAACATGAAGAAGTTACAAGCAAGAGATATTGAAAGACCAGCCTGGGGTGGCCACTGTTCAAATGCAAACTTGGAGACACTATTGCAAACAACAGACCTAGAAAATGCAAAATAATCCTTACAAAATTTGTATATCCATAAGTTTCCCTGGTCAGTAGCAATCCAATATGCCAACACATAACTTCTTTCATTCAACTTTTCTCTTCTCAAACCAAAATTTTCTGTGAGGCACTCACTGAGATTTCAGTAACAATAGAACAAATGTGCTAGGAGAAAAAAAATATAAAATTCTTCTGATTTTTAGCACCTCTATAAGGTACAATCTCGACTTTGTAACAGTTTTGTAAATGTTTAGGCAAAATTTAGAGGAAACACCACCTCAGTCTCCTTTGAAGAAGCTCGAGTCTGTGAGACACAGAAAAGCTTCTGTCACAACAGCATTGTGCTGTGGAAACATTTTGCTTATAACATAATATAGCCATAATTTCTACAGTAAAGCATTGAAGACCAAATACAGTCATAGTCAATTCTCAAACCAGTCAGATACTTAAAAGAGTAGCACTGAATTCTGTGAAAGAGACTTTATGATTTGAGTTTCACATCAATAGATTAGATTAGATTAGATTAGATTAGATTAGATTAGATTAGATTAGATTA
>QUSF01000036.1:3215426-3386570 GCA_003676055.1 Chloebia gouldiae | reverse complement strand
TAGATTAGATTAGATTAGATTAGATTAGATTAGATTAGATTAGATTAACCAAACCAATTTCAAACCCCAGCAAACTGTTGCATATGTGTCATGAGATTGCAGCAGGATGTATAGGGAAGAAAAATGCTATTGTCAAACCTTTATTACAAGGAGAATATTCTCTAAAAATTTTTCTTAAGTAAGTCAAGCAATATTTTCTATCTTGGCTCCTTTCCTAGAACCTCTACCAATATCTCTTTAGTGCCACATGAAAATGGCATAGGAGAAAGAGCAGGGATTGACAAAAGTGTTAGGTCAATAGTGGGCCTTTTTAATGAAGAAAGTTGAATAATTTCTCAGGTTCCAGTGCTTTGGAGACATGCAGACTGAGAAAATTCTGACACAGAATCATAGTATCTTGAGTTAACAGGGACCTTAAAGATCATCTAATTCCAGGCCCCTTTCATTAGACCAGTTTGCTCAGAACCTTGTCAAACCTGGCCTTGAACATATTCAGGAATAGGGCATCCAGAGCTGCTCATGTAACTTGTGCCAGTTACCACCCTCACAGGGAAGAATTTCTTCCTAATATCTAATCTAAATAGATTAGATAGCAATCTCCAGAATGATGCCTGCAGCCAAGATTCAGTTTGACCAGAAACTGGTGTGTTAGTTGTATGGAAAATAAGAGCTGAGAATCAGAGGAAATAAATAGCTGAGGTAACAAACCCATAGACTGTTTTTCAGGCATATACTTGCTATATCACCTTAATTTACATAACATTACATTTACTTTTTTTAACTTTTTAAAGAGTGCAAAAAATAAACCATTTAGAAAGAGACAAAATATTTCTTCTCAGGACAAATCATACCCTTGTAACCATTAGGAAACTCAGATGCAGAAAGCTAGACATGTTAGGCAGATGTGCAGATATACTGAACATGTTTTGGTAATGTTTCAGAAACGTTTGTTCCAACTTAATGAAGTTGAATAATAAAAATATCACTTCTCCTTACCTTATGCCTTCTCATTTGATTTCTTTTTGTTCTCATCCCACTACATCTAGAACATTATTATACCTTTAACACTTTCTTCTATAACTTTAAATCAAAGTATGCCCTTATAGTCCAGTTTTATTAAAGCTTGTTTGCTGATTCAATGAATTTATAGCAGTATTAGTTTTTGTATTTGACTGTGCCAGAGCTAAAGGAAAGCAGCCTGCTGCCAGCGTATTTCAATAACTAGCAGCAGTGCATAAGGAAATAGAATATGTAGGTCTTGCAACTGTAATAGTTTCTGAAAGAAAGAGGTCACTTAAGTTCCTATCAAAGGTAAACTGGTTCAAGAAGGACATGAAAAAAAAAAGTTTATCTGCATTGAAACTACACAAATACAACCAAGTAATAATTGCAGTATATAATATATTAGGATGCCTCTAACTTTACTGTCCTAAAATATGCATGACAAAGGAAATAAAATAGGTCAGTTTGTGTATAAAACACTTATAATGTCACGCAACCTGAAAGTTAAGGGGACAGCGAAAGTTTTAAATGCGGTCAATTGTCAAGATTAATTTAAACGTTGTAAAGGAAATCAAATTCATCCCTTAAGCTGTTCACCAATTTATATTTTTCACTGATTTATTTTTTTTTTCTTTTTGGATAAGTATTTCCGTTTCCACTTCTTCATTGAGAAGCATAACCAGAAGATGAAACTTTAAAAAGAGTTTCCTATCTACAGGGAAATAATGAAATAAGCACACAAAATGCTTTCAGGTTTAAGAAAAGGAAACTGTAAATAAACATCATTTATGATAACCTCATGATGATAACATCATGATAACCTCAAGAATTTACTTCAAAAATAAAATATTAAATATTTTAACAAATACTTCTTTTTAGATGAAAGTAGTCCATGACCATTCCCAAAGTTTTACAATTAACTGGTATTATGTCACAACAAAGTTAAAACAAGCAAGAAAGATTTTCCCCACATAATTATATTTCTTTTCAAGTTGGATGTGCAAAAACATATGAAAAAGAACAGAAAAAAGGTGTTCCAAAAAATGCTTATTTCTATAACATTGTGTTTTTTCTTTCTTCTGTTTAGAAGCAGCTTTCAGTGCTTATCTACAGAAATTGAAATTAAATCAAGCTTTTAAACTCTTTAAGTCTAGGGTTACTCTTAGGTACCTGCATTCAGCAAGGCCATGATCTCGCTTGCAGAGATAACAAGAGTTTTATATTTATTACTTGACTATGCATTAAATCTTTTTTTTTTTTTAGTTCTATTAAAATTAAACAAAAAAACTGTTCTTACTGAAGGCACATATGTCACCTTGAAAAACATGAATTAAGTCCATGCACTTTCATGAAAATATTTCATTTTCATTAATGAAAATGCCACACCACCAAATTTTTAATTGTTTCTTTCTAAGCTTACTGGGGACTGTAAGTCAGAAGGAGAGATATATGTAGAAGTCTATATGAGCAAATTAATCAGAATCTACAGCAGATAAAGCTTTCTTCTGACCCAGATCTTTTGTCTGGTTTCTGACTAGAAGAGGACATGTCCAGGGGCATCACAATGCAGTAGGCACGGACGGACACTATGTGTGTCATCAAAGCTTAGTTCCATCTGTCGCGGGTTTGACAAGGAAGTGAGTTTTCTCGGGAAGTTATTGCCAAACCAGTCAGTGGTCAGATTTGAATATTGACATCTGGTGTAACCACTGAAGGCATGGGGTTAAAAGCAGAGAACTCGCAGAGGAACTCGCTCTTTTGTTCCGGACAGTGAAGAGTTCAGACCTTCCCTGGGTGGTGGGGGAAGCCATGCGGCCAAGGCTCAGGCAGGCCAGGAGACCTGGGCAGAGAAGGGCAGTGAAGGGAATGGAACTGGACCAGCCCCTGCAGGATGGAAGGGTGGAGAAACATGGAGATGCCTTTTATTCCCCACCGCAGAGCGGGGAGAGAGAGAGAGAGAGAAAGAGCCTGTGCCACCTGGAAATTTGGTATCATGTGCCGGCAGTACACCAGCAGAGGAGAAACAGAATGAGGGAGAAGGTGCCCAGCCGTGGGAGTCCTGGGCAGCCTGCTGTTAGATTTTAGTCGTCCAGAGGGCATCAGAGGCTGAGACTTTAATGCTTTCTTGGACAAAGACAGCTTTGTGAAACATTAATCCTCCTTGATCTGAAAGAGAAGAGAGATGGCTTGGGGCCTGAGATGTCAGAAGAAGATGGGAAATAATCTTAGGTGGGAGGAGATGGTGGAGTGGCTTTTGGCTGGACATTTTCTTGTATAGCCTGACTGAACCAATTTCCCAGTAACACAGAGACTGCAATGACTTGAGTCAAGAGCGACAGGAGTAAGAGTGACCTGCTACAGTGATGTCATGTGCAGGAGTGAAGTGAACAGAGAAAGATGAGGAGGGTGTGGTGGTGCCCTCTGTCTTCAGGGAAGAGGAAGATCTCTGTTCTCAAGACCCTCAGCCCCAGGGGAGGAGAAAATGTTGTCCCAAAATGAGAAATTGTTGTTTTTTGGTACTTGGCAAAGCATCCTTAAAAGGAACCCTATTAGCAGTTTTGGTCCATGGACGGTGGTGAGAGCGCTGTACATGGAAGGAGAATGTCACGATGGCAGATTTTCTCTGGGTAGTGCAATGTGTGACATGGAAATATAAGAGGTTTCAACTGTGTTTCCTGTGGAAGACAATGACACAAGAGAGACTCCTCTCTCCCCTGATAGTCTGAGAATTGATTATCTGAGAGGTGGTAACTTGATCGAAAGTCCAAGGTTTTGTCTCACTGTGCTTTGGCAGAAATTGGGTGGGGGGAGGTGGAATGTTTTGGAAGGTTTTCATTCTGAATGTTGTGTGTTTCCTTTTATTATAGTGTAGGTTAATAAAGCCTTTTTCTTTATTTCTAAGCTTGAGCCTGCTCTGCTCTGTCTCTGGTCACATCTCACAGTAGCCATTTGAGAAAAATATATTTTCATGTGTGCAGTGGCACTGCACCAGTGCCAACCCATGACACTATCTATAGGTTGTAAGTTATTCTTTTTAGCGAAACCCATAGACCACTGTTTATCAGATAAAAAAGATTTCTCATCAGTACTGCTTTAAACTAAATTTGAATGACCCAACTTCAGGCCCTACGTACAAGACAAGGTGGATAAAAATTTTTAGGGAAAAGCCATGCTTCTATTAAGCCAGATGATAGTGTAGGGAAAAAAATTATTTGAGGCACATATACAGTCAAAAGACCTGTAAACTTTTAAGGAGTTCATGTCTACTTATGTTACAAATGGAAATGAAAAGTAAACACTTTCTGTGCAATACAGAAAGTGAAGTGAATCAGTGAAGTGGGATCCTTGCAGAAACAGAAATACACATGAATTCTGGTGCCATTAATGCCTTCTGGAAGTGAGGTCCTCCACAATATACACAGTGCCTCATTTTACTGTTTTCTAGGACAACTTAGTTATAAGTTGCAAGCCAGATAAATTTAACATAGGAAGGTGGATAACACTAGGGTTCAGTCAGCCTTCAACCTATTCAGTTTTATCCCTTGTGGCTTAATTTACTTCTTCTCTAATAAAATCTACCTGCCAGCTGTGATCTGTTTTGCTTTGAATAGATACTCATATTGTTTTGCAGCACTGCCATCTTGGAAAATATGATGGTGCACAGGAACCAATTAAAACATACTTTTCTAAGAATATCATTCAATATGCGATTTTTTTCTTATTAGCTACTCAAGAGGGGAATTGTACAGAAACTTTAAGACTAACTGGTCATTTCAGTAAAAGTTTTGTCTATTGTATTTTACATAAGTAGCATAACTATTTCCATGTGCTGAATGTAAATACAAAACCAGGCACAACACAAATGGTTGAATGAAACTCATAAGCAAACAGCAGATTGGAGTAATCAAACTGTATGCTTTACAAGCCAAAGCTGACTTTTTAGTTTTCAAAGTCTTCTGCTCCCAAAGTATATGGAAATCTGTATGGGGAGGGGGGAAGAGAAATATAAAAGTAGTTTTAAATGCTCAGAAAAAAATACATAACACATATTTTAGAGTCTTGAACAATATGGTAGCTGAATTCAGGTGAGAAAAATTTCAGTTCTAGGTATTCCAAGGTAAGTAAGCTTTTTTTTTCCCTGCTGTTTTGATTTTTCAAAAGTATTTGCTGATAAACTATGAAATGGATGTTACATCTTGGCATTGCCATGCTGTAGCTACAATATAACATATAGATATTGACAGTAAATAATAACTAAACAAAAGTTCAATATTCAAAGTTCATCCAGGGTCATGACATCAAACAGTAACTGATCCAATGCTAAAAAAAATACTTAGAATTTAAATTTTAAAAAATGTATTTCAAATGTGGACGTTTTCTTTAAAAGCAAAATGTAAAGCCACTGAGCTGCATGTTCTGAATGCAGAAAATTCTTGATTCTACACTTGCACCTAGGCAGCGGGGGAGAAGTTCAAGTATTACCTCAACTAATTAATGTTTATAGAATCTGTATATGTCAGGAAATGACCAGTTAATTAGACTGAAAAAAAAAAAGTGGACCTTCAAATGCATTAAGCTGAGTTGAAAATGGTAATATTCCTATTCCCACCCCCATCCCAAATACCACAGTGAAATTTTCTTACATTTTTCTATTTAATTTCAGTTTACCCCTACTCACACCCCCACCCCCCAATACCATTGTGAAATTTTCTTACTTTTTTGCTATTTCACTTCAGTTGTCTTCATTATAGTTGAGAGTAGTCCAATGATTTCAGGTTATGAAACAAAGAATTACACCATTGACATTTGGGAAAGGATATGGGATCATTAGAAGTCCTAAGCAGGGTGGCCTATATGCCTTCCTAGATATTGCTGTGCCCTTTAGCTAAGGTCCAGTACCTAAATCAATGGGATTCTTCTGCTTCTCTTTGAAAAGCACTTCAGACTCTAAAAGCTTGGTTAGGAAGCACTCCAGACTCTTAACTTTGGTTAGGAAGCTTCCTCCTGTTTGTTTCTTTGGGGTGTTTTTCCCTTTTTTATTTTAAACCATGTCTAAAGAGTAGTATATATTCCTAAGGTCACATTAAAGTTTGCTTTGACACAGATTCTCTGTTCATATCCTTGAAATATTTGAGAACAGTTATCCATTTTTTGTTTTCCTGAACTCTATATTAATCAGTGAAAATCACCATTAATTTATCTTTTGTTCTGGTATTTTGTTGCTGAATTCCTCTAATAAGGTCAGTGCTTTTTCTGTTTATTTTTGATTGTTTGAAATTAATTCCAAGTAGTTCTGTAAAAAACTCAGCACCACTGGGGACAAAAGCCTTATGCTTACATATTTCCTGCCCGAAATCAGCAATCCTCTGCTGTTCTATAAACCTAGTTCATTCCTGGGTGATTTTCTGTTCCCCCTACCATAGATCACAGATTTACTCTAACTTCCTCACAAAGGCTGTGTCAAGCTTTCACCCATCCTCTTCTTTCTGTATCCATGGTGTTTGGTGTTTGTCTCTCAAGACTTCTTTCAGTTGAATTTCTGAAGTGATTATCTCCCCCTTACTGAACTTTCTCAACATGCTGTGCAGCCACTTTTCTTGAGCCATCTATTATAAGCATATTTGAAGGTCTTTCCAACACTACCCAATCCTGCCACTTTATTGCATCTTTAACAGAAAAATAAGGAAAACCTTGAATGATATAAATTGCTATAAAACACGTTAAAAACATTTCGCAGAGGTGTTGCACAGAAAACCAATTAAGCAGAAGCATGAATGAATGTGGGGGAAGAGTAATTCAGCTAAATAAGATTTTTCAAATATTTTCTCTCTAATTTTCCGGTACAGATTAATTTGTACTTATAAAGTAGTTAGAAATTTATGGTAATTAGTTTTTTAATTAACAAAAATACTTGGGGGAAAATAAAATTCTTGTCATTCCCTCTTCCTTCTGGACTGATTGTCTTTCAGCTGAGAAAGGTGGCAACACACAGGAGATTTTTCCAGTTCAAGACAAGGAGCAGAAGGGGGTCTTCACTTGAGCTAATATCAATGACCCTGCAAATACAGTTGATCAGTTGTTTTCCATTTTCTGTCCCTAATGTGTTTATATCTTTATCTTACTTCAGTAGCCTAATATTATGATCTGTTTTCAATTGCTCTGACACAATTTAATGCAAAAGAACAAGACAGGCATTTCAGCAAGGCACATACCGGAGACAGTGGCCATCAGCAGAGGTGTCACTGCTGCTAGCACAAGGATAATTAGAGCGGATGGCCTCTGCAAATAATAGCTTGTTAGAGTGACAGACCAGGAGCAGGTGAGTGCAAAGCTGGTGATGATGCACTCAGGGTGGGAGCAGGAGCACTACACTGGCGTGCAAACCACTTCCTCTGCACGTTGGTGCTTTGATCTCCAAGTGCTCCTTTTGCTGTTACAAATGGAAAGCCAGGGACACACGTAAAATCTAACTGCTGAGAAAAAGGAGATGCCTTAGGACATCACCACAGCACATCAGTTCCCATAAAACACAAAAGCCACAGCTTTGCCCTTTTGGGGGAAAATAATGGGAATACAGATTCCCCTCATCACTGGTGTTAATTGCATCTTACATCTCTGCAGTGAAGCTGCCTGACTGCATAACCCTTCCCTTCCACCAGTTACTTTCATAGGCAAAGTGGTCAGCAAGCTAGGGCAAGAACCGTCTACTGCATCTGAAATGTGGAAAGCTGCCTCCATACTTTAATGTAAAATAGCTCAAATGCAGAATTTAGACAGACTCTAACAAGGGAATCTTGCCTGCACTGAAGTTACTTGAATATCAACTAAAACCTTCCCCTGTTTGAAAACCTATTTACACAGGGTCTTTTGAAGATTTCCAGTGCCATCTTCCTCTCCTTATTAGCCAAGTGCTGCTGAAGTCGCCTTTAGTGCACTTCGGATAGAGCTTCTATTTATTCTTAATTGAACTGCTTTCTTTTCTGCTCCTTTTCCCTCAAACCATTTTTCACTCTACCATTTCTAATGTAGAGCCAGTGTCCTGCCTCAAACCTTTTGCAAAACACAAGAGGGATAGTGTTAGGAGTCTCGCCTCTCTTGCAGAATAAATAAAGTATGAGCATGTAAAAGCATGTTAGCACAGCAGGCAAAGGGATGTGTGATATGATTGCAGGTCTAAAATGAAATTAGTGGTGTGAAGGTTGGCTATGTGAAAAATCTTATGGAGAAGCTGATTGAAAATGAAAATTAGTTGTCTTTTTGAGAACACACTATAGTCTGCCATAAAGCAGTTAAAAATGCAATCAGAGTTGTTACACCCTCCAGAATTAAGAGAATATATTTCCAACAACAGGCAAGTGCCTTCAGCAGAGGACAGAAGAAAAACAGCAGGATGTGCACAGTAATGCTCCACTTAAATTGTCCATGCAAAGGGAGAGGTGTTGTTTGCAAGAGGAGGAGTCTAATTCTCTGGTGTGCCTCTCTTTTGAATGCCATCTTCTGAGAAAGGCTTCAAACAAACATTAATGTTGTCACCTGAGGTTCTGCCCTGCATGAAGGGGCAGTCCATTTACTTGCATAAGGGCAAGAAGCCACTGTGGAATGATCTCTCACCACAAACTTGTTCCTTTCTTCCAAAATCTCCCTGTCTCCAATGTCCCTGTCACCATAAGATGGTGACAATATGTCTGGATCTAACCTGCCCAAACATCAGGGTTAAAGATATAGCCTGGTGGCAGTCATAAAACCAGCTTTCATTCAGCAAGGAGATAAAAATTACAGTAGTCGACTTTTTACTAAAATCTTTATCAGAATAGCATGGGACACAAAGATAATTTTGGGACACTATTCAGAAAATTACCCTCTAAACCTGAAATATTTTGGTAAGAGTCAGATGTGTTCCCAGGCCACAAACCAGGGTTGTTCTAACAAGTAGGTTGTTTTTGTAGATGGACTGTAAGCAAGAACACACAAAACCTGCAGTGTGTTAATTTCTAGAAATTTTCTGAATTACACTATAGCTTTCCAGGTGAATTCACACAATACAACATCGTGTTTTCTTATGTGGAAAATTTGAAGTGAAATAACTTAAGAATTGTATTGTAAAGGAGAGAAAAAGAAGCTTAATAACAAAAAATAAGTATGTAAATAGATTTCTTCTACCCTCTCAGAAAAGATTTTGTAGAAGTTGATCTAGTCTATGAGGCAAACCCTGTCTTCTAATGGACTGTAATATACTTCTATGTCTTTCCAGCAGCTGAAAACAAAAATCAGCACTTAATCACCTGTTGCACATGTTTCTGTCACTTGCAAAGCCATAAAAAGATACACCATTAAGTAATAAAAATCTGGGGTCCTTTCACAGTTTTCTGAAGGAAAATCTTAAGAGTCACCTTCCCAATAAGACATTACATTTTCTGCCCCTAGTGCCCAAAAGCTCAGATTGGATCAGACAAGCTTCCTGGGACACAGCAGCAAAGACACAGGCCTTGAAAGAGTGTATTAAATTCTACCAAATAAATGCTGTGTCTTGCTTTGCAAATGCAAGATGTGGCCAGGGGTGTGTATCCTATTGCACCTGTTAAAATCATGGGGCCCAGTTTTCTTTATCTCTTCCATGACCCATCCTCTCTCTGAGGAGATAACTTCTGTTAATTGGCAATTGAGTCTCACTGCATGACTGATGAAATTACATCATCCCACTGTGAGATACTCCACCCAGGGGAAGGAGCCAAGCATTCCTACCTGGAAATAATCTGAGATTTTGAACACCACAGGCAGCTTTTTTTCCAACTGGATTCCCAGATGAAGACCAGGCTCATCTACACCACCACTGGACTTTCAGAGGCAAACTACACCCTTCTACAGGATCACTGCTTCAACAGAACCACATCTATCTCTCCAGGAGGACTGCAGCCACCATTAATGGGACTGCTACCAACACCCTGCCCCACGGGGTGTCAGGTCATATTCTGAATCTGCCAGTGTTGCTTTGTGCTACTGCAATTTTTTTTTAATTTTTCCTAATAAGGAACTGTTATTCCTACTCCCATATCTTTGCCTGAGAGCCTCTTAATTTCAAAATTATAATAATTTGGAGGGAGAGGGTTTACATTTTCCATTTCACATGAGGCTCCTGCCTTCCTTAGCGGACACCTGTATTTTCAAACCAAGACACTGTGTTTAAGCAATATTGCAAAAGCTTAATTAATAGTGGTAACAAGCTAAAGTTAGAGACCTGCTGGCACCTGACTTGGCAGAGCAAGAAGCCAGGGCAGGTCTGATAAAGAGAATTAGAACTGGGTAGTTCTAAAATGAATTGTAATCTTTCCTGGGTTATTTGGTTTCTTATTCCACTGCATGTTCATTTTCTTCATTTCGAACTTCAGCAAAGATTAAATTTATTTATTAATATTTAGATTAATTCTAGTGGGGTGAGCATGTAAGATGTCATTTTTGGAGGTTACTTCCAGTGTCTTTGAACACAAAACAGCAGCTTTTGGTATATTTCCCCTTTATGCATAGTAGATGCTCTCATACAACTGGAGAATGCCTCAAAACGTACAGTACAAAAGTTTTTTATTAATGTCAGTGTTTAGGGGAAAAAAAACACACACAAAAAAACCTAAAATTTTTTAATTCCCTTCTAATTTATTTCATTTTATGCTACATATGCAGCAAGACAGGGATGGAAGTGTACCTCTATGATTTTAAACTAGTTATTTTAGGGATCCTAAGTTTTTGCATTTAACCTAGTTCTGTGTGAAGTCAGCATAATGATAAGACCAAATTTAAATCTAAAAAAAAAAAAAAAAGAAAGAAAGCAAGGAAAAAGGAAAATCTGGAAGGAAGTCCCATTTGAATCGACCCCTTTGGTTTGGGGCTGCCAGCCCTTCATTTTCTGTGTGCAGTTCCATTAGCCTCACTGCTATTCTCTGGAAGTGGCTGCACTTTCCCTCCAGCTGGCAAGGTGCAAAGGGCTCTGTAAAAGTGGTCTAGGAAGCAACCCGCACCCTCCCTGGAGACCAATTACTTTTGAAATGTGCCTGATCGCTTGCTGCTGCCATCTCCCCCTCCCCAACCTGCCCCCACCTTCCCCCAGTCGCTCATTGTGCCGTTGTCATTGAGACACCTGATCAACCCTAATTCTTGCTTTTATTTGAATTAGGGTGCCACCAATCCTGGATCCATGTCAGGGCCCATGTAATGCCTTTGGGCAACACTGGGGATTAGATTAGCATTTTGGTGTTCTTCTAAAGCCACATGGTCAGCATTATAAGGATCCCATTAGAGATAAAGGGAGCAGTTACACAAAGCCTAAGAAATATAAGGGCCAGAGGAGGTTGATGTAATTGGCTGATATTAGAAAGTGCTTTAATTGATGAAAGCATACTGTGGTTACTACCCCTTTTTTATAGTTTAACATGCCTCTTAATTAGATTCTCAGTTGTTCGTTTACACTGAGCATGTCTTTCAGGACTGCCAAACTCTTCAGGGAAAATTAAGCAAGTATGTTGTAGTAGGTTCGCCAGCCTCACAATTCAGACCCCATTACTGGATGATAGAAAATAGTCTAACCAGAAGAAAAAAAAAAAAAAAAAAAGGTTGCCTAATCAAACAGTCCCAGACATCAGAGGATGAATAAAAATGAATAATTTTCAAACTGGGGAGCATCAGATAGACAGCCTATGCTGAAGTGCTTTTTCAAAAATACATATATATATATATATAATTCCAATGTCCGGAAAAGAGGTTTTCCAGCAATTTTTATGTGAGGCTGTCTCAGCTCAGAAGGGCAGATCTTGGCAATGGTACGTCCACTCTGCAGTACAATGATTACCTGAATTTCTGGTCTTGACCCATTCAGTCCACCTGAGATATATCAGAGTTTGCTAAGAATTTTGTATACCTACTCTATTATCTAATTATTGGGGTTCCTTAATACACGTGGTAACTTGATGCTGTAGTAATCTCTTATTGCCAGGGCACATTCCAAGACTTACTTTTCTTACTTTTCCTGTCAACATTCATGGTCTCAGGAAAAGAAGGGTTTATACTTAGAAGAAAAAGACAAAACTTTTTAAAGAACCTTGAGTATTAACATCCACATGATGATTAGATTTAAATAAAGACCCTAATCTCTACTTTAATTATTTAGGTGTTTGTCAATAGACCCTTTTTGATTAATGGTCTGTAATGCAGTGGAAAATAATACACAAACTATAAATAAAGGCTAACATTTAATCACTTACAAATTATCCATAAAATCAATAAATAAAAACTTACATCGGAAACTACTGGTGTCTTAGTAGGATGAATTCTGTTGCTGCTGCCCTTCTTTAAGTTTTTCATATTATGTGTATTTCAAAGCTGTTCCAGTAGCTTTTCTTACTTTCTCTCAAGCAAAGAGATACCTATATCCACCATGTGTTGAATTATTTGAATAGACAGAAAATAAAAATTCCTTCAACCTTACAACCACTGTGTTCATTACTATTAGTATGCAGGACTCAAGCTGCTGCCTCATTTAGGGCTTTCATAGTAGGCCACAGCTAAACAAAGCAATATTTTCCAATTATTAGAGATTATCAAAATACTGAATTTCAGATTACATTTATATTACTACAGGATAAAACCTATAAAATAGGTAGGTGTATGTTAAGGCCTGCATGTCTTGCTGTATTAAAACTGTTTTTGAAGAGGTAAGTGTAAGATGCAACATCATATGCTTGCAAAATTGCTCATACAGAATTACGTTTTGTGGTCATATCTATGAAACAGTATCTCTGCTTGGTATCCAATACACTCACCAACACGGCACCATACATAGTAACTGTAATTTCCTTCCTTAATTTAGTCACAGTATGGATTTTGAGTTAATAGAAAATATTCAGAGAAAATAAAAAAAGACATCTCCTTTAAAACTGCTTTCCAATCAAGCTCTGCCTTCGTGGATAGGGTAGAAGCTGAAGAAATAATAATTTCTAAATGTTTTATAGATTCATCAAAATAAAAATTGTACTCAACAAAGGAGTGTGATATTTAGTAGCTCTAACTGTGCTGCTCTACTAGATAAACAGATAAATTCACCAGTTCATGAGTTTAATGTGAATGGTAAGTTCCTTCTGGCTTTAAGATGTTTCATTTTGAATTCCCAATATCTGAATTAATTGCAGGTGTCTGCTTCCAATAAGATTAGAGTCTTTAAATTATACATGTCAGTGCATCACTTAAACCATGTCACTTCCCGTTAAGTTTCTTCTCGCTGTAAGTTTATGTAACAAAATGTGACATTATAGAAGTGTGCTGGTGTGGTGCAGTATCTCAAAAATAAATATAAACCTACATGATATTAAACTCTACTGATCTTTTGAGTTATCTATGGATGATTAACATGTGTAGATAATAGTTTAGTGGGAAAGGTTTTAAGCAATAGCTGAGGATAAAACTGTTGACCTTGAAGTTGTCACAATTCTGCTATGAATTGAAAACACCAAAAAAAAAAAAAAGTACACGTTAATAATGATCAGAATACCTGCTTGACCACACAATGCATAAAATACTAACTTGGAAGGGTCATGACACTTAAATAGAGAAACAGAGAAATATAGACAAGAAAAGAACTCCAAACAGATTGCTTCCATCAGAATTAAGCTGTAAAGTAGACATTTGTCCTGAATAACTTTTTATCCCAGATAATGTCTCCCACAGCAACTTGTACAGAGGAAGAACCGACCATATACATTACCATGGTGAAGCCTATAAAGATGCTGTAATTGCAATTGGATCTCTGGGATGCAGAGAATCTAATTCCTATCTTGACTGTTCCTATCTTGAACCATGCAACTTCAATAGTAGAGTAAGGGCTGGGAGGAAATGTGCAAAAGGCAATCCTCAATAATTTAGGAACTGTGGTGTTTTGAAAGGCTTAATTTCTACTGTGCCTAGTACAGGAAATAACTACTAATCACTTCAACTTTTATACTTAATTTTGGAGATATTGGAATTATGGTACTAATTGGGCACTGGTCTGTACAGGTTTTGCCTCTGCAAAATTCTTAGCTAGAAAACTTTTCATCAGTACCCAGAATAAAACTTGAAATCTACCATTCTAGCTACAGTATTGGTGTTCTATTTAATATAGAAATATAAGTATCTTTAGTCATAAATGAGAAAATTATCTGCAGTTATTCCACTCACCTACCCTATAGACATAGTTTTCTTGGAAAACTAGTCCTTACTGAAAATTAATAAAACAGCTAAACTGAACTGAAGATTCTACTAGTCTTTGTCAGGCTTTTTAACATAGAGGCACTATCAACCTACTCCTCATTATCTCTCCTATAAATCTCACCTCGCCCCACAGCAGCTGTCAGCACAAACAATGAATGAATTGCACTTAGGCAATGGATATGCTCAGATCATCTCCAGTATCTTAACCAGCAACTAAAGCCTTTGCATTTAGCCAGGTGAGCTGTCATTACTTTTTGCCATTAAAATTGTTCTGTTTTCTCTGTAAACTGGTATTCAGCTACTCCCTTCCCCTTACTGTCTGTTGTCCTCAAAAAACTGCCAGTCTAGTGTTTGCCCTTAACACACCACAAAGTGGAGCCAGCTCAAATTCTTCCAGAAGTTACAGTCCATGCAGGAACATAGAGAACTTTTAATGGTACAGATCTAGCCTGATAGGGGTGTTTTGATAAACACAGTCACCACAAGGCTAGGTCTGAAGATAACAGTCACTTTGACAAGTGATAGGATCCTGGTTCTCTCATCCTAAAGGAAATAGGAATCCCATGGAATTTGGTGTTTAAAAAAATTATGCAGTCAAGAATCAGAGATGCCTACTTCAAAAAATTGAAAACTGTGAGGAGACTAAAAACAGAAAATACCTAATCTGAAGATTAAAGAAGCCTTCAAACCAAAAGTATCTGCTCCAGTTTGTGGAGAAATGTAGAGCAAATGAACTCATGATGCTGCTCATTTTGGTTGCATTCATCTTATTCATGCCTGACCATCTCTGTTTGTTGAAGTAAATCTTCACAATGACATCTACACTAAACTAAACATATACTTACTTTTTGATCCTTGGATCTATATAAATCATAAGCAATTCTCCCACAAACTGGGCATTAAAATGACTTTGACAGCACATATCCACATTCTCTCCCTAAGGATAATAATGTGGAGTCTCTAAGGATCAACAGACTAGGATTTAATCTCTAAGACAAGTAGCTTCAGTACTATAACAAATCTCAAACCTCATCCTTCATTTTCCATTTACACCAGAAAACAGTTAGCTTATCATGTTTTCATTTCCTGTGGTGTTTTGTCAGTCAAACACAAAGTCTCTTTCTCTAATGTTCAACAATACATAGCTTTTAAATGAAAATATATGAGCTTTCAAATGTACCTGCTTTCTACACAGGTATTGTTCATATTCCCCTGACAGGATATTAGATCCCTCCTTTACTTATTTATCCTGATAAATAATATTTATCCCTCCATTACTTATTTATCCACTGTCTTTGACAGTGGACAGGAAACCATCAAGCATGTAGTTCAACAACACCCAAACATCCTGGCAGAAAAGCACAGTTCTTGTTTGTATGGGTAATGTCACCAAAAAAGCTGACTTCTCCAGAAAAGTCTGAAAGGAAGAGTAAAATAGCAAGGTGGTGGCAAAGGCCACAGGTGTGGGACCTCTAGAAGCAATCCAAACAAAGAACTGAACAAAATATGCTTTTGATGTATATGCAGGATAGTATTTGCAAAACTGCAACTGCAGACATTGTCCTCTAATCAGAAGATTATATTACAGATAAGCTTTGCATATCATTCCTGATTTTTATCTGTCTTTTACTGACACGTGGAGGAATTGACAGGCCTGGAAGAGAAGTCTCTCTGAGACTATATAAGTAAGTTAAAACTAGTGTACCCAAAAACAATTTGTCCAAATTAAAAGCCCTATGAATGTGTGTGTGTGTGTGTGTGTGTGTCTATACAGATATATATATATATATATATATATACACACACACACTTATACTACATCTAGATGTGATGGAATCCTGTCTGAGGATACCAAACTTGCATTTGGAGGAAGTTCAATAAGGACATGCAGGGACTCTTTGTTTTAGTGTATCAAGGTTAACGCAAGCAAAGTTTCAGTCATTTCATCAAAATAATTTAAGACTTACCTGCTGACAACTTCATGGTCCTCTCCAGTGAGCTCACATTTTACCAAAATAAGACTGTCATACATGTGCATCAGTTTGTCCATCTCCTCAAAGACAGTAGTTTGGTTATTTCTTCACTGTAGTTGTAGTTTTACTATAGGAAGGCTTTCTAGGCTGTTCAGTTTCTGCTTTAGTTCTTTCTTGAGTGGCTGAATAATTATTCCATGTTGTCATGTTTGCTAATATGAGCCTTTTATTCCTCAAAAGCTCTAAAAGCTTTGAATGTTCTCCTCTGCATTAGCTGTACCACGACATTTAAAGGGATTTTGTTTGTGATTTATTGTCAACTGATACAAAGCAGAAAAATCCTCTGATGGACTGTTTAATGTGTTGTCTTAGCCTTAAATCTATATCCCATAATCAGCAGCCCAATGTCCTCAGTGGCTCCTGCACATATCTCCATCCAGTTGCTGGACAAGCGTGAGTCAGCTTGGAGATTTTGCCTCAGAGCAAGCAGGCGCTCCCTCCAAACAAGTCGGAAAAAAATCAAATTAATGAAGTTCCAGTTTCCAAGCTGGAACTAAGCAAGGGTGGACTGGGAGCTGACAAACTTGTGAGCAATTGTGTTAAACTAGCCAAACTTGCCAACAGGATACATAAACAGACCAAAAAGGATCAAGGACAGGATGGCATCTGAATCCTCTGTTAGGTTTTTAGGGGGCTGAAAAACAGAGCAGCTATGCCTCTTCTCAATTCAAAAAATTGCAGCCTCTTACTTCTGGCTCCTTTTTTTTTTTCTTGTTATTTTTTTGGGTTGTTTGTTTGTTTGTTCTGGTTTTTGTTTTGTTTGCTTTTTAGCTGCAGTAATTGCAGTGAGTGACCACATTTGGGGTTTATTCCTTTTGCAGCCGTAAAAGATTCCTGGGAGGTGAGGATAGGGTCTGGTATTTAAAGATCATTTATGCACTAGAGTGCTGAGAAATATAGTAATTTTTGGTTTATGCAGAACTTTGGAGCACTTCACTGACAAAAACAACAACAATAAGAAGTGCTGTAGAAAGTGGGAAAAGTGTTGAAAATAGCACTTTCTATGTCTGAGGTGCCTACATCTGCTGTACATCATATCCTCAAACCCTGTTCCCAGCTGCTGGAGTTGGCAAGACAAGAATAATTTGGGAAATAAAAAAGACAAGAAGTAAGGCAAGGTCTGAATCTCTCCACTTCAAGGGAAACGATGCTCATCATATAATAAATCAACTTTACCAATAATATGCTTTCCAATGAGGAAATACTAAGCTTTCTCAAAAATAAACATTTTTTGGTAAAATTCTGCTAGGTTAAATACATCTCTGTAGCAAAGTACATCAATACTTTGTATTCCTCACAGTATTTTAATTTAAAAGGGAGTTGCTGTGCAAAATAATGTCCTTGTCTGTCCCTTCCTCATACAAACCTCAAATCAAATTTAATAAAGCTAGTTTGATACAATGCCAGCCTACACTTGGTTTACCCTTGATCAACTTTAATAGGGTCAAAAATATTTTCGCTTTGGCAGTGTACGCATTAATCATTTTTCCAGAGGATTTAGAAAATTGGAAGAGACAAGGCCAAGCAAAATTTTAAATTAATTGGGCCTACCCCAGCATTCAGGAGGTCACCTTGTGTATGCTGTCCCACATTTTCCAGGTCACAAAGTTCCAGTGTATCCTAAGCTGCCATGAGCAGAGATCTGTACTGTGGGCACACAAAGGTGAAAGAATTTCTCTCAGAAAGTGCAATTTTCCTAAAGATGACAACAATGACTCCAGCTTCCAAATTGTCACCAGACTCCAACCACTTAAATAATGCATATTCGACTGATGCCTGTACTTGGTGCATTTTCTAATCAAGTAGTCAGGAAAATTTGCAAACATGCTGTCATTTACTATAAATCTGCTGCCTGCTTGCTGCTACAGAGTAATTAATTTTAGTACTGCTCAGAATTCTTAATTTCAACTAGGAAATCTACCTTCACAGTCATTGCTGTTTTCACCTTCCCTTCTGGTTTTTTTCGGTTGGTTGGTTGGTTTTTAGTTGTTTTTTGTTGTTGTTGTTGTTGGGGTTTTTTGTTTGTTTGTTTGTTTTGTTTTGTTGTTTTGTGTTGTTGTATTTGCTTCGCTTGTTCCCTAATAATCTTGCTAGGGGTTTGAACATCAAAACACTATTCTTATAAGGGAAAGATTGTTTGTGGCAATGCTAATATGGTATTCCAGTGTGGCACCACTAACTGCTTCAACATTTCTGATTGTTATCTGCAATAATGCCCTGTCAGTATCTGTCTGACTGGCCAGATACAGATGTCAGATGCTAAAGGAGGGAAGCAACTGAAAGATTTCTTTACAGATATAATTAAATTTTTGACTTATAAAAGTCCTTACTCTGTGATAAGGACTGTGTATACCTTTTAGTTCATAGTTTTATTTTGAGGAACAGAGTGTCACAAACTAAGTGCTGAAAATAACTACAGGCGAGGAAGTTATGTTAACTGGTTTATCATCAGTTAAACATTCTTAATATTTAACCCATAGCATTAATAGGGGTTTTGGCACAAGAAAAAAAAATATATCTTGCAGATTTATTTGCAAACCTTGAAGTTCTGAGGAGACTGGAAAGGAAATATCTGTAATTATTGATTAAAATTCTGCAGATACAAGGCATATTGCCTTTGAAGAGGTTTACCCTCAGTTGCAAGGTGGACTAAGAGTTGTAACAGTAATTATTTAAGGTGTTCAGTCTTGGTCCAATCTGAGTCATGGCCACTGTGACCAGAAAAATTGTGTAGCTAGTGCATTTTCAGGGAAATGATCCATTCCAGTGAGGGCTTTGAAATAATCATACTGTACACCTTGCAGTCTAATATGACATGTAACTTTCTTTATTTCCATGCTATGGTTGTATTAAACAATAATGTTCAACATGAAGACTAAATAATAAAAACTGAAGAAACTTCCATTAAGTTTAAAAAACTAAATATGAGTCACAAAGAGATTAAAGTATTTCAGGTTTTTCGTGGCTGTCTTCATCTAAACAATACTAGTAGTTTTCTGTGGATGGTTCTGTCTCCAATTGTTCCCAAGCCTTTTTAGGATGGCCCAAAATGAAGCTGATAGTTGTTTTGTAACAGTTATAACCATTTGATATCAAGCTGACTGTTGCCCTGTCAAATGACTCAGTTTTAATATTAATGAAACCAACTGCTGGTGAATAGCATAGTACCATCGTTAAGCATTTAAAAGAAAAAAAAAAAGGAGGAATTTGAATCTGATGAAGCTTGTTTCCAATGGGCATATATCAGAAAAGGAAAGATTATGGTCCTGTAGGGAACAACAGCATACAAATACCTATTAGAAAAAAAGTTAAAAAGAGGATTCTATATGTGAGAAGAGAGTTCCACAATAACACAGCATAAAATTACTACCTATTCTTTCTCACAAGTTCCATGTATGAATTAAATCACATATTTAGCCATGAAAAAAACCAAAATAGTACTGAATTACTTTGTGCTTACATTTAAATGTGTATCCGGTGCATATGTGTTGTATCAGTGTGATGTCCAGATCTTTTTTCCCAACTGTTATATTGGAGCCTAACATTGACATTACAGATTTTTAAGAAATATCCAAAAACATACCCATCAATAACAACAACCTACTTGATAGAATGTATGTGGGACACTTGAAAATAGAAATTGGCAGAAAACTCTAATCATATCTATTTCATAGGCTATTAAAACAACACACTGATGAAAACTGTCATGCAACTGGGATCTTCTCTTTAATACTGCAATTTTTTTTAACAAAAAAGAAACTTAAACTTTAAAAGGGCAGATCATGCCTGTGAGAAATAATGCAGACTCTATGATGCTGAGCAAGGAACAAAATAACACGCAAGCCTGTTAATTAATCATTATAAAGAACTGAATTGCAGCATTAGATGAGCAGTGGTTTTGGTGTCATAAAATATTATGGGATTATGTCTCATGTAGAGAGGAGATACTGTGATTTAAATGTACACAGGTAGAATAAATATAAATAAATATCTCAACATACTTGTTCCCAAGTGATGCTATTAGTGGTGTACAACATTACTTATGTTACTTCCTTTATTAATGAAAACATTTTAATTTATTTTAGGATATTTTTCTTAAGAGCAGCACTTTGTTTCTCATCATTATATTTTGACAGCCAACTGAGTTCTTGTTCACAAGTATAGGATTTGTTTAGCTCCAGGCATCTGTGTTTGGATTATGAGAATGCTGATTGGTTCACTGCCAGGGGCACAAAAAGGTCAAACTGTCCTTTTTTACAGGCTCTTTTTTCCTTTCCCCCCACCCATTTTTCCTTTTTTTCCCCCTTGCCTGAGAATTTGGCTCATTAATCAGAGTTAAAAGAAAGGGGAAAAGGCAGTCACTTGAAATCATTTGATTCTTTTTCAAGGGGTATTTTAAAAAGCAGAACTCAATGTTAGTGTTAGAGGTTGAGTAGATGTTTGTATGGATCATACTGACATAGTTCTGACAGGTGACCTGAAACCTTTCAAACTGACATCTGTCACAGAGACAGACAGAGGTTTTTAGCCTCAGAGCCTGTTTTCATGACATTTCATTTTTCATCAGATTTTGAGAGAAGGGGAAAAAAAAGAAGATGAACTTGAAAAAATCTTGCCAGGGGCAGAAAATGAGATCAGGTTTTGTGCAGCTGTCTAAGTCACCTTTAAAGGTTAGAGGTCCAGGCAAAGTGAAGAAAAAGGTCTCATTTTGATGTTATTAGCTAAAAGGACAGATTACTTCTTTAAGTCTATTTCTACAGTTGCATAGCTGGTATAGGACATTACAGAGGTGTAGGTAGATTGGGTTAGCCATTGCAAGTCCTGATTTTCAGCATTTATTTGCTCTTTGCACTGAGCTGAAACTTAGGGAACAAGTTTAACTGCTATAAGCATTTAAGCTGAAAACTTCAAATCTCTATCATTAGGAAAATATCACATGATAAAATATTCAAATAATTGTTAGGAGACAGTGACTTCTACTTTAAACTAAAATGGATGAACATACAGGCATCTGCAACACAGTCACCATAAAGAGAGTATATTTTGAATTTAAACTTTACTGAATGCAGACATGAGACAGATTGAATTAGCTAGAAATTTTCTCTCCTTGCATTTCCCAGTGGTCACCATGGCTCTTCTCCTTTGGAAGAGGAAGCTCATCGCATCACAAATCCCAGCTTTTTTCACACCTACCATTGTAAGAAATACAGATTGAAACTACTGCCTTGACCAGCCTTCCTCTGGCACACTGAGAGGGGAGAAGTAACAAAGATTAGCCTTTGGTATGTGCAAACACATCTGAGATTAATTTCCAGCTACCTTTCATAAAGATATTCACTCAGATTCATTAAGCCCATCATAATCCTGAAATCCTGAAACACTGCCAGGCACTGAAAAGGTGACAATAAAATTCACATTCAGGCTACAAGTGAGCAGCCAGTGATGGTCCAGTTCTACCAGAGATTTACCAGCTGGGCCACTGAAGTGAAGGAGAAAACCTATAATATCTATTTCATTTTGTGGTTGTAACTACTAGTAAAAATTAGCTGAACATTTCCCAGCACACCTGTAGCACTGGTGGAAGCAGTGGCAGGAAGACTGAAGATCCAGGCTGTTGTCCCTGCTTTCCTTCCTTTTGACAAGAGGAGGAAGGAAAATAGAACTAACATTAATTGTACCTCAGCTGATCTGGAAAGGCATTTTCAGTACACTATTTCTGCCAGCCATTTACTCTTGCTGAAGCTATGCAGGCTGCAGCAACGAAATCTTGCCCGGAACATTAGGTTTTTGCTACAGTCTTGAGATTTCAGGGTGCATTTCCAAAAAATATTAATTTGTTTTTGAGAAGAAGGCTGGGTGATGTTTTTCTTATGCATTAAATTCTACTGAAGTTTAAGAAACTGCACAAACTGAAAGAGTTTGTTCATTAGTGCCATTTTTTTAGCAAACAGGATTTAGCAGTAAATATCAAAACCAGTATTTTCATGCACTATTAATTTCAGAAGACACAGTTCTTCACTTCTGAGGAATCTGCTAGTGTCTCCATTACTTTGAACTGCCAAGAAATGTTGAGAATAGCTCAAGAGTTATGCCATCATTAAATATAAAACCTCAACATAATCACAAATTGGACAAAGCATCCCAACCCAATAAATACTTTTCTGCTTGTACCCTATCACCCTGATATTAGGGCATTTCTCTCCTAAACATTGCTTACCATTCTTCCTTTGCTTCTGTTTATCATAGTAAATAAATTACAAGCACTTATTTAAGAGTGCCTGTGGTACTCATAGTCACCATTCTCCTGGTACACCTCAAAATTTAGCAATTTAGATTACAGAAGTTTGACAAATAACATAAAAGCACAAGGTGTGGGGTTTTTTTCCTGTGAAAAATAAATTAGTTGTGAATCTGAATTGGTCTTTCAAAGAACTTCTTCCTTAAAAAAAAAAAGGTGGGCAACTGCTGTCAAGTTAACATAATATTCTTCATTTAAGATATATTCAAACCTATAAATATAATATTAATATTAGTGCTCTGCCTCACCACATCCTTGGACTTTCTCTTTTCTGCTCTTTAAATATCTGGCCTAGTCTGATTAAATGTGGATTCACATAATCTTTTTTCTCTATTATGTGTTTAAAGTATTGATAGATATTGCAGGGATACAGCTAGTAAAACTCTTCCTTAGCCAGCTCAATACTAGAAAACATTAGACTTTATTTTATTTGTACACACTAAGCAACAAATTAATTCAGGCACTATACTAGGCTGTGTCTGCAGACATAAGCCTGTGAAGGGTGGTATAGAAGAGATGCAGAAGAGCTGCATCTCCAGAGTGTTGAGGTTGAACTCCCCATGTATTTTCAGGGCTGTTTCATAAGTCCTGTAACTTCAGAATCATCCTTGAGGAGGTAATCCTCAGTCAGGTAAGTCTACTGCTACCAGGGACAGAACCAGTGTCAAGCACAAGTTAATGGTATTGCAGAAAACCATCCAAGATTAATATAACCTCAATGAATACTGTTAGCATCTGTGCAGGAGTACAGATCTGTAGGAAAATCTTCTCTCTTACACTTGCTGGACGAGAAGAATTCAGACTCAGCTGTGTAGAAGATATTGAATTGCTCTGCAAAACATGTAAAGCTCAAGAATTACAAGGCAGGAAAAGCAGTCCATATGGAAAGATGGAGAAGATTGAAAAAATTAGATAGTATTTTTGTGAAAAAGTGTGCCTCTGGCTTTATTTTGGCTGTGGTTGTGCAGTTGCGCATGTCTCAAGAGAAATCACTCTTGAGGTTAAGAAAAATATTGGTGGAAAAGGCAGTTGGAGTTTGGATGTAAAAAGCTACAATTCTGAAAGTATTGGTTATTTTTTTTCACAGGAGAGGAGGATACTAATCTTAGAAGTCCAAGCTGATTATACAGAGACTTTGAGTAGCAGCAAAAAAAGTTAAGCCCATCAAAAAGGAATGAACTAAATGCTAGGAGAATAAAGAAGGAGTCATAAGTAGTTTAGAAAATCACCATCTGGTATTTCCAATGCAAAAGAATCTCTGTCATTTTTAGCAAATTAAGTAGAAAAGGGGGCATGGGTATGGTATTTAATGCAGTATAATGTATTTGGATCGCTATTAGTTATTGCTTTAGTTCAGAAATTTAAAAAAAGGAAAAAAGTATTCAGAACAAAACTGGTGCTAGACACGAAATACACAAGAGTACTGTAGTTATGCATGTTGCTTTCCATTCCTCTAGAGGGTATTGTACCCTTATGGTATTGACTTTGAAAGGGCCTAGATTGTTTCAGCTCCTACTGAGATTAGTTAAAAATCTGAGGATTGAACATCTCTGAAAAAGCAGATGTTTTTACTGGAGATGAAGAGCTATTTTCACCATCATAAAGCATTCAAATCATGGTCTCACACACAGTGTTCAGGAAATTTCTCCTCCCACCTTTTTATTGTATTTTCCCCATATGAAAATGTGGTGAAGGAAATCTGCCCTTGTCCTGGTTTGGTGATTCTTTATACGGTAACAGAAATTCAGAATTATTAAAACATCTTTATGTGGTAACAGGAATCAGAACTGTCAAGAATAAGATCGTTAATGACAAGACAGGTGTTAACATTCACTTAACATCTATGTCCACCCATGGACTTCAACATTCAGAAGACAAATAGGAAAAAGGGATATACAAGACATACTCTTGATGTTAGAGAAAGGTTACTCTTCATGTTAGCAAGGTCAAACTTCGCATTATTAGCTTTTTCATGTAACTTGCACATTGATGATAAACAAGGGAACTAGAGATTCATAATGAACCTCAATTTCTCATCTTTCTGAGGAAACATCATCTGTCTGATGTGGTTTAATACCTTCGTCTCTTCTTGCTCAGAACAGCTTTAGATTTTCTTTTTGGTGCATAGCACATTAGAGGAAAGTTTTTAGAGAATATCTGCATATGAGCAAAAAATATGAGCAGAATATGTCCAATCCAAAATTCTAATTTCATGGTTTAATAGACAACTTTAAAGTTTGACTTTATAGTTAATTTTTCTCAATATTCACTGGAGAATCTTGCATTTCTGAATATCAAGGCCCTGAGATAAAGGCTGAATATAAATTTTCCTATAATTATTCACTTTTGCCTAAAGCCTGAGACAAATAATTAATAAAAAATTATGAAAACTCAAACTCCCAAATTATATGAGTTCACTCAAAACAAATTTTCTACAATAAATCTATTTCCCGATCTTATTTGTAGATGGGCCATAGTTCATAAATGCCAAATATGAAATAGATTTTACACTAATTTTTTGGTTGCTAAGTCATGACAAATATTCAGTTATTTCTAAAAATTACATTAGGCAACAGGAAAATAATTCCCTTGATTTCCTGGCTTTTGTTTACTTCTTATTTTCTTGTTTACAAAGGTTTACTATTTTCCATGAACATTTGCCTAAGCCTAGGCAGGAATAGACCTTCTCAAAAACAATTTTTTTGTGTCATCAGTGACAGTGCACTATTTCAAGAGAAGTTGCCACAGTTCATAATATGATTATATTCAGTATATTATGTATCATTCATAGGACAAATTCACATTTTCAAGGGCTTACAATGACCATGGAAGAACTACTGTACTTCTGTGCCTTTAAGATTTTTAAGCCAACTGATTATTATTCTGTTCATTAGTAGAAAGATGCAGCACTTACTACCTGAACTTTACTAGGAGGAAAAACTTTTGCAGCCTTGATAATTTTTGGATAAAATCCTGAAGACAGGCTATCCAAACATGACCCTGAAGAAATAAAGTAAAACAGCAAGGTCGGTATAAAGTTAAAATGCAGAGTCTCTTGACACAAAATTCAAATTAAAATCTACATTGGACACCTCAAATTAAACTAAGTCCTTGTCAGCTCTCATACTCTGAGTGTGATATTTACCTATTGGTCTTCACAGACAACTACTCCACTATAGCATATACATTTCATATGTTTGCATGCTTAGCATCTGTGTGAGCTATGCACCTTGATCTAATCAGGATTTAGTTCAGTTATGGTGACCAAGAGTCTTTACCAAATATTTCTTATGCTGATCAGGAGATTTACATCAAATCTGGATCTTATTTCCTAAAAAGACTGGGAGTTTCAGACTTTCTTCTGCTCCCTGCCTGAGATAGGAAGCAGAATCATATACATAACACTTCCTCAGAAAAAAAAAATTAAAATATTTCTTTCTGAAAAAAATATCTTGAGATCCCACAATGACAACCAAAATGTCAAATAAATAATGTGGGGGTATGTATATGTAATAAAAACTGACCTTTCTTACAGAAAAGATCTCTCTTACAGAAAATATTTCCATTTACATTTTATCAAACATCTGTAGACCTCTGCATGCTGTTTCTCTCACACAGGTGTGTTAATACAGATGGAATTTATCATAAGTAGAGAGGACATTAAATGCAACAGGAATAGATCTGAGTTACCTTTTAAAAGGACCTAAATTAATAAGCAACTTAAATAGAAAAGCCTTTTGAAGATTTCTTTTAAATCTGGTGGGCAAGGTGTTGCTGATATGGTGCAGAGGCTGAAAATTCTCTGAACTAATGCTTTTGGATATAGGCAGGAGTATCAATCAGCTGATAATTATGAGATGTGTGGGTTCACCTATTGTTATTCAGGGCTCCAAATAGTGAGGCTTAAAAGAAGATGGGAAATTAACACCATCACTAATGTATACTTGTCACCCATTAGCCACCACAGTTTTTGTTTGCCAGGAAGAATCAGTGATTTTTTCTTCTTATTGTTTTGGTTTGGGATCTTTTCTGGAAATGTGTGCTATAAAGGAGGATGGCAAAGTCCATAGAGAAGTTGTTGTGCACTCTCTCACAGGTTGTGCTATCTCTCAAATACAGATCAGACACAATGAAGACCAAGAAGTTTTGACACATTCTTCATCTATAATGCATATTAAAGCAAGAAGAGGCCTGTACCTCATTGTCACCTTCCACATGAAAATAATACTAATGCCTCAGTGGTAGACTTCAAAGTGCAACAGTGATATTAAAATACAGCAGGTTCAGGAAAAAAAAAAAAAGAGAAAGCTAGTGCTTATGGCCTCATTTATAAATGAGTATATAATACAGTAATGAACAAATGACAAATTAACAATATTGCACTCAAGCAACTGTGAAAGACAGTATCAAGGCTTTGGAATTGCAACAAATGTTCTAGTTCCATGTACTCTTAGATATTGAGATAGAATCAATATATACACAGTAAAATTTTTAGTTTAAAAAGGATATTAAAATAGCAGAAATAAAGATATCTATCTTACAGGAGAGCCTCCATAAAATTTCCTACCTTGGCTAACTACCTTGGCTGCAGGGTCAAGCAGGTAGGTTGCAGATTTTATTTGCATTTTTCATAATCTTACATAAAATTCTTGCTTACCAGATGTGATTTAATGTGGAAAATAACATTCATAGTTAAGGAGAGAGGTTTTTGCTGGATACTGATTGAGGTTTTAGGACGTATGAGTTCATAGTTTCGTTTCAATTCAGATACATGGATTCAGATAAAAAAGGTTGAAGGAAAGAATGAAATTAACTACACTAATTTGATCTAAAAATTACTAACTAAAATAAATACTTAACTAAAATAAAACCCCATTTTAATTAACTCTCCACACATAATTTCTTCCTTTTTTCCCCTTTTTTTCCTTCATTCATCTGTTTACTAGGAAATATCCTGAGTGTCAGAAAATATTTCTCTATATGATGATACTTTTCAATACTGAAAATCTATTTCAGGGTGTGTAATCATGGGTCTATTTTATTTTACTTTTGTGAGGTCAATATTATAACTCTTAAGAAAAGTGAATTATGATATTGTTTTCTACTCAATATTTAGTATAAAAAGTTTTCACTTCATCATTGTGTGATATAAGTTCACTGCAGCATGAGCTAACATCTGGAGTGGTAAAAATGAGTGGAATATGTTCCCCAGTTTTCCAGAAAAAATTAATTTTTCCAAATACAGAAGTAACAAAAGGAAAAAACATTCTGCAAGGAACCACTCATAACACTGATAAATTAAAAACTAGTGGCAAGATCATAGGACTAAAACACTTTGATTGGGAAACATGAATGGTGGGCTTGTGGAAGAAATCTAAATTAGGACTTCCTGGATGAACTGAGCTCCCAACTTATTTATATATCAGATATCAGAGGTTAAGACTATTGGCTATAGTTTTGGGCCAGAAAGTCAGGGAAAAAAATGATTACTTAAAATGTCACGTTTGTTTGTACCCACCTACCTTCAGCATGGAAACCTCTAACCTAAAAATTGTAAATTATGAACTTTCCTCATTCCCCTCTGCAAGTTTTCTGTTGTTTCAGATGTAGAGCACACAGAGCACATATCAATAATACAGCCAATTGTATTTGTTATCATCCACCACTTTTTCCACAAGACAATTTACAGCATCAGAACTCTCACATGCCAGGCATTGTACAGGCAGATAGAAAGCAAATAGATACGTCCCTAAAAACTGTCAACTTTGTTTGTTGTCTTTAAACTGTAATGCAGCACATACCACAACTGTAGCCTAAAGGGAAGGAGGAGACAGCACAGCCTTATTATTTCTGATTTTTTTTGGTTTGTCTTTTCATGTAAATACCAGTATCTTGTGAATAAATAGCTTCTTTGCATTTCGTTTTTTTTTTTTTCTCTAGGTATTCATTGGGTATTAATAAGCTGCTTGTTAATCCTCTCTTTAAATGTTTTATTATAGCTTGTATACATTTGTGTTTAGAAAAGTTGGTGAATTATGTTAATAAGATAGTTACAAATAAAAAATTCAAATCAAAAGATATCTAAGTTTCTAGACTGCACTTCTGTCAATTAGCAGTACTTTGTTGATCTAGAACAACCAAAACTAAAGCATTCTCTTGGAGACTTTCAAGAGGATGATGAAGCCTTAATTCTTTCTAAGTGTGTGATATTTTCTGTCTCTTAACTAGGATTTGCAGGATCTGTTTGCCAGGTCTGCACAGTTTGAAGGCATGCAGCAGAGCTCCTGTGTTTGGTGAGAGTTGACAGGCAGATTCACACCAGCTTGACTCAAATGTTTGCAGGAATTTGTTGACCCTGCAATAGTCCAGAGTTTGAATGAAGAGTTCAAATTTATAATGGCAGCTGGAATAAGAATGGACCATAGAAATGGAAGAAATGCTGAAGATAGGCTGGGATAGTAACTTTGCAAAATGCACTAAATATTATTTAAAAGGATAAAGGGAGAAAATGACAGAAAACATCTCACAAGAAATTTGAGAAGTTCTAAACCTTCCTTTCTGTCCTCCTCTCCTTTTCAGTCTAGGAAAAAATAATGTGCCTAGGGAGGATGCCTTGTCATTTGTGTGCCTAAATAAGAAAACAGTGGGTCACAGAGACACAAAGGCAGTTTTCTAAAATTTGTGAACCTTTATGCAGCCTTTTTTTATCAATTTTTTAATCTATGAACTTTCATCCAAACATAATTTGTAATGGTATTTGAGATGAGGTTGGAAGCATATAATTTCTGACATAATTTAGCTCCTTTAAAGCAGTGAAAGTCTTGTGTAAGTAGTAGTCCCTATGAGCCCTTGGTGGAGGGAAGAAAGGGAGAAGGAAAATACACGGAACCAATTGACTCCATTGGACATGAAAAAAATCTTGAAAATGAAAGCCATAGAAATTTCCTAATATAATCCACTGAGCATGTATTTATTTATGTAACATACCGACAAATATATTCTTGTGCAATTAAATTGAATTTGTGAGCAGCTACACCATCTGACAGAGTTGACCTATAATTCAGCATGAGGCTGGTATGATGCAAGTTCTCCTTGTGCATTTGTTTGTTTATTTATATTTCAGAAGAATTTGTCAGCAAGATTTATTCAGAAGGAATAAAAGACTACCAATAAATTTTTCTGGTGGGGATTTGACAACACAATTTACCTACCTTGTTTCTTTGAGACCTTCTGTTTCAGTACTTGCTTACTAATTGAGAGACTAAACTGCTTATCTTCAATTAAAAAAAAAATTAAAGTAGTTTAGAAAAGGTATTGCATAATGTGTTATCTTTGTTATCTGAACTCAAAGGATCATTATTATTTTACCAAGTTAGGGCCATATTTCATTTGTTGGTTCTTTTGAAATTATATATTTATCCAAATAGGATTGTGCTTGCCTAAACTAGAACCAATAATGAACCTTCAGATCCAATAATTCCCAAGTAGGCCTTAAAATAAAACAGCTCTACAATCTATAGAGAGAAAGAATGAAGCATATGTGCGATTCCAAATTTGTTTGTATGCCAGATGAAGGATTTGCTTTTATTCACTGAGTTTATTTTAGACAAGGCAGGATGATCTTTGAACTAAGTTGATTTTTTTTATAAAATTAATTGGAAAAAGCCCTAGATTTTGATGTGTTGAGATAACACAGGAAAGGTGTGGGATGGAGGCTTTAGGAGGGATAAAACACCACATAAAACAATCTAGTTTTTATTCTCATAATTTATGTTGTAAAAGCAAAAGAGAGAAAAGACATTTAGCTGTGTGCCCAGCTCTCTTCAACTGCTCATTCCACCCAAAATTAAGGCAACATCAAACAGCTGTACTAATTGTTGACTACTTTAAAACAATTTCCAAAATGAAACCAATGTAATTTGCACAATTGACTTCAGAGGCTCATAAATTATTTATCACAGATTTTTTAAGCACTGTTCCAACCATCACCTTTACTGAAGCTGCTAAATGGAGTTTTCAAAGCACTGAATAGACAGACCCTTAAGTATCTGCTACTTCTGCTCTTTCACTTGCTCTTCTGCATACAGCAAAAAATTACCAATCCATACTCTCACAGATATCTCTGCTCAGAGGTGAAAGTCACAGATGTCTAACCTCAACTTTAGTGAAGTGTGATATAAACCTCAGTCCACTATGCATAAGAATTTCTTAACATTCCTGCTGTTTTTTCACCAGCAATTTAATAACAGCATTTTTGCTGATTCAGTATCTTTATATCCTGAATTTAAATGTAAAAGGCTAATTTCTTTCTTTTTCTCATATTCATAACTGAAATTTGTTAGAGCCATTGGCTAAAAAACCTGCACAATTTAAGGCTGAATTTTGTTTTCTTCTGTGGACCATGTGCTATTCTAGACTATACCATTAAGCCTTGCTATTTTCAAAGAGCTGTACTGATGTAAAAACAGGGTCTCAGTTCTGTTACTTCTAGGCAATATGGCAAATCCTTACCTTCAGTCATGCTTTAGGTATATTCTACATATCTAATCAAGAGCCTGTGGATGACAGGTTTCAATGCTTCTACATTGCCTGGGTGATCAGTTATAAATAACCCATTAGCAGAGCAAAACCACCTCACCTGGAAGATTTGATTGTTCATTCTCAAAACTGCATGTAGATACTTTAATACTTGTGTAACACCTCCATGTATCATCATGTTACTTTTTCTCCTTTCTGTTCACAAGGCAGGAAAGAGAATACCACAGTGAAGACTCCTACCTGAGTTTTCATCCTGAATCAAACCTTTAAGCATCTCTGGAGCTAGATATCTTTGAGCTTTATATATGGCCCAAATGTGTTTATAGACTTGCAAGACTTTAGTGGTTTTGCAGAATGATACTTGTGGGTGCAAGGCTACTCTGGAGATTTTTTCAGATTAGGAGCATACAGAGGAATAATATGTGCAAGCTACAGTATAAAATGGTTTTCAAATTATTTCAACTGCTGTGAAAACATCCAATTTTCTAAAGCAGTACTTATGGAAATGTAGGTCATTTGTCAATTGGCCATCATTACATCAGAACAAACCAAAACGCATGCAAGGCTTTTCCAGGGAATTTGAGAGAAAGAGTTGAATTGTCAAAGAGGTGAACTCAGACAATTAATCAGGCACCTAGATTAACAGTCCTTTGGTTTTCATCCATAGAAACCAAGCTGATCTCTGGTACTACTTCCTTTCCACTAAGGTCATCCCCCAAACCTTTTTTCTTCATATAGAACTAAAATGTTTCAAAATTAAGTCATGTCTACAGGAAATCAGGTATTTCGGCAATGTCTCATGTTTTCACATTTTCTTGAAGCTCTGAACAGAAAATCTGGATCTGTTCTTAAATTTCTGTGTATGTGTTAAGGAAGGCAGCATATATTGCACAAGTTACTTGTTAAATGCATTTTTAAATACATTCTTACTGTGCATCATAAATACACTAAAACTCCTACTATATAAATTTAAACCTCAAGATTATATAAGCAACCAGCTGGATACACTATATCCTCAACTAATAGTGTGCTTGAAAGCTATGTATGATAATGAAGGGATTATATATTGTTTCAGCAGAAGGCAAAGTTATTTAACTGTTTAACTTCTAGGGTACCAACATAAAGCAATAAAAACAATCAATTTTTTTAAAAAAATTTTGTATGATTCTAATGGTTATTTGTGACCCTTCCACTGCTTTTACAGAAAACAGAAAGAGAAGTTTTAAATCCTTGTTTCCACCATGCAGCTTTGGCGGGGGTGGGGGGAGGAGGATGGGTCACTTAATAGTCAATGCAGTCTTCTTATATGTAGTCTAATTTAGAGTGCCAAGTCAGACAGACCCATTCCTCATCAAATGCAGCAAGAACTGACATCAGTGAAGAAGAGGAGCTGTAGAAATTGAGAATCTATTTTTCTCTAGTTTTTATAGTACCTCGTGATAAAAAGTATAAATTCACAGTTCACCAATTATGTTCTGAGGGGAAAGCACATTTTTAATTTCCCACTATTTACTAAGTTTTGGCTTTTCCAGGTGGAAGGTATTAGAACATATATCTCTGAAACATTTATTTTCTTTTTTGTTGTTTGCTTTTGGTTTCGGGACAGCAGAAGTTTTTTTGATCATTTTGTTTTGAGTTTTTTTGCTTTCCTCCCTATCTAGTTTTTTGACATCATGCTTACCAACTCCAAAGTAAAGTCAGACACTATGACTGATGCAGGGATTCAGAGATCCTGGCCTCTGCTTGCAGGTAGCTGCAGTGCTGTTCAGTGCTGTGATTCACTCATGGCTCAATTTCTTTCACGGTATTGATCTGAAATGACACATCACTCTCAGCTGAGCCATTCTTTTCAATTTTTTGACCAAGATGGAAGTATTTTTCAGCATTGAAATAATTAATATGTAATTATAGCATTGTGTTAGGAGATTGTGATGTTATGAATGTGGCTTTATGATCACCAAAGAAATAGAACAAAAACTGTCAGTGATATGAAAAATAATAAGCTCTTTGATTTCAAATTATAATATCTGTAAGTATTATAACTGTTATTATTATTGTTGTTGTTGTTGTTGTTGTTGTTGTTTACTGGGGAATCAAAGCCAGCAACATCTGAAATTACAGAGATGTCTGTATTTGATATTAAACCAGTGCCTTCTGCTTGAGTTGGATATCACATAAAGGATATCTCTTACAGCCACCACAGAATAAAAGTGGCTGTGAAATAACATCTGTATTTTGTACTCCGTGATAACAGTGTTTTTCCATGCATAGATCTCAAAAATGAAGAAAACATCCTAGACAAAAGAGAATTCTTTTACCTGGCCCTTTGGGTTTCATCCAGAAAATCAGCTGGCAGCCAATCAAATTGCAGGTTTGACAGTTGTAAAAATCAAGTAAATCTCCATACTACAGTCTCACCATTCCCAACTACAGAATGCACCTTAGCACAAAGAAAGAAGTACCACATCGGAGAAATTAAGGGCTTTGCTCTATTTTAACTTTGCCTGGCCACAGGCTGTCAGGTTGGAAGCCCTACCTCATTAGGTCTGAAATTAGGCTGTTGTGAATTTTGAACTTTCCCTTGAAAATAACAGCATAGTCAGTAACTGCAGTGTTTGGGGTGTAAGAAGCTTTAAAGGTAAGTGATACCTGGTACAGGAATCTTTTCCACAGCAGAGATCAGTAGTGTGGTGGTGGACTACATCTGGCCTGTAGGCCTCAAAGTATAAATAATCACAAATTTATAACAGAAATATGTGATCAGTTACATAATTACCTTACTTATGTAATTTGACCAGTAAGAGCAAGCGAGGCTGTTGAGGACTCAGGTTCCTCCTGGCTGCCTCAGCCAGTGAGGACTAACCTCATGGGCTCCCTATGTATATAAGGAAGCAAGATCTGAATAAAGTGAACTGCTGCTGCATGAACTCAGTGTGTCTTTCCACTGGTCTGTCTCAGAAACTGTGGCACTGTAGAAACAGCAGAATGGTAAATATACAGCAGCACTAGCAGGACCTCAGCTGCAAAGGAATCCAGCAAACAAATTCCATCTAAGGTGTCAGGATCAAGCTGGACTAAAATACACTTTTTTTTTTTTTATCAGTTCTTAGTTCTGATTAGGTTTATATAATAAATAAGTGTTTCCAGTTACACTTTCCTGGAAAAACAGCTTAAACACACACCTGTTGAGCTCAATAGGTATCAAAGTGGTAAATTGAAGTGTTGCAGCTGGAGTGCACATGTATAGCAATGCAGAGCAAGGGACCTGCCAAACATACTCATCTGAACCAAACCTATGTGGTAAGTTCATCATGGCACAGGTCTGCATGCAGCAAGAGCACACTGAGTTTTTATCTGTGTATACACATCTGTTCTCTGCATGCATAGTAATAATTTATCTAGGATATCCAGAGATCTTATATCCAAAAATGTTTGCAGCAATGTCCAGTTTAGCAGCATTGCAAATGGCCAAAGGTTTACCCACAAATGGAGAGCTAACAATGATTTTTAAGTGGAGCTGAACATAGCACACATAAAAGATATATACATATTTCTTTCTTAATCCACCAAATTGTACTGAACATATGGCATAACTTTAAAAGGCAGAATTAAAAAAAAAAAAAACACACACAAAAATAATTCTAACATTAACTTACTATTGAAAAATATTACTATTTCAGTGTAAGTGCTGTAAATATTGATTATAATGAAGGTATGCAATGATAAAACTAACCAGGCATCATTTTCGCTGTTGCACTTCTACTTTCTTTTTTACATAATACATTTAGAAAACTTTTCTCCTTAATTTCTAAGATTACTTTTATAATTAAAAAATATAAATGCTTTGTATTTGTTTTTGATTAATCATATCCATAACAAATCTTGTTAGTACTTCTGGATACAGTTTTACCTCAGACCCTTGATTCTGTCAGACTGAAGGGTCATGGAAATATGATTTTCAAAATGTTATCTATTCTTGCCACATTATTCTGCCAATTTTATGACTGTCCCAAAAACACTAGGAAAAACTTTAAAAATCCAGATTATCAACAAATAAAACTGAAAAAATTGCCAAGCTACTTTCTTTCTTTGGAGTACCAAACTCAGAAATATCAGTCTGTACATTAACAGGATGACTATATTGAACTTATAACTGCTAGTGTTTTGAATCCATTGCTAATGAATAAAAAGGAAAAACAATCTTAATTGCTAATGACTATATTGAACTTATAACTGCTAGTGTTTTGAATTCATTGCTAATAAGCTAAGGTATAGCACTTTGGCTATCTCCAACTTAATGAAGAACTGTAACCTAAAGCTTGTTGGTCTTGCAAGAAATTGAGAGAATTCAGAATAAAACCCAGAAGGCTCCCTTACATCGTAATACAGCAATGTGTTTTCTGTCTCAAATGAACTCAGACTAAATTGTCATTTATTCTGAGGGAATGCCATCTGGAAACCTTCTTCCCCTAAATGGTGACTTTCTGGAAGGTCCTTCCTTCAGAAGTGATTTCTGAAAATTTTCTTGATCAATAAAATCTTGCAAATAAACTTTAAAATTATGGCTTTGTTATTGCTTTGGCACAATATATTAACAGCACAGTAAGCTCTGCCAAACTCTGAGTATTCTTTTAGGTGGATTATGTTATTGTTTACATATCCAGCAGCACTTGGGACGTGTCCACAGTGGTGCCTGAACAATGTCCCCAATGGGGGTGCCCATTACAGTATACTAATGGAGGGTATGCCATTTACTTTGTTTAAATTGAACAAGAACGCTCAAAGATCCTCTGATCCTGGAGGAAAGTGATGGAACCCTGCATTTTCTGAATCCTGTTTGGGGTTGTTAAGTGGGCATGTTGGATTGCTCAAAAAAATTGCAGCGCAAAAGATTGTTCTAGGAAACCACTCTGAATTATTGCATGCAGTCTGTATATATGTGAAAAAGTGTGAGTTATTTACACTGGACTCCCAAATAAGGATTATGTAGGTGGGTAAAAGTATTAAAAGTTTGTATCATAGTCTTGTTAACTAGGCATGTGTCTTCTCTTTATTTTACTTCTGCTTACTTTTGGAAGAAGTCAGACTTAATGCACAGGTTTGTGCACATTATATTCCTGAACCTTGCCAGTTCCTTCATGAGCATACGGACAGAAAATACCTAACTGAAACATACATGGGGTTATTTTCTTCATATATGTAATTTCTACTTAAAGAATTTAGGTAATTTTTAAAAGAAGGGCAATCAAATCAATGACTGTACTTCAGAAGTAAGACCACTATTGTGTCTACAAATTGTTACTGCTTTCCTGTGTCTGTTCCTTACAGTTTTCTCCTGTTGAATATGAAAATCTGTAACAGTGAAATTCATTATGTAGCAGGCTGAAAACTAATAAACCATGGCTACGATTTAGAAACAGTGCCGCTAGAATGAAGAATTCCCTAGGCAAATGCAGGGATTTTGTATCCTCCAGTAGGGATTCAAATGTATTAAGATTGTTTTTCCTTTTCAAGTATCTGATTCTACCTCTTGTATACACATGATAAACTTAGATGAAGAAGTTGTTTAGGTGATATAGTGAATTACTCCCAAGGTATAGACTTACTCCCTTCCCAACAAAACAGTGACATAACACTGCAGTGTTTTTAAGATGTTCATCAACACTGCTGTCAGCAGCAGACTTATGATGAAATCCTGGATTTGGTGAACTGCAGATCTCCCACTGACCAGCTTTTTTCCACTCCTCCCCTCAGCAATCATTAAACAACATATCATTAAGGCTTGGGTCAAAAACACTTTGTCATCTCAGCTACTCTATCCAAGTATATGTAGTCCAAATGATTAGAAAGGCTTCTTCCTTTCTTGTCTACACAACTCTCACAAACAAACAAAAATAAGGTGTGGTTTTTTTTCATTGTCCTGATAAATGAAATACTTTCTTATAAAATACTGTATATGTGCCAAGACTGTTCTGTTCTAAAAAGTTATTTACATGAAGCTGGAGTCTGGTCTCTTCAACTGTCATCCTCCATGAGGGAGATAACATCATGTCAGAGAAGCACTGGGTTTCAAATACGGCTTCAGAAAGACCAGCAACATTGGTCACATGGGACTGGTGAATGATAAGAGTCTGTGGCACCATGGGCATGTGTGACAGTGCCCAAACTGTGGGAAGTCAGAAGGTGAGAATAATGCAGGCTTATGCTTATAGGCATTCTTTGCAAAGGAGTAAGATTCACCTCAAAAAGGTTCAAATGCTGTTCACTGTCCTTTCCAAGCAACACCAGAAATACCTTCAAGCACCATTTGCTGAATATGGATCTCTTGCTCTTTACATGCATTCCTTGATGTGTTCCGTACTGTGTTCAGCATTACAAAATTTGCATTATCTTTGGGCCTCTGGGGTGGGTCTTCCCAGGAATTTGGCATATTTCAGCCCTTTGCTGCTCAGAGCTTTGGTTTCAGCAGAGGTTATTTGAGTGACTTGCCCATAGGACATTCTTGCCTTGCCAATCCTTCAGCAACATAAGAGCTGCTGTACAATTATTCCCTCAGGTAGTGGTTACAGCTCATTTGTCAGTCTGAATTTAAACACCAGTTTTACGAAGGATCTTTCAGTATTTATGCTGTGCCTCATTGAAGGACGAGCCATCATTTAATCTGTATCAAAGGATAGACCATTATGAAACCTAGCTACCAGACAACAGATGTCTAGTTGAATGGATGTTAAGCCTTTCTCATTGACTATAATCCCACTCACCAGAACTGCCTAAAAGCTACTAATCATGTGTCTCCTACAAAATCTGAGAGGAACTGGGCTTCTTCTGCCCCTGGGCAGGCTGATAAACAGTTATCTGAACTGGATGCCTAAGGACTGATGGTTCAGGGTGACATCAAAAAGTCTGTGACCTTTGCAGGGTTCCACCATGGCCAGGAGTAAGGATCACTGATATATCTGACTGTAGTAGTATAAGATTTGGTGATTATCAATGGGCTTGTTTTAGAATAGAAGTTCTCTTGGAAATCCCTTAGGATTCTTCCAATGTTTCATAAGCTCAAGATCTTATAGGCAGGAAAAACACATGGAAGGCAAGGTAATCTAAATATTAACTGCTAATGCTGTGATTCTTGATGGTAGAAAGTAAATAGTTTGCTTTATATCTCCTTGCCTACCTCAGTAACCACACAAATACAAGGAAACCTAAGAGTGTGTAGTATGTGGGGAGATGCCATTTTACTGGGTTTGCATTGCTCAGCTAAACTCAGGCTTTAGTACTCAACATCTCAGTTGCTTCTCCTGATTGCAAAGGTAACCTCATTCAAAAATCTGCCCATCAAATATCTTACTTTTTATGGTCTTACACAATAGCAACTGTATTATGTACCACACCTTATGAAGCCCTAACCAGCAATGCAAGAGCCATTGTTCCTGTCACGATTTCAGCCTAAAGCATGGATGCTAAAAGATACTGTGATCTTCTATGCAAGTGTAGAATGAGATCCTGCAAAGAGATGTGCACAAAAAAAGAATGTATACAAAAAAATAAATTATTGCTTTCCAGAATCTGAACCCAAGAGATTTTCATAGATATAAGTTCCTAGTTATTATGGCCTCAGACCCTTGTAAAGGTAAAAGACACCATTCATCCAGAACTGACTCACCACTACAAATTACTATAATTCACTGAAAACTCTGTCAAGCATCAGTATTAAAAAAAAAATTGAGTATAGCTTAAAGAATATGAGCATTGCAGAAATTGGACTTTTAACAAAAGATAGCTTTGGTTGTCCTTTATTTGGACAGTACTTTTGCCTCTGGTATTTCTAGGTAGTCCTCAAAGTGATGGAAGACGCATGAGTTGAGAGGTGACGTGCATTTTCAGGAGGCAACTGGTGCTCACAAAAGTAATGCATGCTAACCACAAACGTGCTCACCCTGCTGCCCTGCCAGCTGGAAAAAAAGGTGTTAAGCAGCAGCTGTCAGGCTAGAAAGGAAAAGGTAGTTCTTAGGCTGGGAGAAAAAAAAAAATTGTTAATAAAAACACAGCAGAAAAAGCAACTCTTCCAACATTCCTGACTCACTTTTTTGAAACTCTTCAGCATTTTGGGATTTATAAGATTGAGGGCAACTTATTAGTCAGCCACTGCCTATGTGGAATGAACCAAAAAAAAAAAAAAAGAGAAAAATATTAATACATTTCTTATAATATTGCCAGGAATCCTTCTGGTCAGGCTCAGCTGGGGACGGATGCAGTAATGTCCTTGATGTCAGGGGGGAGAGAAGGCTGAACCATTTAGGTGGTGCTAATTGGAGTGAGGCAGCCCCCCTGTGCACTCCAGTATATCTGCTCATCTCAGCTGAGAGGCTGTTAGCAGTTGAGTTTGCACATCGAGGCCCAGATTTTGACAGGTTCCCTCTACTGCAAATATTAGTAGTTAAGCATCTAACTACTCAATTGCATGTATAATTCAGGTAAGTACATGTATAATTCAGGGAGTTCGCTATCCAAGAGATTTTCTAATTTTTGTTCCCTGTGGTGTTCGTGAGTGCAAAATTGTGGATGATTTTTTAATTATTATTTTATTTTTGTGCTGGAAAATGTGCTATGAGGAAACAACATTGGGATGAAGCCCATCTGAAAGTCTACTCCCCATTGTGTCAGGATACAAATGTAGATTTTAATGTATTGCTCTGTTTTCAAACCTTGGAGCCTGATTCACTACTGCATTACACCAATATTAAATCAATCACGTTGTGCTGATACACAACTGGATTAACCCAGAGGTGAATGAAGCTTATTGTTTGCAAGTGCCACTTTCTGACTATCTATTAAGAAAAAAATATCCTTAGCCCCATGAGGAAATCTGCAAATTTTAATGGCTAAAATGTGAATAAGAAACTAGACCATATGTCTCGGTCCCTTTGTTTTTACAGTACAAAATTCCCAGTATATGATGAAGAATATATACAAGTGTGAGCAAAGTCATAATTTAGCATAAAATAAAACAAGACATTTCATCCTGGAGGAAAAAAAATGAGAACAGTAGAACTAGCAAACTATGTGGGCAATTTCCCTGTGCTCAAATTGCATTTTCTCCCTTCAATGTTATTTGGAAAAGGGTCTTGCCCTCTATGTTAGAGGCTTTTGCATTAGAGGAAACTAGGTTATGTCTTCCACTGTCGGAGATAAAAATTATGAGCTGGAGTGTGCTTCATCGAGTCACTCTGAAAAATGTTAGCCCAAGGGTGTAATAATTAGAACTTGTTTTGTCAGGTGACTACATTTTAAGCACCTGCTGAAATCAGATGTTGAGATCCCACAGGAGGGAGTGGGTGACTCCTATTTAGACAGGTGTGTCCTCCCACAAAGAGCAACCCTCAGGGCTGAAGGCTCAGCATACTCGTCATTATATCCTCCATACATTTCAGAAACAACTACAAACAGCATCATTTCTCTGTTTAGCATTTACTTAAAGATGAAAGGGCTTTAATTGATGACAAGAACTTCATTAACATTTTAATTTTCTCAGTCTTGATTACCAAACTTATTTCCAAATAATTCATTTCTTTTCCTTTTTTTCCATCTTGTGAGTATTTAAGAAATTGTGCTAACGTGAAGATAGCTCCAAGCCTGGAACTGCTCTCTGCTCAAGCTAGCAGAGAGGATTTATGATAACAGTGGCTCTGTGCCAAACTCTAAATGCTGTACATCAATTCTAAAAGTAGAATCAACTAGAAGTCTGGGCTGAAGAATACAAATCCAAAAACAATTCCATAGACTTCTAGCAATTGAGAAATCCCATGGGGAGATGGAAGCAATGGACCATGGGAACGTTACTGCCTCCATTCACTGAGAGGATGGCCAGGTTCCCCAGCTCAACGTGAAAATTCTTAAATTCTTAAATTTCTTAAATTCTTTCTCACCTTGCCAACCCCCCAAAAAACCTAAATAGTAAATTAAAATTAAAATATTGCATGGAAGAGGTGTGAAGTGTAGACCGGACATCTATATTTCAGTATACTCATTTTTCTTTTGCACCTGCATGGGCAGGATTCAGATAATTCTTAAAATATGTGCCAAGGTCAAATCCTTTTTGCATTTCTTCTTGGAAATAGTTCCATCTGTTATAATAGGTTTCTTGTTTGCTTACAGTGAACAGGATTTGCATTTATGTCATTTCTACCAACAGGCAAAGGCTTTATGTATTATATGTTATATAGTCAATTAATTTTACTGTACATGTGAGGATAAGACTTTCATATTCATTATTTGTTTAGAATCAGTGTTATTAATTGCTAATTTCTGAATCATTATCAAATTAGCAAAACAACATGAATTTTTTTTTCAAATATGTATATAAAATATATCTCTTTATTACAAAAAAACAAACAAGTAGTTTCTAGAAATTGTGCAAACTGTTTAGTTTCATAATTGTTCTTAAAATACTTTCAAATACATCAACAGCATCCTACTCCTAAACCTTTATCCACATATAAACTTTCTTCCTCATACGAAGATAGAGATAACTCAAATATTAAATTCTTTCCTTCATTTATTCTTCTTTTTTCTTTTTTAAAATAAGTGTTATAATAGATCTACCAAGGTTATTATTTGTCCTTGTATCTTCAATGAATCCATGGTAAGAATGTTTTTTTATTACTCTGCCGTAACTAGAATTGCTTAATTCCTGCTACCTATAAGACACATATTTTTTCAAGAGAAAACTTCCAAGTTTCACCAGAAAAGAGAATATCACACTTGATGCAAAGTGAATGACTACTAAAATACAGGGAATATATCCAAAACTACCTTTAGACTAATAACTTCACATAAATACTTTTTTTCTTTTTTAAATTTTAGAAATGCCAACCTGCTTCTGAAAGCTTAAGTATTATGTTCTATTAGTCCCAAGAAATGTTAATTCCTTTATTAAATGTACTTACAGATAGTTGAAATAATCTTTATTTTGGTCAAGGGATTTTAAAGGGAAATTTTAATTTTATTGGTGAATTGTTGAATGTTCACTTTTAGGAGAGGATACATGTGGGATACACCAGAAAATAATCCAAAAATAATCAGAAAATTTGACCATGGTTTTCAGATCATGTATGGCCATGGCATTCTGATAGAAATCATTCCTTTCCGAAACTTTGCATCAGTCTGGTTTTTGGCTCTAGGGTATAACCTAAAATTAGCCAACAGATGCACTGAAGAGTCTTATCAGCCTTGGTTCATTGGTATGTTCAATCATCTCATCCTTGAAATAAATTCATTTTGTTTCTGAAGAATTTAGTAGGATTTCTAGCCCATTGCTAAGGGCTTCTGGAGCTTGTCTCACAAATCCATGCCACTTCCTCTCTAAACATCAAAGCCAAGGAAGGGGTTTACTGAAAAAGCTACAGCTTTTCCTTGAAGGTTTTTCCATCCCAGGACTTCTGCCCTTTTACCATCCATATTCCTGGCCCAGCATCTTGTCTTCTGGTCTAGACAATGTTAATGAACAAGTTAATATGAACAAGTTTACAAAATATGTATGAATGCTTTGGAACATATAAGTGGTTTTACTTGATTATGACTAGATACTGGAATATTATCTAAGCATAGTTAAAATGTTCTTTGCTTAACACGTACATTGTAGTTAAGATTATTTCTACATGACACCATGGATTGAAACTTTTCAGGGAACATACAATGACAGCCAAGGCATAGGCAGATGTTTGTGTGGCTAGAAGACTCACTCCACTGAAGTTGTTGATGTTGTTGTCTGGGAACTTGAAACAGTTCCACCTGTGTCAGCTAGATAGGTAGATGAGCTAATCCCAATTCACTACAGCAGCCCCTAAATTAACTTACCTTTTTGAGGAGTTTAAGCTGACACCGCTGACCCTGTGCTGAAGCAAATCAGGAGCATTCGCCCATACCTGTACTATAGGGAGCGCCATCTTCCAGCAAAAGATTGCTACGTAGATTGCAAATCTCCAATTGCTTTGCAAAGAGAACATGCTTAAATTATCACTGTCCATCTTCAAAAGGCAACACAGCTGTCCTTGTCTGACAGCTCTTTTCTTATCTCTGTGCACAATACTGACTAATGATTATGAAGTTTTCTGTTCAACAGTCTTATGAAAAACTCCCTCATCCTTCCTATCTTTGGTCACTTCACATCAAATACTATTACTATTACCATATACATACATATATGTATGGGGTATTTTAATATCTCATTTGCTGATCACAGCTCAGACACTGGAGTGTCACATTGGTCTTCTCATTTGGTGTAGAACTTCTGTCCTACAGACCTACCCAGTGGCATTTAAACAAGTATTAAAGCTTTGAGAGACAAATCTCCTTAATAATGAAAAGGCTAATTTCAGGCATGTCTTTAAAAAAAGATCAACCTTCTAGGGGTTGTTCTTCCTTTTCACAAAACTTATCTATTATAGTACATTTTTCTTTTTTCCACCTTCTTTTTACAAGCACTGGCAGTTAAATGAAGATTCTTATTTGTCCAGCTATCATACAAAACTACTGCCTTCTGGAGTGCACAATTTGCACAGATTTGATTGCCACATACACTGTTGTAATGTAATCCTCCTTTAAGTGTTCTTAGACCTCTATAAATTCAAGGTAAGTGCCAAGTTGTTGTGTGAATTTTCTCATAGAGAAGACTTGAAATTCTCTCTGTTTGAGAAAAAAAAACCCAGTAAATAAATAAATGCTCATATGCTCACAATTAATCCTACCCTAACAACTAGTGCATGCCCAATTAAAGACATTAGCTAAAGAACAAAGTTGCATTGTCAAGCCTGTTATGAGACGGAGTTAAAACCTCATGCTACTTTTATGAGAAATGCAGTCATTTGTACATCAAGGGGTGTTAATCTGGCAGGTGGTTTAGGATCTGCTGGGATGAGGGATTCTGCAATTGAGAAAACACTGAAAAATGAGGCAAATGTGGAATTTGTAAGAAGTGGCTTCTTACTTCATAGACAATACTCTAGGAAAAAAATTAAAATTTTTTAAAAACCACAAAAACAAAAACAGAAAACAAAAAAAAACCCACCCCAAACTATTTCATTACTTTATATCATGATTCAACAATCAGGAGAAATTCTATATCTTGAACAAATTTGTGAAAAGCAGAACTAATACATGATTGTGGTCTTCTGGCTCTTCTCAAGCTGTCATGCCAACTCAGCAGCTGGTTTTGTGGGTTCAGTTTCAAGTTTCAAGAGAAAGCTACAAAGAATCTCAGACTGTGAATTGATGCTTTCATTAAACATAATGTATTGATGTGGATTTTGTGACAGTTTGTGGTAGCATGGTGTGGGGTGGATTTTTAAGCCTTTTCAGGAGAAAGGTGTGACCCTGCTTGAACTTACTTTAACCCTGCAGACAGTTTGATGTCATAGAATCTAGTATATGTCTTTCTGTGTCCTGGCCTTTCCTAATGTTAACAGTTGTCAGACTTTCATGAACTCATCTACTTGGAAGAGATTTTCAAAGCATTCCAAAAGAACAAAGTTTTATAAAAAATTCAAAAAATCAAGAAAATGCCACCTTATTAAGCTTTCGCTTTAATTTGAATGTCATCTTCATGTCAAGCACCTCACATTTACCAATCCATGCATATGAGTAAAAGACTACACATAATATATTCAATAAGTCAGGATTGACCCCTTTCACATAATTTTTGGCCTCTTTACAGCTGTTGTTTTTGAGCTTAGAGCACTATCTCTGACATTACCATTAACTACAAGGTATTAAATATTATTAAAAGGTCTGAAGGCTGTATCCAAAATCTTTGGCTCTTATTTTACATTTGGGATTTGGTCCTTTTTAGCTTTATATAGAGAACCAATTAACAACTTCAATAATCTTCTAGGTTATTCTTATATCCCTGTCAAATATAAAGGAAAAAAATAGTCCTTTTCTTAATCCCTTACACTCAAGATTGAGTTATAGCACTCTGAGAAGGATAAATGGCTACCTTCCTTCTAATTATATCCAATCACAAAAAATATTCAAAAATGTTCTTGTTACAAATCTTAGTATTTTGAAATCTTAGTATTTCCCTCTCTATTCTGGATGTTTAGCTGAGGGGAAATTGCATTTAAGTGAATGAGCAGTGATGGCTAGAGATGTACATTATTGCTCACACTTGAGGGATTTAAACATTGTGTTCTGCAAGGCATGTTACAAAAAGTGGAAACCACATGATCCAGGCTTTTGGCTCTTCATTCAGCTGCATCCACATTTAAACCCTCATGCAGCACTTTGCTCCAGTAGTGATTTTTGCAGGACTAGGAAAGGATAATGACCTGTTCTCCAAAATGGTTCATGGAGAAAGTTATAGGCTGCTAGCATGACCAACTAATCAGTAAAGAGGAAATGTCACTTTTTCTTTACAGTCCTCTTACATTAGAAAAGTGTGCTCTAACCCAGCTGCAGCATTCATTGAGAACCAAGATGTGTCAGAGAATCTCTGTTTCCCCATAGATTTTTCATTTTCTCTCTGTTTGGTGGAGGGGGGTGGTAATGAAATAATACTCATTTCTGCAGAAAAGCATGTGTTTTGTCTTTTGTGTCTGACAGTAGTTTTTTAAGGGCAGCTTTGTGCTACTTTTGAATTTCTTTTTTGCGATACAAGAAAGGTGAACTAATAAAGAGAAATTCTTGCTCTGTGATGATGCTTTGAAGTTTCAATGCATGATACCTTTGAGACCAAGCATCTTGCAAGGCTCACAAAGGACTGACTGGGTACATGCAAACAAAACTCCTAATAATCCAAATATTTATAATCCAGAGATGTTTGTTGAATGAATACTCTGTCTCAAACTCAACATTTATACAAATCAGCACTCTCAGGAAGGAAAAAGAAGCACTAATATGTTACAGACTTATTCATTGTGTCTAGTGTCACAGCTGTTTCTTATGCTAAATCATCTATGAGACTCAGAGGATAGCAGCTTTGATTTGGGATGTCAATACTTATGTCCCTTTTTATTTGGTACTGACTAGAATGACCAAAAATAACAAAAACTGGCATATGCATTCTGCATATGGTGCTTTTCTATTGAGACATCTTCATTTCAGCCACAATATAAAAGTAACAAAACTTTATTTTAAAAGGACAAGTTAGCTGGTTTACCTCTTTATACATTTACCTCTCAGATTGTTTTTATTTGGTTGATGCCTACATGTTTTAAATGTTCTGCTCTTTAATTGGAAACTATTAATAGTTTGTGTTGTGTTCAGATAACTCAGCATAAGCTCTGCACTGTGCTGATGATCCTAGTTCATCTCTAACACTCTTCTTACCTTTCTGTTATGCCATCATTTTTTCAGGTGGCTGCTTTATATAAATCTTACTCAAAAATATTTTTCTTCTCTATGTAACAGATAGCCACCCAGGAAGCTGCCCCTTATTCCAGAACCTCAGACATTTTAGATGATGCTGAAATAAAATCCCTGATGCAAGACATCATATTAAAGTATAAATACTACTTTTGAGAACATGGTGGGTCCAATCTAGCTATTTCACAAGACTCAAGGCTTCTACATCAGTGATATTAAAAAGACAATCCCAATAGTAAAGCAGATCCTCTTTCAAAAGTAATTTCCAGAATAGCTAGGAAAAAACCTAAAAATTCATGAGAAGCAATTTAATATTTAAAGCCAGAATTTGGTTCTGAATAAAGCAGTTATTCAACTCTCACAAGCTGTATAAAGTCATAATTCCAAATCAGACAAAGGACAATTGTTGCCAAGAATCTAACACACTTATTTTAAAAGCACAGCAAAACAGAAGAAGAATAATTCAGGGTGGGGGGTTTCTTTTGTATTCTTTCTTCAAATTCTTAAAAAAAAAAAACTTTTTTCCCATGAGAAGTTATGGGGACACATTTTCATACGTGTTGTTTATGCTTTCAAAAGGGACTGTGTACAAGCCTCAACAGTTTATCATATAGCAAGCACTTAAAACATTCAAGTATTCCTATAAGATAAGCTTTCAAGAGCAAGAAATTTTTCTTAAGGAAACTGCTCTTTTTGGAGTGGGTAAAAATGGCCTCCCTATTCTCATGGGGAAAATGAACACTTCCCCAAAGCTTTGGAAGATAGAGCAAGAGTGCTTCTTTCCAAGAACAAAACTGAGCAGATCTGAAATGTTTAGAGCTGCTGATTAAACCTCCGATGATACATTTCTCTTACACAAAGCATTTGTCATAAGTAGCATGTCTGCTAGAGTATTAATGATGCCACTGGACAGAAATTGACTGAATAATGTATGCTGTTTATAGTTCAATGAAGATTTTTCATAGAAAAAGGGTAGAATAAGCACTGTGGGAAAACAAGAGATGGATAAAAGTGTATATGGAGGAATATTGTTTGTCTTATGAAAAGTATTCTCTTCTACATTTAACATTAATAAAGTGAATCTAAAGGGGAATGCACAATTTACCATAGGGACAATTCTAATAAGCAAACACTGGCAGCATTTTCAATGAAATCAATTGGCTAAGAAAAGCTGCCGAGTAGGTGTGAAATTAGGTGAAATTACCAGGGATACACTTTCTTTTAAGATACTTTGCTTTGTTCCTTGCAGTGCCATGGGAAAAAAAAATTAAATAGTGGCAATGCAAAGACAGCTATATTGATTTAAATTTGCTAAGTCTCAGAATCTATTTCCTCTTTCTCAGAATAAGTACATAATGTATATATAAAGATATACATGTGAAAAATAAATACTACATATATAATACCTTCAACTTTTCTACTCTTTATGTGTGAATCACAGTTTGCTAGAAGTTACCACTATGTATATTAGCATAAAACACATAACTTGAATTGTCAGTTTACAAATTTTCAGAATGTATGATTGTGGTTCTGCTCTTACACTATATTTTTACACAGTTTGTATGACTTCTTTTATCTGTTGAAATATGGATTTTATGTTAACACATTTTTTCCCTTTCTTAACACAAAAAAATTAATACTCTGAGCCTATTGCAAAGGCAGGCTTGCAGACCAAAGGATGGATGGATGAGAACTCAAAAGGAGGGGGTGGAGGAGAGAAAAAGCATGTGGCTCAGTTAAGCTGAAAGTATTTCACTGATAACTCAGTGGCTAAAAATATCTCAGTAGTTTAGAGGTTGCATAGTATATGTATTTGACATATTTAAACAGATTCATATCAGCTGTTTCATTCCAGTAAAACTCCTTAAAAGAAATCAAGCAAAATCACAGGCACCAGTCTGCTATGCTGTTTCTAATTTGAGAGCAAATTCATCTCTGACACACAGCAGATTCCAAACAGGTGGAAACAAGCCCCTCACTGTTCCTCTCTCTGCCAGTTAAATTATGTCATCAGTGAAGGATCAGTGGGTTTTAATGATACGGTGGCTTCCATACTGAGAAGTAGGTCCTCACAGAGCAATATGCATAGCCAATAAAATGGTTGTCACCAAATTACAATTGACACTTAACATCACTAAATCTGCAGTGCAATTCCCTGTGACAGTTGTGTAGGTATATTAGAAGAAAATAATTTACTTCAAAACAGCATGTAAAATACATTTTCCTAGGAGGAATTCATGTCATATTTACAGTAGCCAAACCAAGCAGACTTGAGGCAAGCTTAATCTGGGAAGAGATCATAGACGCTAACATGTTAATTGAAGTATGATTATTTATGTGTGCAATAAATAAAGCTAGAGCAGTTGCTCTGTAGCTCTGTAGATCTAGCTCTGTAGATTGTAATTGTAATTGGGGATTTTAATTGTTTCTTTTGTTTAAATTAATATTACCCTTTAGGGATTAAGAAAACTATAAATACAAAGCAACTCTTCAAATGAAAACTGACACTGACTGGAAGTGTCTTGATGTTTTTCTGGACCAGAAGCCACATACAAGCATAAATTTGTTTACTTCCCCCTCTTGCTCTTCCCACATAATCATAACACTGCTGTATGTGAATTTAAATATCTGCATGCTTTAGTATTTATTACATCATGCTATGCATATTTGACTCCACAGAGGCTAACAGACATGGGGAGCATCATCTCCAGACCACCTCAGTGGTGTTCCATACCTCTTCTTCATCTGGATGATTGTGTTCATAGTGAATAAAAGGTAGGAGAAACAACACACTTTACTCTGGTTGACCCGATTTGACACATTCACCTGGAGCAGATTTGCAGGGAGAATATGCTCTGGCTTTATAAACATATATACATATGACCATTAAAGGTGTTCTCTCCCCTGGACAAAGTGGTTTGAATGCTTGGTGGGATGGGACTGCAAAAAATTCATTCTAACTTTGTCTCCAGGCAATTCAAACCTTTGTCCCAGTGATGAGTCTTTCTGCTGATGGGGAAGGTATAATAAGTCATGTTAGGCAATCTTCAGCAGGCAGAGGCCGATTTGTTAGCAGAATGAAGCAGGTGTAGCATCTTGTGCTAAATAGCTCATCCCAGCCTGAGATTTACCTTGCTGGAAGCCCACAAGGTTGCACATGAACTATAGGAGATGGGTGTATGTTCTGCAAATGGCCCCTGTGTACAGGTAAGAAAATTTATTTTAAAAACCTAAAAATGAGACTTGTAATATTCACCCTTCTTGAAAATCAGGCTAAAAAATGTGTGAAAATGGAAAGGCTGGCAAGGTCTCTATGCACATCACTGCCAGCATTGTCCCAATATAAGGGAATCCCTTTTGTACCATCATTTCCTTTACAAACCATCAGATAAAAAATGAGTGCAATTAAAGGCCAGTGTTCTTTGTCCTGTCCACTATCAGACATGAATAATTAATCTGGAAAATGACTACAAAAAAAATTAAGGAAAAAAATAGTTGTAGAGTGCTGAATTCCTTCACCCTTTCGAGTCTAGGCTAAGTGAGCACCTACGTCCTTCAGCAGCTTCCCAGGGGCTCAGCCCATTTCCCATAAGTCACTGACTGGGAAAACAGTCACTCTGATGTGACGAATATGCTGCTGCTGCTGCTTTCAGCCCATGTCAGTGGAGACAAGGTGCATCCTCAGCCCACTATGGTTGGAAACACTTTGAAGTAAGCCAGGAAAGCAAAGATGAATTATTTGAATCTGAATTATTTGTCACAGCAATTTACTCTTGAGCATTCTCATGTTAGGCAGAGGAATGGTTAGGTTTTGGCCAGGATCTTTTAGGACTAGAATTTTCTGAGCTCATGGAAGCCATATGGGAGCAGTTTATCTCAGGGCTGGCTTTGAACATCCTAACGACAGCGTGGAATTCCTGTATTTTCATGAGGTCACTTGGTGCTGCAGCCTGACATGGTTAAGCAGCAAAATAGAGGACTCCATATGTCTTGAAATTAGAAAACAGTGTGGCATGTGGTGGTGAACTTTTTTTCTGTCTAGATGGGCAGACCTGCTTTGGGAAATATTGTTGCTTCCTAACCAAATTTGGAAAGATCTGGCTCTATGGTATTCCAAAGGGAGTTAGAATGGTAGCATGCATGAGTTTGGGAAGAGCTGACTTTTTCTTGCAGTGACTCACTGAAACACACTGGATCACTTGCCAACATGGTTTCTGTAAACAACTGAAGTGGCACAGACTTACAAGTGGGAGCACCTCACAGAAAGTCGTCCTCAGCTCTCAAAAGCAATACACACCAGGGTGCAGATGTAGTAACTTTCATGGAGCATTGCATACCAGAGGAGGTTTCTTCCAATCTGCTGCCTTTGTTTTGTTTAACACAATAAACACAATATCCCTTTATATTTAAGGTTTCATTATAACAATTGTTTTGTAGCTGGCTCCACAAGCAGTCTACAAGTATCTCTTCAAAGCTTTTATAATTCCAGTAATTCAATGCTCCATAATGTATCTGTTTTTTCAGAGCTGCTGAGCAACTGCAATTGATATTAAATCCCAACATACAAGTATCCGAATGAAATTAAAAAGGTGAATTTCATTATTTTTCTGGATGTAGTTTGAAAGTTTACCCTCACAGAGCTTGCACAGGAAAGCCATTTGTAAGGGTAGTTCTTTGTGCATGGCAATACCAAACCTGTGTAAAATTATATGCAAATGTACCTGGACCATCTGCCTGAAACTTGTTGATCCAAAGACAAAAGAGAAATATCATAAGCCAGGGGTAGATAGGGGAAGTGTACTTGAATATGAATAATTTAATAAGTCAAAAATGAAATGCACTGTACTCTTAAGCAATAACTGGAGAACTAGCACTAAATCGTTAATAAATTCATTAGAAAATGCTACAATAGTTTAGAAAACACCTGTTTGTCTTAATTGGCATAGGCTTGTGTATATCCTAGCAAACATGAGTAAAGTAATGCAAAAGCTTAAGTGACAACAGGAAGAATGTAATTTCTCTGTCTCCCGTGCTGCCAAAGAGGGTTGTGTCATTGCTGCTTTCCAACCTGAGCTTGTTTGTCACACAACACATGGCCTATTACCTCTTTATCTCATGAGTCTCACTGGCAGAATTTCCACCCTAAAGATATCATCCTTTGTTGCTGAGATAAGTAATACTGCAAGTGCAGCTTGTCTCTGGTAGGAATGCTTTCTTTTTGAAGAATATTTGTTCTTGACTGTCAGGGAATCTACTGTGGATATACGTGGGCTGCCACTGCTTCTCCAGTTGCGTATTTAAAATTTGTTAAAACTCACAAATGCTTTACAAAAATAATTGTTACAAAACCACCTTGTGATCCATTGCCCAACTCCTGGTGAAACCTCTTATCCCATAAATACCCAATATAACATCCTGCTCTATTTACTCCTCTTACTTTGTCTTTTACATTCACTTGTATTCCCTTTTCAGCCTGTCATGCCTAACTGGACATCTATGAAATAAAAACTTATCCGACATCAGCTCTGATTCTTAAAAAAGCTTAAATTTGGATGGTATGTAGGAGTTTAAGCCTGTTTAATCCTGCTGTTCATCTCCTGGCTTTTCTAAAACACACCTTGAGTTAGTGATAGCAGTGGTTTGATTTGGGATGCTCAGTGTTTCCAGACAGGCCCAGAAAATTACATTGTTGGTCCAAAAACCTCAAGTTTTCTGTAGCTAAAAATATTCTAAAAATAGCAACATATCCCATTGGACACTACTTTCAAATCATTGCAGAAAAAGACAGCATTTCCCAGAAGATGTTGAAAACCTGCCAGGAAGCTAGTAAATACTAAAGCAGCAGAACAAGAAAACCAGGGGAGCACAGCTGAATGTAAAATTAGAAAAGTTTGTACTTCTGCTCTCACTTACAGGACATGGGGGACAAATGAATTATATGCTCAGGGTCATGAGCTTGATTTCATCTTTAAAACTCCCCTTGAATTTCAAACTAGTTTTTTTACCTCCCCAGTCAGAAGTGGTTATAGCAAAACCTACTAAACTACTAGCCCTATCAACTCTACTAGTCATACCAGTTCTAATAGCCCTCCCAGAAAACTAGTGAAAAAAAGTGTGAAAAAATATGAATTAAAAAGTGTGCAGTGTGAGTAACCACAAGATGTTAATTCCAGACAGACCTTTTGGAAAAGACAACTGACTCTCTTGGAGTAAAGAAATCAGAGAAATTATTAGCAAGGCTTCAATAACCTATCTGATAGTGTGACATATAAAACTCATTGGTGAATCTGGAGGGGCAGGGACTGGTGTGCAAGAGAAACTGATCTCTGTTAAGTTCAACTAGCAAAATGGTTTAAAGTAAATTATTAATTTGGGGAAAAGTTGTCACTGAAGTTTCCCAAGGTTATTTCTTAGGAACAAACTTACCTAAATCTCTCATTTAAGTTTAGAGAAAAAAAATGCTATGTGCTGATTACAGATGCTTTGGTGGCATCTTGAATACAGAGGGAAAATAAAAAATGAATGATTTTCACGACCTTGCAGTCTGCAGGAGAATAACAGAATGAAATATGGCAGAAGAACATGTCAGTTCACAGAGTCGGGTACTTTTCAACATATCCCAAGAGAGTCAGTCTGGGGGGAAAATGCAGCCACCTGTTGAAGATTATACATATTGGACAAAAGTACTTTATAGTATATAATTTTAATTTTAATTTTAATTTTAACAAAATGTTAAGTTACATTCAGGAAGAGATTGCACCGCATAACTAAGTGGCACCAGTTGTGCAAGCTCTGGAGTATACCTAGGCAGAGTGAGGGGCAAACCAAAGATTTGTCCACCCCTGTTCTCTTTGCAGCTTACTGCAATCTGTAGTGCATTTGCAGAACTCAGAAACTGTCATTGCAGCAGCAATAGATAAAGGTTCTTTATACTCTTTCTCTCAGCCTACTGGATTCTCACATTAGCACAAGCTGGAATCTGGCACAGAGGGGCTGCTTTTTTGCAGAGATGCTTACATCTATTTCAGGAACATCTGCTGCAATAAAAAATGTGTGGCACATACTCCATGAATTGCCACATAATCCTCATGTGACAAATAACTAAATATAAAATAAACCTGACAAAACTAGTAAACTACAGCAATGCCAGGAATAATAATCACCAGCATAACTCCTCTTTTAAGGGACAAAACAGGAAGGTCACATTGTGGCTAATTGCAAACATTGCAACTCAAAACACCACCATCATTGTGCAACTATAATTTTGACTTCATGCTCAGTCAGATCACATCAATAGTATGAGCCTCAGTGACCTTCTGCTAGCTGGCCAAGATCTTAAACAATAGGCTGATGTAGTTGTCATTATACCTCCTAGAACAGTGGCTACTGAGGCGATTTTTTTTTCCTGAGGAGTCAATTAGACAATAATTGCTAACTGAAATCACATCACAAGGAAGTGAATTATGATGTCTAACAGTGAAAGCAAATATTTGCCTTAAACTTATAAAAGGCAATTAAAAATAAGGGATATATCTGTGGTGACATACATTAGAGGATAATTTAAGACCTGTATATGATGAAAATTTAGACAGCAATATTGCAAAAATACCAAAAAAAGAACACATTTTCATGTCTCAGATCCTCTTGGTCTATCTTAAGAAACTTGGAGAGGTAGTTCAGCACCCAGCATAATAAATATTAGAACAATGCACCTATGATTCTGCCTTCCAACCCTATAACGTCTCTGATCTATTAGAAAAAATAAAGCCAAGTCATATTTTCCTTCAGATTTTATATAATGTGGTCTATACAGTATGGGCATAAGAGTTAGTATGTATCTGATAGATAGCTGAATGCTAGATAGATTAATCGGTCTTCTGTGACCTGATGTTATCGTGAATTATTAGATTATATGATATTAAATATTCAGACATCCAAGGAGTTCTTGACTGCTCCATAGTTGCAGAAAAGAATAAGAGAAGTCCTTTGTTGCTACTACCACTGAAGAAAAAAAAAGTATACAATATACACCTATTGTTTTGTTTCATTTTAGAGAATAGGAAGTATACTTGTCTTTTAAAGTTCCCCATAAAATAGTGCTACACTCTAGTGCCAGAAAGTATTAATAATTAATGATTGATTGGCAATTAATTATTAAATAAACTAGTACTGAATTATTAATAAATTATTAATTATATTGGTACATTTTACTTTTTAAATTTTACCTTCTGGTATCTATTGAGAACTCAGGTCAATTAATACTACATGTTGTTTTTATTTATCATTGTTATGTCTTAAATATGATATCTGTGGTCAACCTTTTCAACAAAAGCAAAAGTATCATGCTGATGGCCAGTCCTCTGTACTTGAGAACACTCAAGTACACATTTCTTTACACATAAGTTTTATATCTCATAGCAAAATTTAAGGATGAAGTCAAGGTCCACCACCCAGCTTGTAGAGCAGATAAACATCACCATTCTGTCTCAAGATTTTTCAGGGAGGAATGAATACATACCTAGATAAGTGTAACTTAAAGACCAAAGGCAAAAAATGAGCCAGGCAAGTAACCTCATTGTGCATGCGCGCAGTGTATTCATGAATATTCCCTCTGCTTTGCTGGCACTGACTGCTGCTCACTGCTGAGCAGTGTGTTCTGATTCCAATAAAATCTTTACATATGCCCAGCCTTAAGAAAGGCAGAAAGTCTTAACCTGACTGGTAAAGTCAACAGAGTGGTGTTGGCATGTAAAATGTAGCCTTAAAACTGGTGGCAAAACTAGGAATTCTTTCAATTGGGCAAGTGGATTCAACCTTTAATCTTTTGAAGTGAAAACTAAGGAATATCTTTATTGTGAAATCCTTGAAAAATACCCTCAAGTTATGCAGCAAGTCCGGAGAGCTCATGAATGCAATCTACCTTTGAACTCTCAAACAAAGTGAAGGAGGGCAGAAGTGTGTTTCATTTGATGATTCTTAACGTCAAACCTTTTGCTATAACTCACACAAGTTCAGAGTGGGAATCCTACTCACTATGGTGCAAAAATCATCCAAAACCTTAACAATAATGAAAAATAAGAATATAATACTGAGAGAATAGCATCTTCGGTTCTCTGTAAAAGTGCCCAAACTGGTACAAAAAAGAAATGTAAGGGCCATTTCATAGTGCAAAAGAATAGCTGATAGGTGGGGATGAAGATGAAATGGAAATATTTAACATTCATTCATAGTAGAAGCTCTCTGTGAAGGGCAGGAAATCCTCAGACTTATTTTTCAAAAAAATTGAGACGAGAATGGTCACACTTTTTAAAATATCATCCAGACTTTTCAAATCCGCTTTTTTTGTTTCTCTTTTGTCGCTTTTTTTTCCTAATAATTCTAGAATTGATTAGTCTTCTTGCTGTTTTCTGCCAGTCTTGTACTTCTTTTCTATTGTGGAAGAGATCTTTGTGTGACGCAGGTAGTGCCCCAAGTGTTTGATCTTTGACCTCCACTCAGAGGCTGTTTTATGTAGAAAAGCCCTGTGATTATTGCCATTACTTTTTTTAACCTACTTTTTTACCTTGAAGAGTAAAGGGTCACAGCTAGGGCCTAGCTCTCATTGCAGTCTTTAGATGAAGCATATACTATGAAAAGAACTCTGTTTTTATTTCTTAGGAATTATGGGTTTAAGCCTTTGAGTTCTGTGACAATAATTATTATTTTGGTCACCTTTTTCTCTTATATTTGATGATACCGAGTGGTCTAAATTACCTATCTAACAAGAAAGGTTAATTGATAGTTGTAAACCAATGTGCCTAGTCTCTGCTAATTCCCTTTTTACTTTTCTTAAACCTTCATGTGAGCTATTGCCTCTTAGCATCCTTTTGTTTTAACCCTTTCCCTCATATCGGTAGCTGAGGATGACTATTTAATTTGGATTACCCTAAACTGGACCAGGGTTTAAAACATTTATGTGCCCATAACTATGTGATTTGCAATAATTTGAGCCTGTCCTGAATTGTGTAAAGGTAAGAGTGTGAGACATTAGAGAACTAAATATTGCCTTGGTGTTTTTTCCCATGAAGATCCTTGAAAGAGGCTCACCACCAATATTGCAATAAGTAAATAGTCTTTGTTTATTATTACTGCTGTTGTCATTGATGATGATGATGTTATTACTGTTATTAAGTGGATCTAAAAGTATTTCATGAGGAAAAATACTTGTGTCAACTTTTGCACATAATGATATCACAAATAAAAGCTTTTATGACTGCAGCTCCAGACAAAGTGAGTGACCTAAAGCAGCTTCGTAAATGCCAGGAAATATAAAATACATGTAACAGAAAACATGCTTGGAGAGCTGGCTGCTACCTGCAATGCTGATGTCATTATCTAATAGTTCTGTATTTTAGCAGACAGCAGCCATAGGAAAGGTGAATGAATAGGCAGCGGATTCATGCTGCACAAAATGAAAAATGCCCCATGCCTGGACATTATAATAATCATAATATAATTTTAATAATTACATCATTTACTATATGGGATTAGTCCTTCTGATAGCACCATTAGCCATCACTATACCCTGTAATAGGTGGCTTCATCCTTGTTATGACATGATCTTTCCTACTGTTTATTGACTTTTCAATGCAAGGGGGAGGGAACATTCCCAGCCCCCCAAACCTTTAAGAAGCTACTGTAAAGCTGTGGTTTTATTCTCAGCTGGAATGTTTAGAAACCCTTAGAGCTAAATACCTCGGTGTACTGCTTAAACACCAACAACAGCCTTATGGGGCCTTGCCTGACTTTAAACACATCTTTTTTTGTTGAGAATATTGTATTCTGTCACAATTCTGTAGGCAAACCCTGGGCCCACATTAAATATACCAGCTTCATTGAAGCTTACTGAATTGGACTGAGTAGCTTTTTGTTTTATTCTCTCTTTACTTCACCCCCGGCTGAGACTGGACAGCCTTTCTTCTAGTGAAGCATGCTTTAAACATCCCAAAAGAAGGGAAGGGGGTGGAGTGGGTGGGGGAGGGGCAGACCGCTCCATAAGGAAACCAAGAGGTGCAGCTTAGGCCCATAATTAGTCTTGATCCTTAGAGTCTAAAATATTTTAACACCAGGTTTCTGATTGCAGCCCTGCAAAGTGGATTTGGGAATGCAGAAAAGTAATTAGGTCTGTGCATTGAAGTGTGGAGAGCATTTAAAAGTGAATGGGTGGTTACTACATTCTTGGCAGCCTGGGTTTTATCTTTTCATGCCGCTGTTGTTAGAGATGATGGGTTTATTGCAGTTTTAGCACTTTGGAGGTGGCTGTGTTTTTCTTCACAGAGCCTTTCCCTTTCTGTCTCCTAGAGGAATACTTGTAGCAGAAGGAATAGTGAAGAAAATGTGAAATCACAAAAATAACATTGCCTGAAATCCCCCAAAATATTATTTCCAGGAGCAGAACAAGCAGGAATAGACCACAGCCCTGCAATAGGCCACCAGCAAAGAATACAGGTTTAATTAATGACTCATTCTGTATAAAACCTGCTGGAGACAATGGTCACCCCAAAGAGAAGAAAAAAAATTATTAGATTCTCTGGCAGGATGTGGTCACATCATCATCTGTAAAAACCACCAGGTGGTTTGTGCAGGCCAGCAGGGCTGGAACCATCAACCTCCTTATAACTCCAGACTGTTTTGCCAATGTGGATAAACCAGCATGCAAATGGTGTAAAAGCAACTAGGAATTAGCAGCCATGCAGATACATATATGTCATAATGCTTAATAATACATATATTGTTGTTATTGTGGTTGTTACTATTAAGTATATATACACTTTAAATGACAATATATGGATTTTCTTGTCAAGTGCATCATTCTTACAGGTCTGGCTGCAAAAATTTGTCATTTGCCATTTGAATTTGCCATTCAAACACTCACTTTTGCTGACCTGAAATTATCAAAAATTTTGTTTTTAAAAAAAAAGTTCTAAAAATGAGAAAGGAACCTGTACATTTTCAAAGTGCTGTTCTAACTCCTGACTGTTGCACTAAAAAGTTACGGCAGAAATATGAGGAAATACTGGGATATAGAAAAACGGGAAGTCACTTACCAGCTGAAAGAAATTGCTTAAAACATTGAGAAAGATTTGCTGAGGTATAGGGAGAAGAATTATAATTTACAATAGAAATCTGATAAACAGGTAACCTAGGGGTACCATCATTATATTATTTATTAGATTATTCATTTTAACTAATTCTGTTCTTTTTGTCAGGGATTCGTATGGCTTTTGAAAGATATTTTAGTATAATTTTCTTTCTTCTTTTTCTTCTATTCTTTTTCTTCTATTCAGGGTACCTAAAATTTCATTTCATCTTTAGGTTCAGTAAATATTTATTCATATTAAAAAACTGGGTTTTTTCCCAGACATGTTTTGAAAGGGTATCTGTTATATTTTTCTTCTCTTTGGTCTGATGCCTGAGAAATGCCTTTTTCTTGTTGGCCCTTGCTAGTAGGCAGTATTTCTTTCAAAAGTGTCTCATGTTTGTGAATGCATGGTAGAAAGGGTTCAGGTCTTGCCAAATGCACTTGCTATCTCTTATGTCTGTGATGGGAAGAAAAATAACGCTCTTCTAAACATGCCTTAAACAGATTTTTAACTGTGTAAAAGAGTACCTCTGTGTGGTTTGGAGTTTGCACAAGTATCTTGGGTAGGTTTAGCTGTATAAAACCAATGTCAGTTTCAGAAAATTTGACATCTCTTTCCTAACTCTGGGAGTCAAACCGTAAGTTTTCCTATGATCTGGAGAACAGGATGAAAGGGACTGATTTTGTTGCTTTTGGAGTCAATGTCACTAGTCAGGTCATGCAGTTTTAAGACCCTAGTACAACACTAAGGAGAACATTTGCTAGGTGACATTGGAAAATTACTTTCCAGATTCCTTTGAGATGTGTGCATCTGAAGGTCTTCTGTGCTTCTTGCTATTCAGATTGCACACCAGAATTCTTTCTATAACTTCTGCATTGCACATATTAATTCCAGAAACACCCAAGCCTATGAAATGGGTTCCAGTAATGATGCTGAAGTGCTGGTGAAATAATATTGAAATAGCATTTCCAGTTCTGAAACACCAGGTTTTTAAATGCTACATCTGGTGGGGTGAAAGAGACATGCAGAAATGACTGTAAAACATGAGGAGGCTTAACAGATATGCAGAAACGACAGTAAAATGTGGGGAGACCCAATAGCACTCCAGCTATTCATGGGAATTAATAAAGCCCAGGGTATCTGCACACAGAAAAAAGACACTGCCTGCCCTTAAAACTGAAGCTCAGTGTTGGGTTCATGTTTCAACCTCATTTGCATAGAAATGGAACACTTGTGTTTATCATCCCTAAATCAGAGCATACATTGCATAATCCAGCATGCCATCATCTCAGTATTTCCTCACCACACTTGTCCCTCTCTCCAACATCTCTGTGTCAGGAAGTTCTCCTCCACTCCTATGACTGAGGGAGCTGATCCTGTCAGGGCTGTAATTTATCCTGACATTTCACAACCAAATCCTGGCCAGGTAAGAACAGTGTGCTGCTGACACTTTGCTAGTTAAACCTGTGCACCTACAGTGCTCTAAGGAATAGGGGAAAAAAGGGTATAAAAGTGATGAGTTTTGTCGTACTGTTGTTAATTACTACTATTTGTCCTGATGCTCCTTCTTTTTCTGCTATTAATATTTGGGTTTCCATACTCAATAGGTCATCATCTGCATTAAGATAAACGTCAGAGATCAACAAAACCCATTTTGCTATGGCAGTTCTCAAAACATTGGTTCATTTATATATGGAGCAAAGGGACAGGCATGCTGAGATCTGCATTTTTTGGTAGTGTGGTAGTGACCTGTACATCAACATCAATGTCCTTCTTCACAGCTCTAGGAAAATGCCATCATGCAATGAAGTTAAACATGGAAAGAAACAAAGACACACATGCAAGCAGGCTGAGGATCTGAACCCATTAAGGGATAGGACCAGGAGCAAAGAAACTGGAAGAGACAACAGCAGTGGAGAGGTAAATGAACCTCTATTTCGTACACATATCAACATGATGTATTATGTGTGAAAATTTGCTTGGTTCTCTCCAACTGACCGTCAGTAAAGCCTACGATCATGTCAGCCTTTCCATCCCATGACAGCTCACACCTCCAGAGGCCAAAAAAGCCCAGCAGAAATGGGTGAGAAGAAGGTTAGGCACTTCAGTGGAGCCGAAAGCCAATTCCCTTGACTGACTATAATTTGAGCTTGCTGCTGGTTGAGTTTGGTATTAGGAAAAGAAAAAAAGGAATTAAGAGGGGCAGCTTGCTAAAATGGCAAAATTGAATAAAAAGACAATGAATAAATGATGGACATTTAGGCTTTTGAGGCAAGCATGCATTACTCTCACTGAAGGTCTGCATGACTGCTTTCTTCCAGCGTTGTAAAAGGTAAAGGTGCACATGCCTGATAAAGGAATATCCTTGAGGACCTTACTCAAGTCTCACACACTTTTGTGCACAAAAAAAATAAAGGGGGGGGGGTAATTCATCAAAGCATATCTACTTCAGATCTCTGTGTTTATCCCCAAAAGTGGTGTACTAGAGAGAATTTACACCACATCAAGTAGACTGGACAAAGTCCTCCTTAGTGATACTGGATAAGGATGCTGATGCCTCAAACACAAAATTTTTCATTTTCTGAAAGCTTGCAACCCAAACCTAAAGTCTGATTTCACATCTTGATTTAGATCTTCATCAGTTGGGGCGGTGCTAACCTTGGAAGAATCAAGCGGTATGTATTTTGCAGGTGGAGCTTGTTTGATGCTTTTTAAGGCACCATATGTTTTGTATTATATACAGCCAGTTGTAGAACAGCTGAAATAGTGTATCAATTCCTTTTAACTTCATTTTTTTAATTGTCTCATAAACAAAACTTAGAGTGTTAATTTGACTGTAATATGACACTAAATGTGACTGTATGACAATATTTTTAAATTAAATACACATTTGTACATGGATATTACTTTACAACCAGGTGCTTCAGAATTGTGTTAAGATTTGAATTGCTCATTTAACTTGTTTTTCAAACTCTTCTGCATTATAAAAACTTAAAAATGAGTGGAGTTAAAATGGAGTACTTCTAGGAATGGTAAATTTTTTGAGTGATGGTTAAGTAAGGAAATTAAATTTGTTATACTTGTGATAGCAGTCACTATGTTTGAAAAATGTGAAACCTGTTTTAGCATACACAAACTGAATTGTTTTGAAATAATGCAGTACCAATTTTCCAATGCCTGTTGTTTGAATTATTTTTATTGTAAAAGCTGAGGTAATTACTGGGTTCTGAAATTATACTTAGAAATTTTGGGAAAGGGAAAATTTTTCTTATGTTATGTCAATATAGAAATTGTGTTTGTAATGGCATCAAAAGAGAGGTAGAACATCCAAGAAACCACAAGTTTCCTTACCATCTAAGTGAGAATCCTAAAAATTATTATTTCTTTGTTCAGTCTCATAGATTTGCGTAGAACTATCATAATCATGACAGATTGCTCACCCTTGCGAATTCTCTTATATAGCATCAATTGAATACTTTCTGCAAAATTATCATCATCGGGTACGAGCAAACCAAAAATCTGAAAATAAAAAATAAGATATCTTTCCACTCTTGCTTTTAGCTATTTCTTCAACCTGCCAGTTGAAAGAAAATCAACTTTCATTGATGACTGTCATTAGCCTAGGATGGCTAGATCTCAGTTTTGTGACAAGTTTCAGAGAAGGCCCCCAGAGAACTCCTCTTTTTGCTAAGATGCAGAACCTGAAAAAATATCTTCTCACTCTTTTTATTTTCTATTCCTGCTCAGCAACTCTCAGAATCCCATGAGAATTCCTATGGCTTCTTCTGTCAAAATCTCAAGAATCTGCTTTTTTTGCCTTTTTATATTTCCTCACATATATGGTGCTATATAAGCATAAAGGATAATTATTTCTATAAGAAACATAAGCAGAAAATCCAGAAGACTGACTCTCTTAGAGCCTTTCACAAGGGTTTGGTGAATTAAGTGCACCTTTTTTCATTTCTAAAACAAAACAACCACACAAATAAGGAAGTGATTCCCATATCATCCTGCCTCCACAAACAATTCTGTGAAATAATTAAAAAACATTGTGATTTAAGAAAATCTGTATCTTTAATTTAAAAAAAAAAAAAGCCCAAAATTTTAGATCTGGGAATTACCAGTAACATCAAAGATAAATCCTTTAATTCAATTTTCATGCCAACAACCAGACAACACATCTTTCTTGCTGTTGGAAGTGGAGAAGCTAGAACTGAAACCTGACTGGAGGATATGCTGGTGCACAACTACTCAAACTGCAGCATCAAATTTATAACATATGGATCCTGGCACTCTCCTGACAATATCCTTAATATTGAAACACACTGAACCACATATTTAAGCCACACCAAAATCACTGCCTTTTGAATACACCTAAAACCACAGAGGCTTTAGGACCCTTCTGTATGCTTCACTTATTTTTTGAATTAGCGCATAATCCTGAAACAGGATAATGAACTGATTTCATTGCTAAAACAAGTCATAGGATTAAATAAGCAAAGGGCAAGCTGTATTTCATCTGCATGTACCAATGATAATCAAATTAGCACTCTATGTGTTGCAGGGCAATGAGTAGGCAGACGGTAAGTTATCAGAAAAAAATTATACAAAGGTCAACAGAAAAATGTGATGACCAACCTTTACTTTCATATCTGTTATTCTTTCCCTTCTTCATCCATTTCACTTATATAGTTCCTATTTTTATTGGATCAAAAGTAGCATAATGTGGTAACACTTTGCTAGACATTGCATTTTTCTATTCTCAAAAATTCTTGTGCCAGACCCTGTTTTAGTTGCCAGTGGCATAAGTCATGGCTAGGAATTAATTGCTTAGCACTTGTTCTGAGTAAAAATAGAGTGCTCAGGATCAAATTCATCAGCATAAAGAGTTGTACCAGACATCTTTATTTAATCATGTCTTTGGCATTTTGATGGCAAAATTGTTAAGAGATGTATAGAAGGACTGGGATTGATAAAGTACATCTAAAGAAAACACTTTATGTGCTTTAATTTAATTGCTATTGCCACTGTCACAAGTTAGCTGTGAAATATTAAAACAGTATAGAATTTTCAGTAAATGCCAGCATCAAAGAAATCCCAGCCTGTGATTGACACAAGGTACTTTCCTTGCGTGACTTTCACTTCACAAACAGCAGAAAGAAGAAAACCTCCTGAGAATGCTGGCAAACCCTATAACTCAGAGCAGCCGTCATGATTCTCCAATTTAAACTGGAACATGATCGGCACTAAATTAAGAGTGCAGCAAAGGTAGTTTACAGCTATCTCATTCTTACCCCTGAGCCTTGCTGAATTCCAGTCAGTTGCAGCCTGTCACTGGTTTTGATCTTTTTTTCTCCTGGCTCTTCTTTTTAAACTAATTTGTCACCCATTGGAGGGAATGCCAAGAGGTATAAAGCCCCTTTCCCGACTTTTTTTTAAAATTCAATCCTTAATTTTTTATGCAGCATTACTGGGCACAGGGAGTATTCCCAACTCTGGTGCTGCCAACAGTAGGACAGCTTCTGCACCACTAGCAAAGGATGCCATAGGCAAAATAACCTGGACTGAAATCAAGAGCATTCTGAATTTCTGGTATTCACCTGCCCACATGCATCACACACTCAGTGCTTCTATAATATTGTATTGTGCAAGAGCTGAGCTCATGTGGTGGCTTCCATAATTGGAAACAGGGTTAAATACAGGATGGTGATATCAGGTCTGGCTTCACTTATTTATTTGCCGCTGTTGCACAATCAGCATGAAGTTGTTCTATCACAGCACAGCTCAGCAGCACTGGGTGCAGCTGCAACTGGACCATAACTGTCCCTTCTCTTGTCTGCTTTGTGGTCAGATCTAAGATCTATAGGCTGGGTAAAACTACTGTTTATGCTTGAACTGAAGATGAGGAATAGCCTATCACCTCTAAAGTGATAGCATATTCTTCTAATGATAAAAGGTGATCTATTTGGATATTTCCCATCAATTGAAAAATAAAGTCCTGCAATTTTTTCACTTGATAATTACAGGACTGGAAGGGACCTTTGCATTAGCAGTCCGTTAGTTGCCAAATAAATTTGCTATTGAATGCAAAGAAGAAACCATAAAAAACTGTATATGTATACTCAAACTGAATTGTACATCAACAGGGTTTTTTGACAGAACATGAACCCTAAGCTGGAAAAGGATAATAGATGTCTGTATAGAAAACTGCCCATTCTGTTCTCCATGTCTGTGTTTAATATCTTACTGTTCATGGTTTGCATGAATCATTTTTGCCATTTAGTCCCATTTACAGGAGCTGAGACATTGCTTGCAGTGAGAACCCCTAAGACTTGTTTCTGGTACATATGCTTATTCAAATGGAGACTTTTTGGCTCATGCCAATGACAGGAGAGAAGATCTGTAAGCAAGCCTATGGCAAAGCCGCTATAAAATTGGGGATAAACAATCAGATTTAGCCACCCTGTGTTTACTCCAGCAAAAAATGCCATTTTCTACATTCTTTTTTCCCTGTTATCTTTACAAGTGATCTTTTTGTTCTCGCTAAATGAAAAAATTTTAAAAATAGAAGGTTATGTGGGGAGGTGAGGTGAATCATATAGAGCTTTTAGTGTATGTTACACCCCAGTGTGCAACACAAAATTCTTTGCAGACCAAGCAATTCTGATTTAAATTTCAGTGTGAAGGCTTCATGTGCGTGCTTTACTAAGGGTTTTAAGCTCCACATTTCAAAGGAAAATTATTTAAAGCTTTGGAGTTTACATGTTAGCCTAAGGTTTAAAGAACTGCCACTCCACATCAGCAGATGGAAATTTGGCCTTTGGTCAGAGACTGACTTGTAAATAACCTATTCTTCTATTACTATTTTTTTAAAGTGTTTCTGTGACTTTTATGTGCTTTTCCAAAGGGATTGATGAGTTAGGGTTCCCCTTTTTTATGACGCTTCCATCAAGACATTTACTGACAGTGAATACCAGGGTATTTCATATTTTAGAAGTTGTCCTGAGGAACTAGGTGACCTGATCCTTTAATCTATTTTGGAGAACTGTACTCAACCAAAAGTCATTTACTTTAAATATTCTCTCTGCTAGATTTACATTTATGTGGGTTTATTTTGTTCAGATCCCTTGCCTTACTCTCATAGAAGTTTTGATCAGTGCAAAATTGGGAAGTAAATCCTTTCACATTTAAAAAACAGCATCTTTGTTTTAATGTGATCCATTTTCATTTGACACAGATTTTTACTGTATGTGCATTATGTCTATCACACACAGTCAGAGGAATACACATCTGCCAGTCCCATTAAAACACCAGGCTCTTGTAACCTTTCCCAATACTGGCCTGCATAGAGTCTTACAACCACAAAACTGCAACAATTCTTGTTTGTATTTAATATGAGAAGAAATAAGTAAATTTAAATTATCAGGAAAATATTTTTAATATTATGCAATAATTTGATATGAGAGTTTTGCCTGATGACAGATTTAAGTTTACATAACTGAAGCTATAATGTGCAAGACATACATATTGAATGTTTATTAAAGAAGGTATAGAAACATTTCTGTAACTTATGACATGCTATAGAAGGCAACAGAAACACAAGTACCAATAGAAACCAAGTTCATTTTCAAATATGGTGTTAGAATAGCTAACTCAGTTTACTGCTGTGTTGCCATTCTAAAATTCCTTTGCAAATTCTTTGCTGTAATCACCAACATAAAGGATATTATTTGGTATTGATACTGGGGCCACTGAGGTGGTACTTGGCCAGAGGTATGTAAAAATCAGGCAATTTGCTATAATCTTGTATAAAGTAAAATCCATGGATTAGTTCACCAGCAGAGTGAGTTTCAGAATCTGCACCAAGAATGCATCTGCATTCAGCATCAGTAGGAAGAAAAGCACTAATCTCTGAGAAAGCAATAAGTACTCTGAAGAGGGGAAAGGGGGTTTTGTAACCAAACTGAAGGTTTTCTGGTTTTTCTGTCCTTTTTCACTTGTAAACTGGAACTCCCTCCCTATATACCAAAAGATTGCCTATCACTATATTCAAGAATTTCCTATGGATTTTGGCAGTACACTTGGAGAAAATGAAGCTTAGACCCCTACAAAGTAGTTGTCACAAAGGCTTCCCTTAGTCTTAACAAAATTTTGACAGTATTTACTGCTCTGCACTTTAACTGCACAGGCACCTCTGGTAGCTATACACTTATATGAAATAAGTAGATAGATGGGAATGTGGGCTTTGTCATAAAGCTTTGTTCTGTGGCCAAATGCACAGTAGAAGCTGTTATTTATGTCCAGGTGGGATATTTATATATGTGGTACAAATCCCTTCCATGGTCTTCTTGACACCTCTTTGTCTTTACCAAGCTACAGAGGCCACAGTAAAAATTGAAATTAGACCACTATTTCTTATATTTTTGTTATAATCAATAAAGCATCAAAGCATCAAGACATTCTAATCTGTCCTAATCAGTACCTGTGAATACAAGTCTGGTCTGGCAACTGAAAGAAAACTGAAGACATTTACTGTGAACATGTACCTCCAGCAGTCTGACTGCAAGCAAGGTATTTAATCATATCCACACCTAAGGTACTGCCTGAACCTGTGAGTTAAATGTGCCCATATTTGGGAGGGGGGGGGGTGGAATAAAACCAGTAATGTAATGTAATGTTTCCTCTTTGGTAACTCTGATGATTGAGATCCTCCATGTGGCACAAATGATCCACCAGTAGGTCAACACTACCCAAATTTGTACTAATGAAGCTGTGACCTTCTCTTGAGTTGCATTTATATACTATCTAGTTTGCAGGGAGAAAATTCCCTGTTTTCTTCTGCTATCTGCGCTCTTTTTTTTTCTGGGATATTTTTGTGTTGAGTTATTCAGACCTTGCTGACCATTTCCCTATCATGGCTTTTGCCAAGGCTACTGCAGATTTGAGTAAATATGTCTCCAACATCTTGTTAGTTCCCAGTTACTATGGTGTTCAAATCATACACAGACATTTATATAATATATATTACATTTACTCAAGTATTGTGAAGTAAAAAGGTTTTACTACTCTTGTCTTTTAGATGGAGAAATTAAACCCTGAAGAGTTAAAATATTTGCCCCAGTTTAATCATAGAGATTAAAACAGTTGCAGGAACAGAATCCAAGGAATACTTCAGTATTTTAACCATCGGACTATCCTAAACCTTACAGGTTAAAGCTGGAAGCTTGATCTGAGTGCATTGTAAACTTACAAAATGCCATATATCACACTTATTTGTTATTGTGACTTCTGGTTTATCATGTACAAAAACAGTATTCACTGAAGTCCTTATGTTTTATTATTTCCTTTGTGTATAAGGCATCCATATTAAATGTCTCATCTACCCCAATGCATAGTTGTGGTATAATTCTTAAATATCACTTTTATAATCATGCATTTATTATATCTATAAGAATCAAATGAAATTATATAATTCTGAGACACAGAAATTATGAAGCAACAATGTGATCAGTTAACAGTACAATGCCATGTGCTGTTAACAGAGTGCAGTAGATCTAAGGCTAGGGTAATATCCCAAAAGTAAAATTACTTTTGTTTGCTTGAGTATGTCAAAGTTAACTTAAATGGGGAGTTGATCGCATTCTAATGACAGTATGCAGCACAAAGGTCAGATCCTCCTGGAAAGGAACCAAGATAGTGTGTAAGCCTAAATCATATGGCTGGACTGGAAGATCTGAAAGGTCTTTTCCAACCTTTACAATTTCATTACTTTTTAATATTGATACAGATGATTAGGGATGATAGGATCCCAGTTTTTCCAATTGTTTTTGGAAAATAATTAAGAGTTATTTTATAGGTGCTATAGAGAAAATATATGGACATGTCAAAGAGCATGGTGAAACACTCTTGTATGTTTTGAAAATCTGTTCTCTTGCTTAGACTCCTAAGCCAACAACTGAACATCACAGTATGTTTCTTCCTTCTACCTTCACACCTGTAACAGGATTGCAGGAAAAAGCATGGTTCAGCCTGGTCCCAGGTCAGTAATTTCCTCTGTTGAGTTCCAGTGATGAGATGCAGATTGTGTAAAGAAATAAATAATTGCTTTTTACCATCTACAGAGAAAACAGTGCCCATCCTCTATACAGTAAGAATAGTGAGATGGAAAGGATATCAAACCTAGAAAACAAGTTATACATTACTAATTTTCATGTCTGTGTGACTGTATTTCCTCCTTTCTGTCAGGCAATTGACTATAACAACCTGGAGAGAGAAAAAAACTCTTCTTGTCTATACAATACTCTGGGAAAAGCCCAGGGAGAATAAATTACAGAAGCAACCAAACATTTTATTTTTAAATAATTTAAGCCAAGTTTTGAAAATTAAGTGCTTTCTGTAGCAGCTATTTTTCTTTGCAGCAGTATGAAAAAGGATCATGAACAAATTTTCTAGCTATCAGAAAGAAAAGTAACTATAATGCAGCAGAATTTGCCTTTTGAGTGTTTTCTTAAATTTTAGTTAGCTCTGTTTTTACACTACATTGCACAAATGCTAAAGCCAAATGTCATGGGAATGATGTCTGTGAAAAGATATTAACTGGAAAGGGAATACTAGCGCTCAGGGACATCACCATTACAAAAGCGATTCAGACCCAGAGTCAGTACCACTCTCAAGTGGTCCAAAGTGTCAGATCTCTATATTTTGCACTTTTCTGTAAGCTAGCAGCTCTGTTCAGTTTCCCTTGCTCGGTTCCATGATGTTCTAACTGGCCTGAAGTGGAAGAAGGTGTTTCATTTCTTGTGTCATCAGGGTACCATCAGACCCAGGCATCTCTGCCTGCAAAAGTCTGTGCAGTAATACATTTATTAATAGAGGATAGTATAAGGCTTGAATGCAAGGCTAAATAGCCCTTCCAAAATGCTTTGTATCTTAAATTATAGCCCTTACTCTTCCAGATATGGATAAAAATGTCTAATCCTTTTTAAATCCTATTACTCTTCTGTCCTCCAATACACTCTGTAATATAGTTACAAAGTTCTTACACATCTCGTGTGAAAGAATTTTTTTAAATTGATCATTCTTTCATTTCCATCTTTTGGTGTTATTAAATGCCCTCTAACACTGAAGACAGAGCAGAAATGCATGGATCTGTGTGCTCCAGAGCATGTCTTGCGTTGTATGTTTGCATAGTGTCTCTTCTCATACATCTCCTGTCTAAGGTCGCAAAGTCCCAAGCATTTTCATTGCATACTTTAAAGCAATATTGTTTTGCATGTTGCCATGTATTTCTGAGTATCTTTTTTAGGATCAAACTGAACATGACCATACCTACTTCCCATATCAGAGTGGTGGTGGATTTTTGGATAACAAACTCCACAGACAGAGCAACTGACACAAAGTAGGTGTAGCCAGTGGATACAGTTAATTCACCTCTGGCAAATTAATTTATCCCCTGTAGCTCAGGCAGGCGGTGTCCAGATTTTCTGCTACATAGAAGCCGCAGAGTCAGACAGCCAGGACATCTCCACCTGTGATGAAGTTCATACTGCTAGTAGGTCAGTTGAAGATTCATTAAATAGCCCCTCTGCAATTTGGATTTTATTTTATTTTATTTTATTATATACCAGGTTCATCAAGGATTAAATCCAATTATTCTGATTTTTTTTAAGTGATATTACAATAGATCTGGTCAGACAGGGAGATTAGATCTCACTGGAAACACTACGAGGTGTAGCAGGCTAGGAATATTACCACATTCTCTTCTTTCATTATTGCCATGAAGTTATTGCCTTGTTATTTCCAGTAAATCATCTCTCTCTCTATTCATAATAGAAGGCAGACAAACCTTTCAAGACTGTCCAGCATTTTGTTTTTGCAGCAGCTACTACATCATCAGGGTTCATAAATGAAACCACATGTAGTAATAATATTGTCTTTAACAAGGAGGTGGGGATTATGATGTTGCTTGAGAATTATAATTTTTCACCACATGTGTAACTAATCAAAAGTTACTGTGACAAATTGTTGTATTCTGAAGACAAACACAGATAACAATAAGAAAGTCATAGTCCTCTTTTTATTCCAAATCACTCAAAACTTTTGACTTCTTCATTCACATATCTGGTCTATATATTTTAATATCTCCTTCTATGGGGCATAATCCAATGTGTGAAGCTGAATATTGTAATATATGGGACAAAGATTCCTCAACCAAATAGATTTTTCAGTTCTTTCTGAATTATTTTGGAATTGTACTTATATGCCTAGATCAGTTTCTGAATTTTGGTATAAGTTATGAAATTGACATGAATTTAAGATTTTATCATGTTCTGTCAACTAAAAAAATTGTGTTATAAAATATTAGTTAATTTTCAGACATCTTCAAAATATATTATTTCCTGAGTACTACTATTTTACTTGCATGTAGCAGGAATGCATCTAATATATTCAAATGAAAAATATGATTTAATACAGTTCATACCACTTTAAATTTTTAGATACACGTGTATAACTGAATTGGACATTCCCTCCTTTTATGTTGCATTGAATTGTACTTTAAATTACAAAATTAAATGCTCAAAGCAGAAACCTTGTCAATTGCAAAGTCACCAACTCAAATGCTATAAAGATTAAGTAGCCCTGCTGTTATTTCTGTTGAAACCTTCTGGCTATACTTCACATTTGGTGCTTTTATTTGTACCTCTATTTCTATTTTGCTGTATAAAATGTTGAAGTAACAGCATACACTGTGATACACAGACTGTAAATATAAGCAGTGAATCCAGGCCAAGGCTGTACATATGAAACAACTGCCACATGAAGGCAGGAAAGGAGGGAGGCAGGCAAGCAGGATTAATGAACTAGGTTAAATTCTTTGAAAATTATTTTTTGTTGAGTTGGATTTTGTATTAGATCCATCACCAAGTTCCTTGATTTTCTGTACTTTGCAAAACTTTGTAAAGCTTTGTGTAATTTTGACCTCTTGAGAATATCTGATTGGTATTTCTCCCATGCACTGACCCACAGGAAAGGAACTTTTGGTGACACCCTTAGCAGTTAAATGTTCTGGGCGTTACACGCATGATTTGGCATTCTTCCCAATTTAAAAGCAGTAATGATTTCCAAGTAACTACATGGCCATGCATTTCAAAACTAAATTCGTGTTATTTTGGCACGTGGACTATAAAACAGTTACAGAGCAAGAGGACAGAGTCTTGGAATAACATCCTCTACCCAATATCCTCACAAGGGTTACAGGATTATTGTTTTGAGTATTTTCTGGTCTTTGATAGGTCCCTATATTTTTACCTCCCAGAGTCACAATTGTAAGTCATTCATATCTCTGGTTAATGTTATTTTGAATATATACAGAGGCAGTGGGACTCAGAATGAGATAATATCTGCAGATATTATGTCAGTACTGCAATATATTTTTCTTAGGCTGGAAAGTGCTCTTTTAGCAAATGTTCGAAATAATTATGCTTCATTTTACAAAATAAAAATAGCATATAACATTCAGATGCTATGATTTCTTTCAAGAAAGGAAGCTGTTATGTAGAAATGAGTGAACAAAGAGCTTTGCAGATAAGCAGATTATTATCTTACTTCATTTTAACATGTACTTCTACCAGCTCTGAACTGAAGCTTTAAAAAGTGTTGGACTGCTTATGCCTAAATCTCACTGACAAATTATCTGAAATTGTATAGCAAAATAATCACATATGCCATAGAATGTGTTTTCTTGGAGCTTCTTCTTTTGTGAGGTTTGGCACTGAAACACTCTTTTCTCAGCATGTTTAGCACAGTCAAATAGTGTCATTTTGGTGAGCTTGGCTGCCACTAAGCTGTGGATTTTGCAAACAACTGTGTTGCACAAGTTTCACATAGCACAGCACAATGCATTGTAAGTGCACTGTAAATTCACCTAATTGTGTGTCTTGCATGTCCTATGACCCTCTAGTGCCCAGTCCTTTAAAGTATCTTCCTTTGAAGTCAGAAACAATTTTATTGATTCTCAGTCGTCTGCTTGGAACTGTAGAGGAAGAATGCCTTACTAATTAAATTCTCACTTCTGCTAAATCTCTATCACTATGAACTTTGGATGCAATGTCAGTTATGGTTTTTGCTTGCTAGTGTTAGTATTTTCTTTAATGGAAAACATAATTTCCTTAGGTTTGGATACCTAAGACATGAAGGTTTCCAACTGATGGGCTTCAAAAACATTGAAATTTTAATCTCCATAATTATTTTTTTAAATTTCAGATATGTTTGATATACACAACTAAATTAAACATAAAGCTTACAACATGTTAAATTGTTACTTCATCTATGGTGATGAAAGGCTTTAATACTAAATGACTAGTTATGAACAGAGAATTGATCCTTATTTTATACCAAAGAGAACATTTTGGCTGCCAAGTAAAATTTAATTCTACAAGATAGGTAGAACTTGAAATTTCAAAAATTCTTGTTTAATACAATTCATTAAGAGTTATTCTTCCTTTTTAAAAAATCAAGTATTATTTGTGATTAGACTGATTCTTGTTCCAGTAATCTATTGAGAGAATTTTCCCCTGGGCCATCTGAAATACAGTACGAGGCACTCAAAATTTAAGCAGCATTTTTAAACCAATTCTTGCTTTCTTGGCAGTTGACAAAAATTTGTCATCAGGAAGATCTAAAACAAAGGGATATCTTAAAAATATTCTCAAGCATGAGAGATGGAACTGAATGCACTTAAAATTAATTGAATCACAGAGAAAAACTCATGTCGATATTTCTCAACATAAGAAAGTGACTGTGATACAGTTCCTGCACTACAAGGTGGTATGTTTACGACCTTGACCTCTTTATCTGAAGTTTTAACAAGTGAATGAATCTAGAGTGAAGGTGGCTTTCTGCTGGCCCAGAAAATTAGACATAATCTCCAAAAATGTATTCAGGCGCATATTTAGATAGATGCAGAAACAGACAGATGGCTGTAACTTAGCCTATGATCAAAAAGCACAAAAGAAACAACCTCAACAACAATTTCTTCTTCATCTTTATTCCTAGATAATTTTTAGTACATATTTTCTATATTCTATAGTAATCAAATATTATTACAATTTATTAATAATTCATTGATTCCTAATTCATATGCTTCTTCTGGCATTAGTAATATCCTGAAAAACAGAGATATAATCCTGGCCTGGAAACAATCTTTAACTGAAAATATTTAAAATTTTTAAACCATACTTTCTTCAAATGAGAGATCTTTATTCACAGCTCAAGACACTAATTGTAATGTGTTATCCTTACTCAAAACACCCTTATATATTTGCATGACAATTTTCTGGCTCTTACAATATGAAAAATATTTGATGAAATATGATGCATCACATCAGCACTTAGTGTACATTCATTTGTACATTCCATCTTTAAATATTCATTTGACAGCCTACTTGAATTCAAATATACCTGCAGTTAGGGAAAATAGTGTTCCATGTACTCAAGACAACCATGATTTCTGGAAGATTTATATCAGCAGATTGACATAATTTATGTTCCAAGTTTATCCCAGAGTCAGAAAACAGCATATATGAGTCAGCCACTGTTTGCCTGTGTGATAATCCTCAGTGTAGAAGACATGATACCAGAAGGAGTGTTCTCTTTTGATGTTTCTTTCTGAACACATAAAGAGTGTGAAACTAAATCCTTTATAAAATACAGTGACTATACAGAATCCTGAGTGTATTTTATATGTGTCCAGTTGGTGTTTGGCAAGCAGACTGTGTTTCCCTCCCTGTTTAAAAACTGTTGAAATAGCTTATGCAATGCAAATGCTCTTGGAGGCGAGCACATTGTCATGTCAGGGGCTGTGTGTACATCTTAAGAAAGAAGGATTTCTGGAAAAAGTTCCTGTTCCACTGTCCACTGTTCATTCTGCAAAGCTCCAAAGGGATGCTTCTGGTACAGCAGCATTAGCAAGAAGCAAATTCAAGGTACAGGAATGGATGGGCCACCACAGATACTGCATTCTAAGTTCATTGTTCCCGTGGTGATATGGGAACCTTTGGTATGTGTTATACATGTTCCTGTCAATGGTTGTAGCAGTGCTTAAGTGAGAGGACAATCAGCATTCAATATGATTTTTTAAGCAATATCCACTTTGCAGATCCTCTTCAGAATTTTTCTGTCATCTTTCTTTTGTCTTAACCAAGAAACACTTGATATAGAAAACAGTGATGGTCACTAATTCAAAGTGAGTTTATATTTTTGTTTCAATTATGGTGCACTTTTAATCACTGCACTTTTAAACATTGTATGTTGACAAGTATCAAAAACCCAAGCTTGCATCAAACTATTTTTCAAAGGCTCCAAGCCTTTGGAGACAGGGTGCCTAATAGGAGAAGGAGGAGAACTAATAGGGGCTGTATTCTGATTAGAGTGCACACGCTCAGACAGCTAAAGGAGCAAAGGAGATGAGTATTAATAAAGTTCACAAGGAAAAAGAGGAGAAAGATAATGCATGTGCCTATAGACTTTTAGTACAGTCTATTCCTGTTTTTAAAAAAGGAGCTGTTTTCTTCTTTCTTCCTTTTTCTTTCTTCCTTTTTCTTTCTTCCTTTCTTCCTTTTTCAACTTCTCTTTCTTTCTTTTCTTTGCCCTGGATATATGTGTGAAAATCATAATGCAGTTACTGTCACTTGCTGGCGCAATGCTGGCATCACTTTTGCGAGTTCGTCAGACTCAAAAGCACATTAACATTTCAGTATACAGCATTCAGATTAGATCTGCAGAATTATTTACTAGTGAACTAACTGATATATCACCTTGGAGTTTTGAAACCTCCAAAACTGCAGGTTGTTGGCACACCCTGAGCACTTATTGCTCTAACTTTCATTTTGCGCTGTGAGCTGTGCCCACTTAAGTGCTGCCAAGGTTCTTTAAAGCTTTGAATGAAACTCTTTATTTAAAAAAAGACAAAAAATTAATTACCAGAAGCTACCAAATACTGTAGGCTGGACAAAGAGCCAGCCTGGAAACATGAAGTGGTTTCACAGCCTGACAAGTGGCTCTTGCAAAGGTGCTGTTCATCATCTCTGCATGCTACAATATCTACTTTTGGAAGTTGTAAATCAGCCAGGTGCTAATTAAAGTACAGCATCAGTCCTGTGTGTTTTAGAAGGGATTTGTAAATCCAGCACTGTCAGCCCACTCAAGGTCTAAATTCATTTATTATAATGATCTTTCAAATTTTGTTGCCTGAGTCAGCTGCCTTGGCCTATCCAAGCTGCTGCTCAGCACAGCTCTGGCTTAGAGGCACTTGCTACTGAAAGGCTCAGCAGCAGCTGTTCTTATCTCAGTGTGCCCTAGCAGTAGTCACCCACTGCAGTCACTCTGCTGAAAATTGAAGAGAGGAGCACTGTAATAAGAAAGTCAGAATAAATTTTATACATATTTAAAGCTGAAATTAGAAACCATCACATACATATGCAGAAGTGTAAGATATTGACTAAGTAGATTAATATTGGAAAGCGCATTATAAAGGAAATCTTTGACAACTTATGTAGAGATGCTGTAGAAACCCACAGGGGTTAAAATCTTTTGTAAATTATTATTTAATGAGAAGGCTGTAGCCTTCCTGAGACAATAATCCCCTCCTCCGAAGTGAATTCAGTCTGCACAACACTGACCTTTCTACCACACAAGGCTGTGTTAGTATCAGGTGCTTTTTAGCAGTGGGAATCACTGGGTGGCTACTGGTCTCATTGCATTTATAAACACACGTTTCTCTGTCAATACCAGGCTGTGTATGAATTCAACCACTTCTTTCCTGCTTATTTAAATGGAGGTGCTTTTCTGACTTCTCTTGCAGCAGTCCTGTCTAGTTTAGCCTGCAAAACCCTTAATATTGCCATAATGTCGTCTTACCACTGAAGCTGCAGAAAATGAGACAGTCAGGTTTTGTCTTCAGGTAGGTAACAAGGTAAATCCAAAGCAGGCTGGAAAATGGGACTCCTGCACTGTCAGTGGATTTTGGGAACAGAACACCAGCCTCAGCTGTAGATACAAAACTGCTGTACAAGATTTCAGCACCAACTGGAAGATTAACAGCAGTTAGAGCTAGGGAAAGTCAATGCTATTTAAACTAACAGAATGCATATCTCTCTGGTCTGTCATCATGCAAAACCAAATTGCAGCAGGCTGAAATAGAACAAAGATCAAAATCCCACTTGCTGTGTACACAGCACTAGTCTCCTTGAAGGTGGTAGGACTAATGGAGTGAGTAAAATGAGCAGAACGTAACACAAATATTTTGCTTTGACTTACTTGCAAATACCATGTCATTAAGGTGAAAATTTCACACCTCACCTACAATTACTGTAGCCAAGAAATAAGAAATAAATTTGCCTTCAGCAGACTCCGTTTTCTCAATCGCTGATTCAGATTAATCTTTCCTAGACCACTATTTATTTAGGCCTTAGAGATGAAAAAATGTTTTATCCAGTTCAGATGCATGAATTTCAAGATGTTCTTAATACCCAAATCAAGCTATGTGTCATCACAAAGAAAACTGTGCTATTTATGGTGGAATACATACAGAATTTTAGGAGCCTAGAGATTTGCATGAGGAAGCAAAATGTTAGTAACACCTCTTTTTGTTCTTAGAAGATGGCTTGTATGCACAACTGATGTCATTTCTGTGAAACCGTGTTCAAAAGAGTGTTGTGCAACTGGCCACCATTTGATTGCCTCTAGCTATCACCCTAGTTAATAGGGAAAAGGGCTGTGAAGGAACTCAAGCATGTATACACCATAAACATTAATACAAGCAAACCTTCCCTCTGCAACACACACAAAAAAATAAGTGGTTTTAATATATCATTTTAATAGGAAATTATCGATTACATTTGCAGTTGGGACATGTTAAGTAAGACGCTGACATTCCCACACTCTCCATTTTCTTCTCTACATCTCTTTAAGATGTCACTAAAAAATGATGTGTGTGTCAGAAAGTGGTTTTATCCTCGTCCTCCAGAGATAAATGAATTAAAACTTCCTTTAAGCACCAATAAAATCTGAATGTGTAGAAAGAAGGATCCATTTACTAATAGTGTATTTTCCATGTCAAAAGTTGTGTTTAAAAAAATTTATGTAGTTATATATTCAGCTGCTCCAACCTTGCAGATTTTTGTTACTCTGTGGTACGTTGAAATATTAAGAGAAATTTTCTCTGTCATTATTTTCTGTTAGAATACTGTAAGGATGCTCATTCTCCTAGTATTTTAGTGAAAAACAAAAGTCTCATCCTAGAAAGGAGAGCAATTCACTTTAATTATGTTAACATCCTAAGGGAATCATGCATAATAACATTTATTTCTTCTGGGAGATTTTCTAGATGCAAAAGGATTTTGCCACTGAGCAGTCACAGAGAGGTGGAGAGAAGTCAGAGTACCATGTTCTATGCCACTTGCTACTTTTTTTAACTGTAAAGTAGCTATTACATGGCACAAAGATATACAGAGCTCTCTAGGTTACTTCCTGACATTCCCACCATTTTTGAAATTACTTTGATAAAAACATCTTTTTTTCTATAACCAATTTATGCAATTTAAAGTATTTGAGATGGCACTCCAGGGATTTGTTACTAGTTTCATCTGCAGATCTGGTACAATATTCAAAGCTTCTTCACAGTGTTTTAATATTGACCTGGAAGACATATTTTTATGCACGATTTGTCTTTATGTAATACTTTTGTCTCTTTTGGAATCTTTACATAAAAATGTGAGAGTTTTAAAGTCCTTTCCATGAATACTGCAGGTGGAACCAGTCATATTCAGCAACTTTCCTCAACAAGTGGCAGTTTCAAACACTGAATTTGTGACATAGTTCTGGTTCAACCTCTACTGCTCAAGTTAACAAAAATTTTGACTGATAACACTTACTAAATAGTAGATTGTCTGGAATCTAATTATGTAATGTCTGTCTTTCTTCTTCATGGTTACTGTCAACTGTAATGCATTAAATCATGAGGTTAATGGAGATTTTTAAGTCTGCTTTGAGCCTTTTATAGTTTTTTCCCATATTTATGCTAACCCTTTTTTGTTTAATTATCTGTAAATTATTATTCTTGGCAAGGCTCCACTTTTCAGTCATGAACTGTTTACCTTCCACACAGGCTTTGTTTCCTCCTTATCTGTGCTGACTTGTTGATACATCCTACTCCAATAGCTCTTTTCCTTTCCATGTATTGTACACAAACAAACTTCTCCTCCCCAGCCATAGCCTCACCTTCACAGCTTCTTTCTCACTTTTTCTGTGTCACAAGCAATGTCTTCTCACATTTCCTCCTGCAGGAGATGTTTTAGGTCCTATTCAAAAAAAAAAAAAAAAAAAACCAAAAAAAAAAAACTACTGGCATTAAATAATGCCCATGACTGTCTCTTCAATGGGCAGGCTTCTATATGTTTTTCATATGGCCAGCAATTTGAGACAGGTCTGACTCTGTAAATCATATCCATTCATTGGTTGCCATTCCTGCCTTCCTGCCTTCCTGCAGGACAGTGAGACCAGGGCTAGTTATGCTCATCACTTCCGGCAACACTCTGTCCTGCTCAGGTTTTCAAATCAATTGCAAGTGTGTTGTAGTATAATATGAAACCAGGGCTTCTGTGTTTTTATTGAAAGTGAAAAGGCTATTAAGCTGGGGAGGGAAGTGCTGAGTAAGCTATACTTGCACTACTAAAATACATTTCTCAATTTATTAAATGGTAAATGTATTATCCAATTACCTTCATATCCTTAACAAAGTTACAGGTCACTTGGAGATAAGTTCAACTCTTCTGTAAAAAAATAGGAAAGATCTCTGAAGTGGAGGATTCTTCATAGAGAGAACTAACAGGTATTATCCTTGAAAGAGTATAGCTTTAAAAAATTTTGTATTTGCTCTGCTTTGTATTGTTTTAAGCAGTTTTGTTTTGGGTTAAATTTGAATGCCAAAAGGAATTAAAACTTCCTAAAAATGAATTTAAAAAAAAGTAATTTTTTTTCTGATTTCCAGTTGTGAATCTTTTGTTTAATTACTGTCTCACTGAAAGCATTTATCTCCTTCTCTGTTAATTTAAATCTGATAATTTACTTAATACTTAGCGCAAGTAACCAGGTAAATAAGCAATAAAAAAGCAAGGATCTTACAAAATTCACTTTTAACTTGACTGAGATGCTTACAGCTTTAAATTATTTTGATCTTCACCTTCAGAATGCCAACAACTGAAGGTCTGCATGTATGAACAAATTATTTCCCAACAAACAGATTTCCCTGTGAACATCAAATGCAACAATGATTAAATCACAACCATGTATGTGTTCAGGATAACATACAGTCTAATTTGTGTTGTTTCCTAGACAGAAGTGTTTCTGAGCTATAGCATTTGAATGATATGAAGAATTTGTAAAGAACGATACTGTTTAAAAAATAAAATTCATTAGATTTTGAGTCAGTCTCTATAATGCTAAAGGACAGAGTATTTTATGAGAAGCATTTTTATACTTCCAACATATGGCTGGTGGACTCTACCCTTCAAGTAGTTAGGCACTGAATTACTTAATATTTCCTGGAATGAGTCTTAGTCTCCAAATATTTTCAGAAGAAGTCTGTTATATCTGAAACAACAAGTTTCAGGCATCCCAATTAGCAAGAGACCTCTGGTTAAAACTCGTTTATCAAATCTTACAGTGTTTAAGTCTAAGCTGGAAACAACTCGTTTTCACAGATAAAGGAAAATTAAAAGTGAGAGGGCCAGCTTTGATCCTAGGCTAACTCGGGTGACTTGCAGCCTTGTAAAACCAGTGTAGCTGCAGGGTGCATCAGTGTATGAACCTGTATTCCAGTCAAACTTCTTTTAATTGAGAGAAATGACACATCAGAAAAACAAGTGTTCTGATGATTAATGACTTCTTGTTTCACTACCTGTTCATTCAGAAATAACATGGATTACCTTTTCAAATATTTTTATTCCCCTAGTTTTGAAGAAATCCTTCCCATTTATGAATGTGGAAAACATTCTCAATCTTTGGGTGGGTCAGGTTTCTGTCCATACATTTTCCCTAATGAAGCATGTGAGACTTTGCCAGGTCTTATGATTAGCAACTGAACTATGCAGAAGTTGAGAAGGTTTGTGTGGGCCAGCTGATCTATTCATGATGGGTCAGGCTTTCAATTTTAAACTACAAAATAGGTCTGGTACTATTGTAAAAAATTACTATTTTTCCATCATGTTTTTAGCCTGATAATTGCACTAGAGACCATTTATACCTGGATATCACACTATTTTTCAGATTCTTCCTGCAGACCCAGACTTGCAATCTTCAATGTATTCACATGGCTTTGATGAAGCTGTTTTCACAAACCCTGCAAAATAAGTCTCCTCATGCCTATCATCTCCGATTATTTCTAGGTAGTTTTTGGTCTTTTTTCTTTTTCTTCATAAACAGAGTTCCATGAAACAAAATATTTAACATTCCAAATATTAGAATCACTATTACGCACTGCCTTCACTTTCAAAATGTGTGTTCTTGGATGCTCAGCTGCTATGTCAGCATTTAGGAGGATCTAACACTCTTCCTAAACTACTGATTAAGAGGCAGTGATTTGCCTATACCAATCAAAGCCTCCTGACTATAAGCTTTATTTCATATAAGACTATTTATAATGAGATAGTTCTGTGAAGGTATTTTCCACGTCGACTTTCTGATTGTACACAAATCTAATGTTCTAGCAGCTGTACAGAGCTCTCTGAAAAATGTTGCCCTTGCTTCTGTCTTATACTTCCTATGACTGAACAAGCTCCCTTAAAGCATGCTGGTGTTTTTCTCCAGATAAAAAATGGCTGTGTGTCTTCAGCTGTATTTCATCTGTAAAATTCTGTATGTCATGCTTTATTCCCTTCACCTTTATTCCCTTGAGTATTTGCTCCCCTGTCTTGTAAAGTTTGTCAAATTCTGTAACTTGTTGGTGAGGAAGTGGGAAGGAGACACCTTGTTCAAGATCAGCGAACAAGTTATTTAAAGCTGTTTCTATCATTTCTAGCTTATTTCTTCACCTGAGGTACCACACATTCTTTAACTGAATATTGATTTCTGCCTCCTCCAAATTCCTCAGCATGTCATTACTTCCCACCACTTGCTCTCTCCCCAGACATCCTTGCAACCGACCTTCCTGTGCAGTATTCAGGTTTCAGTGGACTTGGAGTCAGCACAGTGTACGTGATTCAGAAGGTCCATACCGACTCAAGCACTGTGCTCTTTCTTTCTCGAGAGCTGCCAGACTCCTGTGAAAAGAGTCTAGAGGGGCATGGACATCTTTCACCACATGCACACAGGATGTAGACTGCAGAATCATCTGGATTTGCATATTTCAACCTTCAATTATCAAATTAATCGCCAACAAATTTTATCAAATTCCTGTCTGTTTTCTGTTACGTCTTTGGCATATACTCTGTGACAATGAGTTCCACAGTCTTGTGGTAAAGACAAATACTGTAAAATTCAGGTGCTTGAGTAGTTTCCATTTAACTGTTAGTTTAACTATTCTTCCTTTCTCCTCCCACACAAACAATTTGAAAACTTTCACAGTAACATTTTAAAAAAATATAATTCCAAAGCATTATCACCACCATTTTATGTGTCATCTAAACAAGACTTTTTTAAATCCTTCAGTGTACAAATTACACGGAAAAAAAAACTATTTCTTGATGTTAAATACTTAGGAAAAATATTTTAAATTTTTTGAGCAATTGAGGAAAAGGGAAAAATCCAAAGACAAAAATATAATGTTTTGGAGTACACATCTGTTTCCCTGTACTCTGATTGAAGCATCTGATTCAATTATTATGCTGAGAGAAGTGGTAACAGTGGTTTTATGGAAATACCTGTCTGTGTGGCAATCCCACACACTTCAAGCAGTTCCATGTAAAATCAAAGTTCCCATGACACCAACACAAACCAGCAGCTTCCAAGAGTTAGTTTGAAAATGAAAAATTTATGTAGGAGCTAAACAATGATGCAGAGGAAACAATTAAATAGTAATTCTTTTTATTACATGTTTAACAATAATATCTGCCATACTTCCTGCTCTCAACAATTGGAATAAATCCATTATTTGTAACCTGTCTGAAAAGAAGAATACTGCCTGGTGATGGATGCATGAGAACAGAAGATAGGTGAAATTGTCTTCGCAGGCCTTGACAGTGTCAAGACAGCCAAAACTGCATAAAATCGCAAGATAGAAAATTTACCTTGGGTATAGTTTCTATAGAATTCTAAGCTTAATTTCTACAGTTTCTAGGTTTCAGCTATGACCTATAATATGCCGATTTTCTTAGCTTTTAGGAATTCTTTTTATAGTGTAGATATATTTAATATTTTTCTGCCTTTTCTGATCTGTTCAGCTTTGTACAGTGCCAAATTGTCAGAAATTTTGCATAAGGACAGAAATTTCTCTGCTTGCTCTAAGGAGCCTCCACTATAGCATCACTGATAGGACACTTCTTCACATTAAGGAATTGAATGACTCCAAACCATTTATTCATATATATATGTTTATATTGTTTGGTCATCCTCTGAATCTGAATTTGTACTTCATGAAGTTGATGAGAATTTTGCCATTGACTTCAGGGAGAAAAAGACCAAGTTCTGATTCCATTTTCCTTCTAATCTCTTTGATCTTTTCAGTCTCCTCTCACACTGTCCCATCAAATCTTCCTAAACTTTTCATTATTTTCACCACAGCCTTGTTGCAATTAGCTATAATTAGAATTTTTTAAAAATTCTCATTTGTATCTTATGAGAGTTCAGTAATCCAAGATCAACTGGTTCTTTGGAACTAGTATAATTTTGTTTTTATTTATTATCTCTGTCTGAACACCTTTACAAGATATTCTGAGCTTTAATTATCTTTTTAAAGAATAAAAACTTGGGTGCAGAAGAGTTACATGATTGATCCATAGTTTCTGTACAAGTCAGCTAATCAAATTGAAAGAAATTCACTGTATCACAATTTCTCTATTGTTTTAGAAACAGGGCTGTTTCTTCCATCTGTACACACACACTTTTTAAATAAAATTCACAAGTAACACACATACTAAATCAACTAAGTTAATTTACAATTATGTATTAATTAAACTGACCTCTGAGAATGGACTATTTTTCCTGCCACCAAGTAAGCAAATTTTCCCTTGTGACAGCAAGGAATTGTGACAAAAGAAAACTGTCGTCTAACTTCAGTTTACATAAAAATATAAAGGATTGTATAACAATTTTCTGTACACAAAGCTTTTATCTTTTGACTGAAAACATATCTTCCATCTTGAAATTTAGAAAATATATATAATGTCGACTTGGGACAGGATATTATGAAGTATTTGAATTGTAGTGGAATCATTTTCCTTATCACCAGCTACAGAGTCAGTCAATTAATTGGCTACCAGCAGGTCCAATCGTGCCAAATCCCTGTGTATTAATGGATTTGGAGTAAAGGGCCAGGAATCACAGAAATTCAGAAAGAATGTCTTCTTTCCTACCCCCTCAGTGATTAGTGTGGATTTAGCACCTAGGAAAATATACTGAGCTTTACACCAGTTTGTCTCAAAGGGTAGCATGGCACAAAATATGGGCAGCAAAAAATTCCTGGCTATTTTGAATGGAACGTTATTTACAGGAGAATTATGCAGCTTATTGAAGGTTTTGTTCTGTACTTTTGCTCTCAAATAGAGTCAATACAGCAAAAGATGTAATAAGCAGTATCCCCTTGGCAGTTCTGCCTACAGCTGTCTTCATGATGACAATCGCCACCGGCTAAATCTGTGGATGATAGCACTAAATTGGGTACCAGTGCTAGCAGTAGCCATGGGATGCAACAAGTGGGAGCACAAAGCACAAGCCCTGGGAAATTGGGCTATGCACTGTGTGATAAATCCACTTTGTATATTAATTTTAAAATATGCATGTAACTAAATATTTTTTTACTCAAAGCCCAGTTGTCCAGTATGGTCCAGTATTAGAGCATGTCACAGATCCATTGACTCGGTGTCCACACAGAGCCTGAGGCAACAATGTTTGAGCACCATAACAGATAACCATTGGCTTGATTTCTCCTAAAAGGTATTTGCTCCAGCTACAGTTCCTTAAATTTCTATGCATGTGAGTTACTATCACCAGTATTTCAGTCATATGTCTAAATTTTAGAAAAGTAAGCCAAAGAAACAAACAGCCTATACCGACCAATGTGTGTAATGTGTGTTCATTCTTTCCAGGGATCGTGGAGAGGTGGTTTTCCCTCCTGTTTCTGCAATGGCTTGGTGACGGGAAGCCTACCCCATCTGAAATCTATCTTCTACATCTTGTATTGAAAGACGTCTTCCTTAAAAAAAAAATCCTTATCTACTATGCAAACCCTTATTCAGAATATTTGCTTTAATTTTTATTGATGCGTGTCCTTCACCAAGAATAAAATTCATTGAACTAGAGACCAAGAGGCAAAGTATGACAAGGAAAGCAAAGAGTAGGAATTACAGACAAAAAAGTTTGCCCATTAGGATGCTGTCTGGAAAGGATCCTATTTCTGTACCTCCCATAAGGAGAGTTTGCTCATGAAACAGTTTTGGAATTACCATAACATAAGCATGAAATTGGCTCCAAACTTCTCATCACTGCACATGAAGGAACTTATGGGCAAAAAATAAAAGCAAAATAGTAGTCTCATTAGGCAAATATAGCATAAAGCAGTTTCAACTACAAAACTCAGATGACTATAACTTCAGCTGAAACTTTGGCATCAGTTTTAGGATCATCAAGTTTGGGTTTAAGCACAGAATGGAAAAGAAAAAATTGCTAATTATGAGAGACTTATAAACACAGATAGAGAGACAGGCTCTTGGTCCACCAAAAATCACATTTGTCTCCTTACATTATAGTTTTTCAGCTTATTTTTGTTTGTTGATTAGCTCTGCATTGTTAGCTGCAACAAAAAGATAAAAACTGCACAAGGGAAGGAGAAGGAGAGGAAAGGAGCAGCACACTGATAAATGCAGTTTTGTGGAAGACAGTAAACCTTTATTTGGAAGTCTTAGAGTAGGAAGAAATACAGTGAGTTACTGGGAAGGGAAATGTAATTACTAGTTAGAGAAAAAATTCAAAGGGATTGTAAACACTTCAAATGCATTCCCAAGCTATTTCTGTGTAAGCTGCCTTTAACACCTCACCATGTTCCCATAACCATCCCCCCATAAAATTGCATCATCCAACTTGATTCTACCTTCCTGCAGCTCAAGCCTGTAAGTTATTTTTCTACAAATTTTTCAGTTTAGGGAGAACAAATCTCTCAGCTCTTTGGCACCAGAATTTTCTGCCAGGGAACATTGTGACCATATCTCTTGACAGTCTTCACTTCTAGAGGCTGATCAGCCTCTTTTGGGATTTCTTTGTGGATCATGTTTCCCTGACCTTGTTCTTGCTCCACTCCTCTGGACCTCCTCCAAAGGCCCTCAGACATGTAATGCCTGAAATGAGACAAAGAATGACAGCAAAAGCTCTATTAATCCCGAGTGGAAAAATGGCTTCATTGGAGGGATCATAGTTGTTTAAATCAACGAATCCCTCTCTGAAACTGAGGGATATTTTAGGTTCACTCACTGCAGTTCATGTAAGCAAATGCAAAGACTGAATATAGAAAGCATTTATATGCATGTATATGTTCTGTCTGATGTGCAACATTCAGCTGCTCTGTTTTATGTCTGAACTAAGGGGATAAAACATAATAGTTCTATTCTCAGCAAGCAAAATGACACAGTAGGATTTTTTACTTGACAAATAGGAATTTACTGAAATTTTTTTAATCAGATTTTTAAAAAGTCTAATTAATGTTACCAACACAAAAACTCAGTATATTTACATGAACTTTTCCAAATCTGAATAGAACCACTAGTCCATAAAACCAGCTCAGCCGTTCAATGGAGACCAGTTTTGGACTGAAAGTAGATGTAAAGTAGCAGAGCCCTCTATCACTGCTGCCTATTAACCTTTCCATCTGCTTTCTTTTATTATCTATTTATTTTTTTAGATCACCTGTACAGTCTTTCCTATGGATTTCTGAAAAGTTTTTGTGACTTCTGCCACCTTAGAGAGTTGTTTCTCCATGATTTTCCTTCACATGTTGTGACCCACTCATGACCAACTTCTATAAAGTTATTATTTTGTCAAATTTTGGGGTTTGCCAATTTCTATGAAAAGCAAAACATGAAAAGCTGATTGCCTATCCTTTGTGTGCAGAGGTGGGGTCGTGGGGAAGGGGAAGACTGGGGAAGGCTGGGAAGAGCCACATAACAGTTGTCACTTCATATATCAAACTGCATTCATTTTAGTATAGTAGTATTGTCACTGTCACCCAATAGAGAGTGGAAATTTAAAATTAAAGCACAAAAACTAATGTTGGCCCAAATCACCTTGAAATAAAGCTTTCTTGAACTGAGCACAATTCTAGCAGTACAGTTGTCCCTGCTTAACTCACTTTAGAAGGTACTGAGTCCAGTTAAAATACTTTTGCCTAAATTCAAATTAAAGTTCTCACTACTGGAGAACTTGGAAGTGTGTATCCATCCCACATCAGGATAGTACTCAATTATAAGTATATGCCTGAGTCTGAGTTTGCACTTCTTTGTCAACAGGGTGGTTAACTCACACTGATGTTTAAACTGAGGCTGAGCCCTTGCCTTGTGCTTCACAAAATAATGCAAGAGTATAGAGGCTAAAACAAAGCCCTTAGAGTTTTCATAGCAATTTTTCCCTTGACATCTCTGCCTTGATAATCCTTTATGCACCAAAATTTTGTCCTCAAAAGGTGGAAAGATAGTGACAACGGATAAAGAATTTTTCCAAATGTCAATTTTCTTATTTCCAATATACATGTGCTATCATTCCAGCTATTATCAAATCTGTTATTTTCCAATGTGATAGCATTAGGTTTTAAAAGTGGGAATAGTTAAAGGAAGCACTCTTGTTTCTATAACTAAAGTTATAGAAAGTTCCAAAGGGCAAATATAATCAATGAGGTCTTTGAGAGACGGATGTTAGAAAACAATGAGGTCTGTGGCTTCTCTTGAACTCACAGTATTGCTATATATATATATATATATATATTTTTTTAACATCCTCTGATATTCAGGAGAAGTTTTCCAAATATTCAACTGAAAATTATTTCCCAGAGAATGGAAAACATAGTCATATACTTATTCCCACTATGAAATGAGAATTTTTCTCTATTCATCGTGTGTGTATCTGATATGTTAGGATGTGTCTGAATATGAGCTATAAAATTCTTGGTCTTTATTAGGCAAAGAAATTGGATCTCCTGAAGGATTATTATCTTCTTTTACTTTGGGCTTCACCCCCCGACTTATTCTTAGCTGACATGAAGAAAGAAATGTATATCATACCTAATAGTCAAAAAGAGAGGAAGAAGGTTTAAAATGTTCTTGTGTATTGGGTTTGCTGCTCATCTCCAGTGAGTAAGTACTTCCACACTCACAGACTAATTATTCCTCCAGTTTCCAGCCCTTAGCTGGATGTCAGTCTCTCCTAATGACTGAGATCTCAACATAAAATCCAAGCTTGGTTGATCCTTGGCTTCCTTCACCATTAACCCATTCAGTTTCATGAAGTGGTGGTGGCGCCTTTGAAATGTGTACCAGTGATCTTCAGGGCTATGGGAGAGCTCAGCAAATTCAATGCTCTTGACAGCCTATTCTAATCAGAAAGTTGAAACCAAGTCTTGTCAATGAATTGAAATATCTGTAAATTGCTGTCTAATAATATATAAATAAATAGACCTATAAATAACTGATATGTTCCGGCCCTCCTGTAAAACATTGTCTTGCCTTAATTTATTTGCACTCTACTTTTGAGACTTCTCTTGATGAACATGATCACAGACAGAAATTAAAAGTAATTTTTGGCAGAAGAGAAAATAAAAAATTACTCTGAGTGCCTCAAAACACAGAAGCTTGAAGTTTTATATCTGCAACGTATGGCTGGTACTTGTGCAGTGTTTAATCCAGTCAAAATAAGATGATCTCCTGAAAGTTTATTACCACTAATTGTTCTTTAAGGGCATGAGGTTTATTACATTAAGAGGCAGAAGAGGTGGAGATTAAATGAGGTATACAGTCTCCTGAGTCTCTGGAGTTGAAGGGAAATGCCCTCATCCCATCAGCCACCACCAGTAAAATACACCCACACAGAAAAAGAGGCTTTTTCTTCTTGAGGTAAATACAGATGAAGTTTTGTCTTCATTGTTCAAAATGTGTGAGATTTTATATCTAAAAGCTAGACAAGCTCAATACCTGACTGAAATAACCTTAGAGAAGGTTACATATTGAGGGCTGAATTCAGGATGCTCTGTGAAAGTACATCTGTTTTATATGAGACACACAATCTGTCTCATTCCAACCTGCATTTCTGGGTCACTTGAGACATTTAAACTGCACTTATAATTAACAGCTATTTTTAAACAACGAAAAATAGAGCACTGGTAAGGTACAAAAGCATTAAAATTGCCCCAGTTTTGCTTTTCAATAGGACACACCACTGCAATATGCTTCAAGATCAAAGAGAGCTCAGAAAAAAGAGACAGGCTGATCAGTGGGGATAAATTGTTCCCATTATGATGGTATAAGAATAGGGTTCTTTCAATTGAAACAATTTAATAACCACATTCATTACATTCGTGTCCACTTGGTTTTATCTGAACAGTTTTTGCATAACTGGGGAGCAAGTTCAATTGAGCTTATTCTCTAGAAATTAAGATGTGCAGGATTTGACATTCAGAAATTAAGCACTAATAGTCAGCAAAGCAGTTGTCTTGAGATTCCCCCTGGATATAGCTGGATCTGCCTACCACTAATTATGTCAAATGCAAATGTATTCTCTAAAAGACACACCAAAAAATTTAATTAGCTCATTTCTAGACAGCTAAGGTTATACTAGAGCAATGACAGGTATCAGAGCACAATCTTTTCCGTGTTTATATCACCACTTTCATAAAAGCAGAAGATGGGAAAGTGCAAAATTGCTGTTTGTAAAATTTTTTTCCACCATCAAGAGCAGAAGCAGATTTAAGGACGAGAGTTTTACAATCCTAAGCAAAGCAACAGAGCAGTATCTCCACACTGACATTTTCAGCTACATTTTTATAAGAAAGAAGAGAGTCATTGATAAATTTCCCTCTTCCACTAGTGTATTGACTTAGCAGCAAACACCTGTGTTTCAGCAAGAAGAAACAGCAGACACCATGGTGGAGGAAGTTTGATTTTGCCAGTTCTCAACTGCATGGTGTTGTGCGAAGCATGGTGCTGTGTGACTTGAAATACAGTGTGGGTGTTAAGGATAAATCTGCACAAAAGCTCCTGAGAAGAACCAGAGATGGCAAACCATGTATAAAGCCCGCCATACCCATTTCTGCCTGCTAGTCTTGCTGGTGAAAGGAACATAGGCAGGAGCATTTAAAAGACATTTCCCAGTGCACATGGGATCCTTCCTTGTTTTCTTGTCACTGCCAAACCAGCGAAGAGTAAAGGACTGTTGAAGCATTCATTGGGTGGCAACTGCATAATAGCAGCATTTCTTCCCCTTCCCTCTGCCCCCTTCTTTTTATCAGAAGACAAAGTGCAAAAACTGTGAAGTTATTCTTGCCTCAGTGAAAGTTTTTAAATGGATGGCTTTTCTATAAGAAATTATTCTTTTCCTACTTAGCTATTTCCCAAACTGGCATTTGCAGTATAAAGCCATACATGGATCTAATATTGAGGAAAGGGTATAGACTTGTACAAATCATTGGAAAGATAAATATGCCATATAGATCAATAAATAAAACCTAATTCCAAAAAAATCAAGCTCCAGCATTCCAGGCCAATTAAGATGTTATTTACTGCTTACATGATTGCTAGTTTGATGTTCTCCTTATTCATTTTTACACTATAGGCATTTGTTTTGTTGAAAGATATATAACTGATTTGTAAATACAAAATAGATTTTATGTCTCATAAAACTGTTAATCCATGCTCCATATTAAATGTATGCTGTACTATTTTTTTGTACTTAGACACAGCTCTAATATAATTAAAATGAACTATGCTGGCTTTATTTTTTAAGTCACTTCCTAGCATAGAGCTCAAACAGTGCAACTGCAGCATGAAATGTGGTTATAATAGCCTGAACCACATTTCCTGAAACTAAAACATGGGAGATAATAGTGTGAAGGTACAAATTAAATGCAAATAAACCAGATTTGCCATTGTTGCTAATCCCTGGATTATATTTCAGTGAGAAAATTAGCTGTAATATTTAACTTCTTTGTATTGTGATCATTGGCATATTATCAGTTCCATTTTCAGAGTTGGTATAGGAATTATTGCATGGGACTTTGAGAAAGGCGCACATTTGCCTTTTACACCCTGAGTGGACCTATTCTGTGGTAAACAATATTTAACAATATCTAGCATCTAACACAGAGACAATTAGAAAGCCAGCTGTGATTTTTAAAAAGGGTTACTTCAGTAATGGATACACATTTGGTGGCTATCCCTTGACTTTTTAGATGTATACTATCTTCTGCACTGTCTTAAGTTGAACAATAGATACACTAGTGAAACTGCAGTTTTAAAATTAATTTATCATTTTATAAGCTTAATAAGAGCACATATATAAAACTCTAGCAAAATTTAATATATTAATCAAGTTTATAAATTAGTATAAAGACAGAATATATTTATTTTAGAGTCTACATGAAGCATTCACATCATTTTAATAAAATAAATGTAAAATAAGTCAGGCAAATGGATGCACATATTATACATAGGCAGCACTACAGTATTTGTGTAAAACATCAAAATGTTTAAGAAAGTTAGTCCTATTTTTTTGAGAGGTCATTTAGAACAACTTGCATTAATAAGTACTTACAGCATCACAGAACCATGTGGTGTGATAAATTTGTAGCATATCTTGCATCTGTGAGTAGTTCAAAGTACAGCTGTAATATGTACCCAAGACAACTGGGCAGGTCACTTTTAAAACAGTCCTTTGTCATAGATCTCTGTACTGCCATTTGAAGGGGCAATTTTTCCCTATTTTTGAAATTTTGTCTTTTCAAATGCAATTACGCCAAAAAACAGGGCAATAACACACGGGTGACCTCACTCCAGGACTGCCCCATGTATGTCCAATCCACTGGCAAATCATCCAAAAGCACTTGATGGCAGAGGAGGGTTTGTACCAGGCATCATTGCATCTCAGAGAAGTTTCCCTAACATTTGTCTGCACATTTGGTGTTAAGTGAGGTGCTGATCTTTTCCCAAGTTCCAGCTTCCAGGTTCTCAAGGTAGACTCCAATGCTGCTGCTTCTTCTTTTTCTTCTTCTTCTTCTTCTGTCTTCTACTCACCCACCTCTTTATTCTGTAATGTAGAACCCACTGTGCTTTTTTTTTTGGTACTTTTATACTTTTATAGGGTGGTTCCAAGAGGTTCCAACAGCTTGTTGTGGTAGGTTGTGTTCATGAACTCTTTTTTTATTGAGTGGTAGTCACAAATAATTTCTGCTGTCTGTGATTGGTGCAACTGGTTACAGAAGTATGGGGAGTTATATATCCTTTTACCCCATCCTTTTAAAAGTAAGAAGATCACCACGCCTATGGAGTAGCAAGATTCTTTGTGAATTCAAGCTTAATCTTACATTTTACAGCAACTGATAGCATGAGGCTGAAACTAGCCTTTTTGTTGAGTGGTGCTTGACTTGGCTGAAGAGAGGAAGAGAATGTAAAGGGACCATGGGCAAAATTACTGATTTAGAAATTATTCAGAAACAAATGGGAGTATACTTGGCAATTGACATTGATATTAATAAGTCAATAGGATAGGAAAGAACCTGCCACATGTGTCGTTTGAATATACCTGACCACTGTGAGATATGGTGCAGAGTTTCTTGCTCTGCTGTTAGATTCACAATCCCTTCCATTCCCTTAGAAAATCAGCTGCAATTAACTAACAAGTTCACACTTACTTGGATATGTGCATAATCTTTCCATGGCCAAAAAAAGCTCTGTTTCTTGGAAGCCAGGGCAAAAAAAAACAACAAAGACTAATCTTGCCGTAATGTCTTAATTTTTGTATACATCTGTGGGAGCAATAGAAGTCAGCTGCATGTCCAACTCTTACAGAGATTATTATATCAATCAGACTTAAAAGTCTGTGAATGAAATTTTGGACTCATGGCATATAACTTTATCATCATGCCCCAAAAGGTCAGGGAAATCCAGCCTAAGTCACCCTACTTTATATAAAAGACTAGCTGAAAGAAAACATTTGATTTTTTAATGCAATTTTTCCACTTTGTTTTCATCATGTTTTGCTTCTCCCTATCAAAGGTCAGAATTATTTAAAACAAAGCTTGTTGATATTATTAGTCATGGTACCACACTGATGTGGGCTTGCATCTCATTATCCTGATACATAGCTCCACTTAATGTGAGGGAATTTGGCATTTAGATTGTCACGAGTTTAGGGACAGAAACTGTGAATATAAATGTCTTCTTCACTACACAGTATCAGCTTTGTTGCATGTGTTCAGATTTAAGTAATTTCTCTATGATATTTAATGTTTTAAAATAATTTGTCTTGTCTTGTCAAATAATTTGACTTGTCTACCCAAGCCTAAATTATGGTGTCTCAATAATTCCACTTGCCATTAACATTATTCTTTTAATTCTGTTATGGTGTTGCAAAACATTCACAAGCCTTCTCTGAAGGGGAAAAGGCTTAACAAGAACAACAACTTCCCTAGAGAGGTAGAGCACACTTATGCAGCTTTCTACTGACGATGCTCCCTGACTGACCATGCCTCTTTATAATGGAAATGTTTTTCTGGGAATAGAACAGAAAACAGCTAGCCCAGCAGTGCAGAGGAATATGGACCAAAAGACTGGCTGTTCCTATAGATACAGGATTAAAATAATAATATTCTCTCATATTTTAGAGCTTTGAGGTGTCCAAACTTCAGTAGACTTTAGTGTGTGCTGAAGGATAGTCAAGCTATCTCTCAGTAAAATAATTAATGAACCAGGTCCTTCCCACCCACAGCTCATTTGTAGGGACTTTATCCCACACAGACATGCAGGAAGGAATAGTCAAACATTGTCTGCATCCCAGCTTAGACCTTTTCAAGCCTGTATATATCCAAGACCTATTAGAGTGTCCTGAAAATTAGATGTGCATGTTACTTGCAGGGGCAAAACAAGTCCTTTTAGAAAATAGAAAAATGAAACAACTCCTGGGCAAGTTGAACCTGTATGAACAATTGAAAAATAAATGCAAGCATCAAGTCTTTGACACACAAAAAATCAGTTACAGACTTTTCATTTGCAACAAATAAATCTATCATGCTTAAAACTCATCTTTTTTTTTTTTGTTGTTTTTGTTGCTTTACATAGATGTTTCCCCAAAAGTGAAAGACCCTCACTCTAGAACAAAAAGTGTCTGTGCATGGTCAAAAATATTTGCTTCCATTTTGGTCAACATTATGTATAAATAATCAGGTCACAAAGAAATCTTGCTGCCATAGTAGTTAAACTCATGGGAAATACATGACAGTAATTAACTGTGCTAAAATACATGACTGCAGTCAAGCCACCTCCTATCCACTTAACAGTTTGCCTCTTACACATCTCCTCAGCACACAGCAGAAGAGGTCTTACACATCCTTTTTTTAATTTCAGGCCTCCTGCTGTTGTCTTTGATTGATGATACAGCTCTGAATTTCCTATAAAAACTCTCTTCAGGCCAAGAAGCAGAAGGAAGTGGAGTTTGTAAAGAGAAGTCATATCCTATAAATATGGGAGGGCTGTGAAGAGTATCCTAATGGCCTGTTTCTACCTCTTTCCAGCAGACCTTTAGTGCTCCTGCTGCAGCATCTACTGGTTGACCATGCAGAAAGCTAACAACTAAGTGTGAATGTGTACAGTCGCAAAGTGTCACTAGAATTAAGTTCAGCTCATTCTTTTGTTCCTTCAGTTGCTTTTCCCGTGTGGTCAGTCTTACGAAATTCACTTCTGGTCTGTTGCTCCTTGGTTTTCTCTCTAGACTTCACACAATTTTTTTTTTTTTTGTACGGTGGGTGCTTTCAAAGTTTCACCATCCAAAATTTTTAGTACCTGGAAAGACAATAGCTTTCATCTCTCTGTACCTTTCAGTAGTACAACCACTTATATTAATTTTACATTTTTTAAATGTAGTTAAGTTTTCCACTGATTCTAACATAAATTTGAGCATATTTTTGAAACCCTCTCCTTTTTCTCCTGCTTTATGTGTTTTGATATACCAAGGCATTAAGCAGAGTGCTAAGGAGCATGACACCACTCCAATAAAGATTTCAGGCATAAAAAAGCCCACTGCTTTAGCCAGCTCTGCCAGTGACTGCTTAAAACTTAATATGTACAGACAGTGCTCAAATATCTGACATCTTACAAAACTGAGCTGCAGCTTAGCTGCTAGAAAAGTATCCATTATCTCACTTAGTATAGTTGATCAATTATAGGTTTTCCAGTCTGGAAATCATCCTACATGCATTTCTGTCTCGGTAGAGTCTGAGAGACAGCTTCTTTGGCACTACTACTGTAGTACTGCCTACAGTGATTTTGAAAAGCTTATACACTCTGGAAAGGTTATACCTATTCTCTGAGAGGGCACCAAGACCATAAATTTTTGTCTAGGTGGCTTGTGCATGAAAGTTACTGAGTGTCTGTTGAAAGATCTCAAGGTGTGATGGTGTTAGTCGCTGTCTTAGAATGAGTATAAAAACTCTGAAGAGACAAGTCAAATTTTTTTTGGCTGACACGTAATACTGAGGTTTTTAGTGGAACTAGATAAAACTGATCCCAGAATCACAGAATATATTGAGTTGCAAGGGACCATCAGGATCATCAAGTCCAGCTTCTGGCCCTGCACAAGACCATTCCCCAAGTGTCCCCATGTGCCCAAGAGGACTGTCCTTCTTGACCTTTGCGAGGCCTCTTGAACTCTGTCAGGCTTAGTGCTGTGAACACTTCCCTGAGGACCCTGTTCCAGTCCCCAGTCACCTTCTGGGTGAAGAACCTTTTTCTAATATCCAACTTAAACCTCCTCTGACAGAACTTTGGGATATTTCCTGGGTCCTGCCCCAGGTCATCATAGAGAAGAGATCAGTGCCTGCTGCTCCTCTTCCCTTGACGCAGATGCAGACCGAGATGAGGTCTCCCCTCAGTCTCCTCTTCTCCAGGCTGAACAGACACAGTGACCTCAGCTGCTCCTCATACAGCTTCCCCTCAAAACCCTTTACCATTTACCATTTTTGTTGTCCTAATGAAGAAATAACACCAGGTAAAACCTTGCATATGTGTTGCCTCTATCTGTGTGCACCTGCATACTGTGCCTACTGTATCTCTCATGGTACTGTAATATAATTTTTCTCTTACCACTGCTCATTTTAGGCAGGAATGGTGACTAATTTGCATTGTAAACATGGAGTTCACTCCATTAGGATTTTTAAGATAAGATTGACTCATGTAAATGCTACAGCGTTTCTACCATTGTCAACTCCAGGTATTAGCAGTTCTGGTTCATTAGTTGCTACAGTTAAAATGTATCTATTAATTAAGTTAAAATTCATAAAATTTCTCCTTTTCACAGCAGTTCAGAACAAATTTTATTTTTATGAGCTCTTTTGATCAATTTAAGATTTATATTCAAATAGTATTTTGTACATGCCACTGGATAAGAAAGTTGTTAAGTATAAGAAAAATGTGCTACAAGAGAAATGCAAATCTGCATAAGCCTCATTGTGATTTAACCCTTTTAGAGCTGATAATAACATAAAGGGCTTGACTCTTTTTTTGCTGTGCAAATGTATTAGATTGTAGACAGACTGAACCCCTCAGTTATACTACAGCGTCAACTACAGCATCAACAAAAATGCATTCAGTTAATCTACAATGTAGAATCATCACCTCAAAAAAGTATTCACATCTTTAAAAACTAAAGGGAAAATAAATATAGTGCAGTAAAATTGTTGAGTAGAGGAATCTATCTGGACATTTCACAAAACATTTCATTATGCTGATAATTCCCAGAAGTGCTCTCAAGAGTGCTTTAAGCTGAGGATTACTGCACTGGATCTGATGGACTTTTTTTGTAGCCCCTTTAAAAGGCAGTGAACCGTTTTTCTATTTTATTTAAATAATGCCCCTTAAAATGGATTTTTAGAGGTATAATAACTCCTTAAGAGTCAGTTATGCTAAACAGTTTCTCTTGATAGAAATGTTGTAAAACTCGTTAACTGCACAATTTCAGATGCTGGCTTGGTGAGCACTAACTGACATGTGAATGGCCAGAGTTTGTAAAATAAATTGAAATAGTTGTTGTATCACACAGCTAGCAATGCACAAGCTGTAAGCCACAAGGGGCTCAAACCTGACAGAAAATTACTTCAAGATGAATGAAAAGTGCTTGTTTCTCTTTATTAGTTTTTAGAGAACAATGAAAATGTTGAATTGTTTACAGAAAGGTTGATTAAATGTGGTCAGTAGGGCCATGTCCCTACTGCTAACTGTTAGCCTTCCCAGCATCCAGCCTCTTCCCTCTACCCCATGCATCTTCTTATAGACTATAATGGTCACACATCTGTGTGTGAAATGTGCTCATTTTGACATTCCTCTGCTGCTCTGAGCTGTTGAGGCCTTTGTTAGGTAAAACACTCTTGTCAAGCCTAACAAGCAGCTCATGCAATTTGCTGGACACTGCCACAGAGAATAGCCTTGCTATGAATTGCTTCAGCATCTAACAATGCTTGGTTCAATATTGAAATACATATGCATTTCTTTTCTTTGTTCAGCCCTGAAACTTTCAATATTTTGAAGAAATATATACTTTGCATTTAAAAAATATTAAACGGGTTTGACATCACAGCACACTGTTTTATCCTTTCATTACATTACGATGGGAGCGGGGGAAAGAGACTAGTTGTCCTTTTCTGGGCTATATTACCTTTCTATGTGGTACTAAGGGCACAAAGGGGAGATGCATCATGCCACAACATATTTTAGCAGATTATCTGCTCTGCTTTCAAAGCTATTCAAATTAAGGCCACTTTAGGAGAAGTGGTATTTGCACAAGATGGCAACAGAAAATGTCCCTTTGAGGCTGTGACTTTTAAAAACAACTTAAAGATCAGGTTCATTTAGCAGCAATCAAGACAGTACAAAACCACTGTGAATTTTACTATGGCTGTTGGACACAATTGTCTTCCTTTTTTTTTCCCCCTTCCCATCCTATTCCATAGCCTTCATCCCTTCCCCCTCTTCCCCAGAAGAAAAATCAACCACTACTGTGCAAGGGTTTGAATGCTATTTGTGGCAATCTGTCACTTTGCATAGTGTTCCACCCTGATGTGAAAGCAGGATTTTCTTTTTTTTTTTCTATCTGTAGAACATGCTTTTCCAGGCCTATTATGCATATAAACAATGGCGTATGTAATTACCTTTCTGGGGTGGCAATTATTTCTCAGCATAAAAGCTGAAGATAAGGCAATCTATCCTGCTACCCCCCACATCCAAATAAAGGATATCCAAAATATCAAACAAACAAAAATAAAATTATTTTGTGATGACATCGAGGCTGCTTATGTCAGCCTGGAAAGGGACAGATACTATCACTGCAGCATCTAAATGTTAGTATGATCTTTTTTTTCCAGACAGTAATTGCTTTACATTTTGTTTCAGATTGAGTCGTTTCAACCTTTGCCTAGAAGCCAGTTTTTGCACCCCACCTCCTTATACTGAAAACTTTTGCACTTTTGCTAGGGTGGATTTCCTTGGCAATCCTGTGGGTAAGAAAATACCATACCTGTCATGTCAAAGCTGTTGGAGGGTGCGAAATGCTGACTTTCTTGTCTTGCTTCAAGCTGTGGGAGGTTATGCAGGGTGGTGAGTTGAGAGAGTGGGGGATGAAGAACTTTTCTTTCCTTTTCCCCATTGTGTGTCCATCTTGCAGTGTACGGTTGCAGTCCTCAGTGCTACCTTCAGTTGAGACTATGGACAGTTCTGTCCTACTTTCACTATATCTGACAGTTTAACTTAAGGTTTCCACTGTTATTAACTCAAGGTTTCCACTATTCCAATAAAACAAGGGCCTGATACTACCAAGCTATATGATTAAGTTTGTGATAAAAGCTCAGGCCAGATTACTAAAACCCCTTAAACACATTGAGCAAGGATGCTCCCATTCCTAGGTTTCTCTTCAGAGACCTTCTGATGCTTCTTGCTTCCTCCAGTGAGAGCCACGCATGGGTAGAGCTGATATATGCAGCAGTGCCCCATCAGCAGCTAGGAGCTGCCCCTCATGTAATTCAGTCATACAGCAAAATATCAGGAAAATACTGCCCACCTATATGTTTACAAAAAAACAGCCTAAACTACCTTTTCTATCTGGAGAAGTGGAGGGTATGATACTGATGTTACAATGAAAGTCACATAGCAGCATGTGTCTCTTCCTCTTTTTTGATACAAATCAAATATGCAAAATTCAAAATCAGTTCATCGGCAACAACATATGCTTATATTTATAAAAGTGTGTCTTGCGTCCTTTCTCAATTAAGTTTAAGGGAGGACTTTTCTGAGCCTTTAATACACACTTAATGCTCAGAAATTAGGGCCAAACCAAAGTGGATTTGTGTAAGTTTCTTTTGTGACTGATAATGTTGTTGACAGTGTGCCTAACAAGGTATTCCTAATGTAGATATTACTCAATGAAAGGTGTTTTAATGATTAGTCCTTCATTCTCTTCTACACCATATGCACTGGGAGCTTGGCTGTGGTCTTTGTGCATTGCATGCTTCTACAAATTAAAGAATGAAGGGAGGAGTAGGGCCAAGAAGATTCATACACAAAATATAAACTCAAAACATGATTAGTGCCCACCTGCTTATCTCCTATATGCAGACCTTTTCATTACTCACAATATGGCCCACACCCTAATTTTCTATATATCAGGCAGAAAAAACTGCACAGAAAGAAGGAAGTAGAAGAATAGTTTAAAATTTCCTTTCTTTCCAGTCTTCTCTCCACTTTCTTAGCTGAAAGGACAGTAAGAAGCAAACATACATAGTTACACACATTCTTCAGCCAGGGACATCACCAGCATATCAATTGAATTGAGTGATGTAAGCAGCTTTCCCAAATTTGTATCTGCTGGTGATGTCAGCAGAGGGAGATAGGAATTAGTAGTTGTCATCTGATTTTGTCAGCCTGGTAGTGGATATAAGAGAAATTAAAATCTCCTGCAAAATGAAATTCAGCTTTGCTGAGGAACACAATCACAGCTTTAAAACTTTTTTTTTCTTTCAATAGATGTGAACAAAAATAACAAGAGCCAAACCAGAGGAAATACTAATTATGCCGCCAGGATCTGTGTCTAACTCTCTTCCTTGTGAGCTTGAGTAGGTGGTTTTGGAGTTGCCCCAAGTGCTGATTCCAACATTGCTTTGACTGTTAATAAGTTTTCTCCACAAGGAAACATTTTCCTTTGACGAAAGTTCTTAGGGCCATGTTCACATTTGCATATGTGCAAATATTTTGATAAGGTATGAGCTAAGATGTGTTAATTGAAAAGAGAAAAGAGTGTACTGTGAGATGATGGCATCACAGGTGGTGGTGGTACCATAAGCTGGTGTTTCTTGCCAGCTATCTTCTTGTACAGCTTTCCTTTTCTGTACCTCCTTTCCTGAGAGCATCTCAAAACACTTTGCATAAGTCAGTATTTCTACCATTATTCTGTAATGGAAAATTACTATAATTGTTTTAATGTGAAATACAGAAAAGAAATGAATGTCATAATCAAGAATAACAATATGTTGTTACTAAAACTGAAAATAGAACAACAGATCCAGACTGTGACTAAGCAGATCCCTTCCTTTTCTGTTTCACACTGTTGTAGGTAAGGACTAATACCCAAAGTTACCAAGTTATACTCTTCCTATGCATTTAATCAGGATCAAGAAACAGCTGAGAACCCATCCTTCTCTGCAAAAAGATGTAAAAATACTAAATTTGTTCTGTCTTTTCTAACTACAAACTTTGGTCAGAAAAAGAAATTACAAGTTCAAAGAGATAGGTGAGCTTCTGGCTCTGAGATCTTTTTAAGAGAAAAATAATCTGTTTGAGAGCTTTATATGCAATATATAACATTGTTCATTTTCCTGGGTCAGGATGTGATGACTTCATCTCCTCTCATCTACTCCCTAAAACTGGGACTGAGCCGCATTTTTTTAAATTGTGATGTTCTTTTCCCAGTTATATTAGATTTATGAACTTTAGTCTGGTTGATAGAGCAAATATTGTTTCTCATCTCTTTTCACAGTTTTAACCTCCAGAAAACAACACAGACGACAGTAACAGTACCTTTCCATAAGACACCAAGACTTCTACTAGGGACCCTAATAAGCACAGCCACCTCGCCACTTTTATTTCAATTCAAAGCACGTCCAATTCAGCAGTCATGGAATTCAATCTTACCCATTCAGATGATGGGCTTTTACGTACTACATAAACCTGTAATTAAAGGCAGGGTGTGTTATAGTCACTACAGGATGTTGCAGCTTTCCTCATTGTTTGCTACTGATGGGATAAAGCAGCACAAGCAGAGAGAGAAGATGAAAGTAAGCTACTTTGTGCTTAAAAAGAGTGTCAGTATCAGGCCAAGAGTTCAAATGTTCAATGTAAATAGTGTTCATTTGGTTTTTTTCACTTGTAAGACTAGTTAGTGGAAAGATACTAAACCTGCATGTAAAATAAACTCATATTTTACAGAGAAATGCCACAAACATAAAAAGTGACCTCTGTTTCCCAATACAGTGATACTTAAAAATGTAAACCTTTGACCTCTGTAAACACCATTTCTGTTTTCTTTTGCCTATGACCTACAGGTGGCTTATGTCTTACGATGGCTCTTTGATTCCAATTTTCTGATCTGCAATTACTTATGCAGTAATTCAATCCATTTTCAATATTGGCTAGTTGACAGCTATGTCACATTCCAGCTCTCTGTCATTTTCTGATTCCATTAAGAATGAAATATTATGACTTAAGAAAAAGGAAAAAATATCTAAAGAGTGATCGTAGTGAGTCAATTATACTTGTGTTGCATGGTCCTCTAAGTTCACATTAAACTTGTATTGCTCATAGCACTTGAAGAGGAACATTTCTATTAAAAATTAAAGCAGGTGAAGAGTATCTACAGTGCATAACATAATTATTTTTTTGCAATCTGACAGCAGATCACAGCTTTACGCACTGCATTGTCCATCTGCATAGATCGTGTGTCCCTCCTTGAATGATTTCACCATACTGCTAAATAGCCTTTAGCATTAAATAGCCTTTTTTGGGCCCAGCCTTCACCTGTTTTTGCAGGATAGCTTTGGGCTGAGTGCTAAAGGTTACTTAGTCCCAGTATCCAGCCAGCTGCAAGGATGGTGCTGGGAGCAACCTCTTCGGTGATGACATATGGTGATTCTTTCCTTCACGTACATGGCCAGCCCAGGCCAGGTCAAGCTCAGAACAACATACATATGCATATAAGCATACAGGTAGAGTTGGAGTGACATAAGTGATTGAATTTTTCCTCTAGGATTCAGCATCACTGCTAATTTGGCCTTAACAGGACAATGAAATATCTCTGATCAGTTTCCTGCATTGTAATCTACATGCAGAGATGTCTTGATGTGTTGATCTGGTATTTGTACAGTACTGAGCACAGAGGGATGCTGTCCTCTAGTTGCTGCACAGTGTCCCACTTCAAATATTCAAAGTAGTGCATGAACACCAAATATTGACCTTGCCAGTATTGCGGAAAGCCACTGCTGACCATGGCCTACCAGTTGAAAATTAAAAACCTTTTCCACTGATAGCTTTAATTTCTGCTCTGGGGAGTAGGCAGGTAAAAGCTTGATTTCATCACTAATTTGTCTCCCTGCACTGTTTTGTAGCTTTCTTTTGTAGCACAGATACTTATGACCATCAGAAAGAGTGAGCTGGTAAGGTGTATTTGTATCTTCTGCTCTTGAAGTCATTTCCTGCCCTCCCCAGAAGTACCTTCGAAGAGAACATCCTTTTGCCTCTACTTTACACCCCTCTTGGTGAATGTTCTCAAGTGTGGTCTGAACAATTTCTCTGATATTTTCTTCTGATCACTTCAATTTTGATTAAATGTGGGATTAAAAATGAAAACTGTTTGGGCTGATGATGATCAGTGTATGGAAAGTATCTCATATTCCTTCAGCAACATTGCTGAAGGTGAGAATCATATGTCATGGTCTTATGTACAGCTGCTTGACAGGTAGCTAGGAAAAATACCCTAATATTCTGATATCACTCGTAAGGAGAAATAATTGATTATGTCAGATTTGAGGAGTGCCCTGATTTCCCTTCTATCTGGGTATTTATTAGGGATTTTCCACAATATTCAGGTATCATTAATCTCATCTGAAAACTAGATTCATTGTTCTGCATCTGGAATGATGTTGATAATATGAAAAAATCAAACTGAACTGAACTGTTGCACATTGAATGGTCTGGCTGATATCAGGACAGGTCTACTTTCCTGAATTTTTAGATTACAGTCCTGCTACCATTGGCCCAAATGCCACCTTCAATTTTGGAAATCCTTGTGTGAAAGACTGCACAACTCTGATATTTTTTTCAAAGACCTTCTGTATTAAAATTTTCCCTGTTCCCAGAAAGCTGCAACTTCCTTCTCATGTGAAAGTTCAGGCCTTCATGGCATCTCATCATGCCAGACATAAAGGAAAATATACCAATATTTTGGTATTATACAAAAATACCAATACATACCAATGCAATGAAAATATACCAATATACCAATGCAAGCACATTGTTTGTGAGGTTTTAAAGATGGTATAACGTATTGATCTGAAGTAGTTCATGTAGTACCAGCCGAAAAAAGATACAGAAGAAATTTTTTTTATTTGAGCAGACAGTCCCGTGAGGTATACTGAATGCTAAGGTTTATTGTGTAAAGAACCAGCATCAAAACTGTGAAGAAAGCAGATACAACAAGTATTAACTCACTTGTCTGTCAGAAAAGTTCTCCTGTCTCCCCCATTTTTTTTTATCTTCCTAAAAATGTACTCGTTGTCTTCTCGGCCCGCAGATGCCACTTTCAGTTTCAAAGGCAGGTTTGGAGTCTCTTTCAGGTACTGAAGCTTTGACTAATATGACCACGAGAGCAGGCTAGACCACTTGGCAGAGTCTGCTTTGCCATTCCCCTTTAGGCTTCAAGCCTTTCTGCCCTTTTCATCCATTCCTCATCAGGAGGCTCAGGATCCTGCTGACACCAGAAGCCGTGAAGACAGATCCTGTGGCAAAGCAGAAATGAGGTTTTTAAAAAGGCCAAAAAAAGTAATTTTATATAATAACTGTTCATAATTGGGCCTCTGTCACTTTAAATTTTAATTGTAGTAGTAATGCTGGAACTTTAATGTGCAGCTTTCAGTGGCTTCACACTTTATCTTTCAATTACTCTTTTTAACTGTCTTTGTAGAACATATGCACCAGTACATTGATATCACTGTCCAAATACAAAATTATGCTGGTGTACGCCATCCAGAGCTCCTGCCTGTCTCCAGTGCCAGCAACTGGACAGACATATGAGAAGGAATTGCTCCAGAAAATCCTGGTAGCCCCATGCAAAAAAAAAAATTGCACATTTCTGGCACAGATACAGCTTTCAACCCACCCTGTGAGTGGCCTGGGTGGTGCTCCTGCAGATCTAGATTCTCCTAGGCAAGCATGCCTGGGAGAAGCAAGTTAGCCCTGTTAGTGATCATTATTCTGCTTATTACTGCTCTGACTGTTGAGGTTGCCATTGAAAAGAGGTGCTGGATCAGCCAGAGACAGAAAGCCATCTTGTAGTTTGGAAGCACACAGAAAGTGGGCAAGTATTTTCCTTCAAAGAGAGCAAAACTATATACACAGAGACCTAAAAGATATGGGGAAAAAAATGTAGAGGAGAGAAAAATTCAGATGTGTCATATTCTGATGTAACTTATGGACTTTGTCATTGTTGTTACTGCAAGCTCTGTTTTACTATTAAACCTGACACTGTGGTATTTGTGCATACCTGGTGCCCAGTCTCTTTATCTGCAGTTCCAGTCCTGAACCTAGAGACAAGCACAAAGCTGGCAAGAAAAATGCTCAGTTCTATGAGACTTAAAAATACACTTTTAAACTCAAGAACAGTGAAAGGTCTCTGAAACAATTGCTGTAAAACAGGTTTTTTGAGAAACCTGTTTTGAAAATGAATGGGATTTCTAGCAAGGAAGAAGGAAATTTTGCACTGGTTGTGCCCTACACTGATGGGAGACAGAAGTGGTTGAGCCTGAAGTTTACAATAAGGCAATACTTTGTCCTTCCATTAACTCTCTCTGGATACCTGGAAATCTGCACACAGAAGCTTAAACCAAGCTTAGACTACACTCCTTGTTTATTCCTGCTTCTAGCCATGATGAAAAGCATGAGGATCGAGGCCACGTAAACTACTCTGTTTGTGCAGTTCAGACCTATTTGAATAATCCAGGCTTTCATTTTAAACAAATTAAGGGCAAGGCATTTTATGGTTGTGAAGAAATCTCCCTGAGGTGTGAGTCAAGTATGGATAAAAGCAAAGTCCACGGCAGATTGAGTGGGAAATGGCAGTGCAGAGGAATGAACGCTCCATAATGTGAACAGAAGTGCAAGAGATGGGAAATTTTTCACATTTTATTAAATCAGACTTTTACAGTAGTTATTGAAAGCAAAAAACACTGAATTATATTTAGATAATCGTTCCATAAATAATGTGTGTTTTCACAGCAGTTGCAAAGCCTGAAATTTATGTGCTAATTACAGACCCCAAATCATCTCTGCACAGATTTGCAATTAAAACTGAAATATTTTCACATACAATGTAAGCCCTGTATTCATAGCAACAGCTAAGAGACATGCTGGTTATAGTTTGCTCCGTAAATATGAATATTTTATGTTTGAACACAATTGTTTTGCTATTGTTGTCCTTACATTTGGTATATTAAAAACTGGGAGAGTTTAAAGCTGAGTATCACATTGTAGATTGTTATTCTTTTATAAAAAATATTCTGTGTAGAGTAGTGTATACGCTGCAACCATCTAAGGGAAAGATGATTATTGAAAGACATAGAGAAAGAAAAATTTCTGCAAATGGTTATCTTCTTAATAAATATTGTAAAAATCCATACTTTTAAAACCCTGTAGTGACAGCAAAGTGCAGGAAGAATGCAAAATTAGGGAGAACATTGAATAATTCAGTAGCTTGTTATGTGATTAGATCTGATTGGCCCACACTGAGATGCTGCCCATAAAAATGATTTCCCATGGTAGCATTGGTTCTGGGGTGGGGGACTTAAGATGTCCATAAAATGGGAGAACAAGGCTTACTGGAAATAATAATATCATGGCTGTGCAGAATGATTGATGATCTTTAAAAAGGTCCAGATTGGTTTCATCTTTCTTCAGATTTTATCACTCACTCTTTCTTAGTCATGTGCAGTCACTAAGGCAAAGAGAGGTAACAAGTGTTTGATGTATGGTAGTTGAGCCAATTTTGTCAGAACTGCATTTATTTTAAATTGCTCTTGTATTTGATGCTCACATGATGTAGATGTTCATTATTTTCTAATCCAGCTGATAAGAACAGACAGTTCTGAGGCTGGATTAAGAGGTAAACCAAGCTTGTGTTAGAGCAACAATGCCAAAAAATCACAGTAAAAATTAAAGAGATCCTCTTTCCTTGCACTGGCACAATTTCCATTGCTGATTAAATGGATATAGAGCTTCAGAGGACTGATATCTTACTGGGAGAACTTCCTATCCTTTATTATTTGCAGTACACACACACATTTCAGAATGCTGCTTAAGCTCTTTTGAATACATTAGTTGTTTCAAGTCACTTTACCCTTCACAATCTGCAGAGCCAGATTCTTTTATGTCAGAAGAAATTTTAGATCAAGAGGGGAAAAAATACTTAATTTAACCAGCTGGGGGGAAAGGGTCATTTTCACTTGTTTCTGAAAGCCTACACACCTCCTCAAATACAACAAATCAAGCCATATATCTTAATCACTTTTTGGAACTGTCTTTATCAATAACTTATTCAAACAGATTGCAGATGAGCTGAAAGGTACTTCACATATTTCCAATGGGATAAGGAAGTGAATAAAACGGTTGATGAAGTAGCAATGTATCAGAGTCAAGCTCATTTGAAAAACTTTCTATTATCTCCATTTGTTTTTACTGGAAAAATAAAAGCAATCATCAGGACATTAGGTTTCTGAAACACGTCACTGATACATACACATCTGGTTTTATGTATAAGTACAGTTACAAGACTGGATGCATACCTATGCCATATAATTTTATGCTTGTTCATGGCTATGCATGGAGACATGCGTATTCTCTCCACTTGTGATGGATTTGTCTCCTGTAGAGTTTAATGATTTTCTGTTTTGACAATTTAAGCATTGACTCAAAACTGTTTAACAAAATCAAGAGTGGGTTTTGGCAATTAATTTTTTGCCATCAATAGTATTCTCAAACTGGGCCATAAAAACAAAGACTGTGAGAGTGAAAGAGCAAGACAATTCATTAGACAACTCTGCAGCAGCTAAAAGTGGCAAGGGATGTCAGACCGTGTTCCTGTGCTTCAATACTAATGAGAGTCATTGCATATTCATAATCCTAAATACAGTCAGCTTCTGATAAAAACTTTTGTCATCGAAGCTTCACAGAAAGAGCAAAGCAATGCATTCCTTGTGTTGTGGCACTTCTACCAAGCCAGCACAAGACAAGATTGATTGTTTTCCAACGCAGCCTGACAGAGAACTAAGAGATACTGCCCCAAGGGTCCTGAAACTAAGCTTAGTTTGATTACAAGGCTCCAAGTAATCAAAGAACCAAAAGAGAGGGGGAGACAATGTTGGTTTGTCTTGCTGGTGAGTTTTAGTCTATTTTTTTCATTATTTTTTAAAGATAAAGGACACTCTAAAGATGTAGTTTTCTTCTTGAGTGTTGAGAGTAATTATCTGTTAGGCATTTCAAAAAGATCATATCAATTTTTATCATGGAGAATGAATGGCAGGTGCTAGCAAACTTGTTCCTATGTTGTTGCAACATTCCTGCATGTCTTAATAGATAATCTCTAAAACTCTATGAAGTTTCACATCAATATGAATAGCAAAGATTAGTGAACTCAACCTGCCAGATATTAAAATCAGCTCTGCCAGGTGTGCTGTACTACCCAGAATTCATTTTCTGCTGGTTCTTTTTTTCTTTTCTTTTTCTTTTGTTGTCAGGTCCTTCTGCTTCTCATCATTGCTGCCATTTTCCTTATTAGTTTTGAGAAACTATTCATCTCCTTTGCTGACAGTCAGATCCTGAAGGTGCACAGCTCTGCTAGCCTTTAACCTTGTGATACCTGTCTGCTGGGAGAGCTGTTAGCATCTTCTGGAGTCAAAGAAGAGAAACATATGTTCAGCACCTACTTTGAAAAATCCTTGAGTATTTTCTCACTCATAAAGATCTCTTCAGCTGGAATGCCAGCACATTTCCACATATATTTAACAGGCAAGCAGCCTATGGAATATACATCAAATTTAATAAAACAAGACATTAACACAAAGGTTTAAAAATCTGACTACAGTGGAGGATTGGATTTTTTTTTCCCCATTAATTATAAAATTATGCATTTGGAAAAAAAGTAATTTCACAGCTTAAGAGAAATCACTAAAGATTAAGGATGGGGAGGCATCTAATATCTCCATCATACGTATACAATGTTTGAAAACAGAGGAATTCGTAGTTCTGATAATTGAAATAACTAATTATCCACATGTATTTTAGGTGTTGAGCCATTAAATTGTCAGCCTTATCAGTTTGATTGCAGTGAAACATGAAAACACTGATTTTTATCTATTTGGAGAAATTTATTTTTCCAAGGATGACAATCCTTTATGTACAAACCAGGCAGCTTGCCAGCTCTCCATACATGGAAGTTTGCAAATGCAACCTATATTTCCAAAAGTTTTTTAAAGTTGAATGAATGGTGAATGGACCTTTGGCAAATTGCCTTGTATTAAACACATTTCCATATATTGCTTACATTTCCCTTAAGCCTGTTATGGACTAGTATCTGTTCATTACAAATAAATGAATGTCATAGATAATTACTTGCATTCAAGTTATACATGTATTCATCGTTTCTCAGTCATGTACATTTTTCTAAAGAAAACAGTAACCCTCCTTGGACTGAAGCTATAGGAACAAGTCTGATTAAATGTTTTACAAGACTGAAGTTCATCATATCTGTCAGCAAGCTGACAGCTTTTGAAAAAGAACCTCTGTTCCTGGGATAAGTAAGTTGTATGATCTTCTTTAATATGCCTCACTCAAAACCTTAGAGAGAGAAGGTGTTACATTCATGTGAATTCTACTCAAAATGTGATTGCTGATAAATATGCTTTGTATTCAAGATCCTTGATATACAAACATTATTTGACAGGGTAGTGACTATTTTTTTAATTTGTTGCTGTTGCTTGTCAGAACACTTGTGCTTTCTCATTAGGCAGAGGTGTATCTGACAAGCTTTTTACATATGTATGAGAGAAAGTCACCATTAACCAGTGCCCTGCATCACTTCTGTGCTTACTTGTGCTTTAATAGGTAAAGCCTGGGCATAGGGATTACTGGACACATTAAAAATTCCATTTGACTGACTGAAAGAGTAAGAAAGTAGACCAAAATTTAGATGACCACAAAGGAATGATTTAGCTGAATCCATGAGAAGCAAAGGGACTAACTGTTCCATTTTTTCAGGATGTTAAATGTTTTCTCCCAGCTGGAGTAGTAACACCACTGGCACAAAGAATTAGGCAGTGGCACATTGTGTCTCCATCATTAATGAGTAAGTACCTCAAAAACATATCAGCTCATGAAAAAATACAAGTGAGGTTACCCATTAACATGGGAAAATATATCCTTCCTAACCTCCTCAGACAGAAAAGTTGCAACATGAATCATTACATGTGATTACTTTTAGATAGCCCAACTTCTCCAAATAGTTTCATGTCAAAGCTGAGAAGACCATTTGGCTTGAAAAATCATGTATTTTATTTCTTTATATTAGTTATTACAGTGAATAACAGCAATGCACCCATCCAACACTTTAAAAATCCGGCCAAAATATTTGACTGAATCGGGCTGGATTCCATTTTGATTTCAAGTCAGATCAAGGAATCAGTTTCATTTCTGTTCATCAATGTGCCCTTCTATTTTTGGTCTGTGGGTCTGCATAGGGCAGAAGATATGCCATTTGTTGTATGCCTACATGCACTCAACTAATATTCTTTTTTATAGACTTTAGATGAATTCAGGTTGAGTCAATCTCAGGCTGAGGTCTAACTACTTGCTTTGCAATCTGACATGCTAAGTAAAACCTGTGTTGAAAATGTGTTACCCAAGTGACATCAAGTGTCCTTCCCAAAGTCAAATGAGCAAACCTGGATGTGCTCCTACAAGCAACAAGTTGTGGTTAGGGTGACAATATGACATTTCTGTATAATTTATAGGTCTAGAGGAGGAAAAACTTATTTATTGGCAGGTTGTGTTATTGCTGTTCTTTTAAATACAGGAACACAAGCAGCCTCACTGCTCCCAACAAGCAGATCTTGCATGAGTCTCCACTGGCACTACAACATACTTGCAGTCTCTGTAGTGTGCTCCTAAAGAACACATCTGGAGAATCAAGCTTTGTTTCAGAATAAACACAGCCAGAGCTTGGGCATGGACAGACAGACAGGTTGCTCCGTAGTGTCAGACCCTGCAAGAGCTGGCAGGAAGAGTTGGAGTTTCAGCAGACACCTCAGCAGACACCTCTGAATCCTACCAGTGGGCATATCAGTTTTACAGCCACTCAAATCACCTTACTGACAGTAGCTAGTTCTTACTTTCTCCATTCCAGTCAAGATGTGTTGACAAGACCAGAGAAACACAGCAGGAGTAATTACCCATCCTAACTATGTGTTAGTAAAATTTTAATTTATCTTCATGCTGGGGGGGGGGGGGGGGGGAGGGAGAAGAGAATACCTAGTTTAATCCAAAGTAGGAGTTCATTCCTTCCTACAAAGCAATTTATTTCCTTAAACAGTTTATTTAAATTACCTATACCATAAGATTTTGCAAAGTCCAGGGGGTTTTATTCCTTTCTTAATTTTACCTGATTTGTTCTAATTCAGCTCCTCATTACAGAAGAGGCATAGTTTTAGTCTTTTCAGGTTATACTCCTTCAAGTCCTGCATTTTTATCATCTTTAGGACAATTCAACAGTTTTACCAGCACCAGAATGTGTCTGAATTTTCACACCATTTCTTAAACTCAAAACCCTGAAATTAACAGTATTAATGCTTTTCAGTCTGTGATGGGGGTGGTTTTATATTATTATTACTATCTTATAGAGAAAAGGTATATACCCATCTATACATACTATAATTAATAAATTTCTATCATGAGAATTCTGAAGGGAAATCTTTCAGTCGTGGTAACTTGCTATTGCTGTATCTTCAAATTGCTTCATTTTCATGACATGCATCAGCCTGTTAAGTCCACGTTTTTATTTCCTCTGAAATATGACCATAGAATAGAATTTAGAAACAAAAAACACTGGGGGAACTGATTTGCTGGAAGAAATTTAAGTTCTGAATATTCTGATAAGTGTTGACAATAAGATTTAGTAAAAAAATCTATAAATATTTGAAGTCTTTTATCAGTACTCATGGAGGAAAAGGAAATACTGGCTTTGACATTGAAATATTTATCCTGATGTATCAATCTTATAGGAGAAAATGACAATAGTATTTCAGACACTGTGGTGTGGCAACTAGTGTTGATTTAAAGTCTTTAATCACAACCACCAGAAAATATGAAAAAGAAAATACAGGGATAGGTTTGGAACCTTTTTTTTAAAGCATTTTCCACTCAATTATGACATAAGATACAATTATGATCACAGATTAATTTGCAGAATCCCCATTCATTTGATAAAACTCCAGTGAAATGTATGGACAAAAACTGTACTCCTTTGACATGAAGATTAATGAAGTAGAGAAAGGAAGAAATAAAGGAACAGAGAAATTCAACAATCAATCTGTCTATCCCCTCTCTTTAGCATGATATTGTCTACATATGTACCATTTGCATTGGTAATTAAATTAATAATATTATATATGTTCCCAAAGATCTCTGAGTATTTTCATTTCTCACATCTTATTTAATCTTTCACTCCTAACTGCTCTGGGTCTGTCAATGTATGCTCTCATCTATTTCTGTTACTTGGCAGAGTATCAAATCCAAAGTTTCTTCATATTTTTGAGGCCCACTTTAGTTTTATACTTTTCTAAATTCCTATGAAAAAAAATTAGCATCTTTTTACAACTGCTTTAGGCGAAACATGAAGGCAAAGGAGTTATGGGTAACTTATCCCACATGAATGGCCTTCATTTCGCCAGAAACTCAAACTTCTTTGAAAGGTAGAGCCAAATGAGATTAAGTAGTCCTAATTATATCTGTGGAGATCCATATAATAATTTAAAGTCTATTGACTATGTATTTCTTTCCTGTTTCATTGTTTGCACTCATATTTTGATGACATAAATCCAATCTGTCTGAAGGACAAAATGCCATCCAGAGAGACTTGGACAAGCTCAAGAAGTGGGATTCTGGAAAACATACCTCGTTCAACATGACCAAGTGCAAGGTCCTGCCCCTGGACTGGGGCAACCCCTAGAACCAATACAGTCAGGGGGACGAGAGAACTGAGAGCAGGCCTTACAAGAAGGGTTTGTGCATACTGATGGAAGGAAGATTGGACATGCCCCACCATGTGTCCCAGGCTGCATCAAGAGCACTCAGGCCGGCAGGTCAAGGGAGGTGGTTCTGCTCCTCTACTCTGCTCTGGTGAACCCACACCTAGAGTGATGCACTGGGCTCTGAGGGCTCCCAGTGTAAGAATTTGGACCTATTGAAGCAAATACAAGGGAATCCACAAAGCCTGAAACACCTCTCCTATGAAGACAGGATGAAAGAATTGGGGGTTGTTCAACCTGGATAAAAGAATGCTCCAGGGAGACCTTAGGGCCCTTACAGAGGCTAAAAGAGAGCTGGTAAGGGACTTTAGACAAGGATATGGAATGAAAGTATGAGGGGTATTTTCTTAAATACACCACTTTCAGTTGCTCTTCTACCCTATCATCAACACTTTTAATTATATTACTTAAAAACTAAAACATCCAATTCATCAGACAAGATATCTTTGCCAATTTTCAAAGCACAGAGATAAATTTGTTTAAAAAAAAAAGTGACCTAACTGTTATTCTGTCTTATATTCCTATAGGGTATGTGGGTTTTAGGTATAAAGCAGACAAACAGTTATTGCTCCAGTAAGTATTTTCTGATTTAGTGCTCTTAGACATATTCTTTTAGCATTTTATTATTATTATCATATTAATCATCGGTGCAAATAAAACATATTCAATAAACTCACCAAGAATAATTTTCAAAAACAAAAAAAAATATATACTTTAAAATATTCTTTCATTTTTAAACTCCATAGTCTGGAACATTGTTTGAAAATCATATGAGCTTTTCCATGATCCAGATCTCAGCCTCCTCTAAATTTTTTTCTCTAGTGTAACTTTTGCAGTAGCAGCCCCAGTGCCAACTGATTAATATTTTCCTTGCTACCACTTTATACCTGCAACCAGTATAGTGTCATAGCAAGCAAGTCAGCTAGGCATACAATCTGGGTGGAATAGGAAATTAACTCTTTGCTAATAGATGGGTTGCTCATATAGCACTTTGGTTTATTGTAAAGTAAATATTATATATTCTGTTCACATTAATTGTTCAAGTGTGTGAAATATAAGAATGATTTATGGTCTATGTCACAAGGTTATGAACAAACTGAGTTTGTGGAAAGGGATTGCTCCTACTTTCTGATCATGGCAGTAGTTGTTTTTCAAGTGTTTCTGAAAATAAAACAGAGGTCAGTGTTAGCCTGTTTTCTGCTCATCAAAACCAATAGCTATTAAGCTTCTGGCAGTGGTTCTTTAAACTAAGCAACACTATCTGTCACAAAAACAGATGTACTGCAGCATCAATTATTAATGGGAAGTAACTTTCATCAGCAGACAGCAAGTTGCACACCAACCACGAACAGGAGACAACCCCATGGAAATCTGCAGATCACTCCTTAGCATCTCGTTCTGCTGCAAAAAGTTCTCCATATCTAGTTGTGGTGTCCTACAACAAAATGCTCTGATGTAATATTTTGAGAGCAAGAGAGTAGTATGTGGGTCAGTGAGCAGTTTTTTCCTTCTGGGCCCAGCTTTGGATTGGCAGAAAGAAAGCTGTTGGTTAATACACAAAGTCACTTGATGGCACAACATGAAATCTGTTCCTATTATGAATACAATCATAAATGTAGGGCAGAAAAGTAATAGTGTTCTTCCCAAATAATTTTATTTGATCTCCTTTGGTACACCAGGAAAATGACAGACTACCAAACACCATTTTAATAGCTCTGATAGTCATGAATAAAAGGAAATATTATTATTACCAATAATTGCTTGTATTAGATTTCAAGAAACATAACCCTTATCAAATATTTTTTGTTGAATTTCTGGTCCATTCCAATAACCATTTCTTTTCATTTTTGTAAAATCATATTCTGCTACCCATCATAACAGATCAAATATGTTAATGGTGTTTTCACGTTGAAAATTGCTTTCAAAGTAGTACCAGCATGCATTCTCTTTATTTTTTTTCACTAAACATTTGCTTGTTTGCTTGTTGCTAGCTAGCCTGAAGATTTCCATTATTAAATGCATTAAAACATAGAGAGAAATTATCTATTTCAACATTACTGGTTAATTATTATATATTTATGATTTTAAAATTTGGGTATAAATAGATGCTTTGATACGGTCATTTTTACATACATTTTGAAATAATTTAGAATTATGCTGTTCATTTTATAATCAACACACATGTTTTAAACTAGCCTTTAAACTCACCTGTTGCAAGTTAATTTCAGGCAATACACTAGTTTAAAGTACTTAGATAAGCAGGTCAAACATAGTAAACAATCAGCAAAAGCCCTAATAGCATTTGATTAAATCTTTTAAGTGATTTTTAGTCAGTGTTTACATGTATAAACATTTGGGGAAATGATTGCAAAGAGACAGTAATGACACCAATATCTCTCTCTCCACTGTCTTAGCAATTTCTTCTTTGCTGTTAGACATATCAGACATAAAATTACCCCATCACCATTAATCTCAATATTTGGTTTAATACAGCTCTCTTACAAATGAATTTTGAAGATATTTCTTTAATCTAGATAAATCTTTGTGTCTTAATCTCTTAACAATTATTAAATATAATTTAATGATATATATCAGACAATTATTGTAATAAACTTACAATTAATCTGCTGAAAAAACTATAATTGCTTTTTTAATCAGTGCATAAGTTCACAAAATAGGAAAATTGTCTTTCTACATGTGATCAAATCCTTATTTCTCCAATTCACAGAAATTTCCTTTCAATGTAGTATTGCCTGAGTGAGAGATAAGTAGGTGACTGTGGTAAACAGAGCATTCAAGAAAAAATTATCTTTTCCTGCTGTTACTAAGACACTTACTATTCAATATTTTGCTTCATACAAAATTGACTTTGCCAGACCATGATAATATTTATAAGCTATATTATTTGGTTTTTCCTATTTGTAAAGAAAGGGGACTCTTTTTATCTCAGCTACCAGGTCAAATGATCAAATTAGAAGTAAGAATTATTTTATTCTGAAGATTGTACAAGAAGTTTTTATTCAAGAAATACACACTCCATTGAAGAGTCTCTGAGATGAGAGGTGTGGGTTGATAATATAACATAACATCAAAGGAGTTGCTAACTAGAACACCCTAAGGATAAGTTTCTGACAGAAAAAAAACTATATTTGAGTACCAGCATCTATCACCATCCATTACAGTTATTCCAGAGAAAGAATAATATTTCATGGAGAAAGTTTATCACAGAAAGTAATAAATAATTTATATTATTACTATAAGTTTGATTATTATTTTAAAACTAGTTTTTGTCTTCTGGGCTGTTTTATTTTTAGAATATAAAAATATCCATCATTGGTTATTTAGCTTTGGTTTCTTTGTAACAACAAATCTGCAGACTGCAGGTGGATTGCAAAGGGGTTTTGGCAGTGTATTCAACATGTGGAGGAAAATCCATTTTTCCTGCTATTACTTTCGATTGTCAGCCTCCTGCCAGTGTTCGTGTTGGCTGTCAAAAAATGAAAAGCAAGGAGTAGAGTGAAGAAATATTCTTTAGAAAGTAAACCAGCATTTTGTTACAAAAATAATAGTGGAAGAGAAAGTGGCTTATTAAAACCTGTGATGTCACCTGCCATGTGAACAGGCTCAGCCCACACTGGAGATGTAAAATTTGGACACAAATTTCTAAAGTGTGATCCCAAAGTTCAAGCTTAATCAGTCAAAGATATATTTGTAGCTTTAACCAGCATTTCACACCCATTTGACACATAAGACCTACACAAGGTGCAGAACAATAAGGAATTAGTCCCCTGAGCTTAATAAAAAAAACAAGAGAGGGGGAAAACGTCATAGTTGGTTTGTGTAGCCCTGAGATAAGTATGTTTTTTATAACTTAAAAATATTCTGGGAGGTGCCAGTATAAAACAAAGAAGTTCCAGTACAGCCAAAAGGAAAATAGAAAACACAAATAAAAACATATGGAGGTCTTTAGAAACAAGTTAAAATTTGCCTTCTACTAACCCCTAATACATGCTCTCTGTTTTTCCTGCAGCTCATGAGGAAAGAACAGTTCTGGGTTTCCTCTCCAGATCAAGACTTTAGCTGTTTATTTCCATCCAGCCCTTCTTCCAAAACTGCTGAATTATTGTCTAACACCTGCTACATAATATTTCACACTTGTTCAGTCTCACTTGAGCTACAGGAGGGAAAAGAACACCACCATCATCAAAAGTTGTGCCCAACGCTGCAAATGTCTCTATGAAAGCAAGCCAGCCCCCCTGCCCCTGTGTTACATGATTGAGGGTGTCAATTTTCATAGACACCATCCGAGGAACAGCAGCAGCAGTACAGCAGCTGACACCTCAAATTCAGCATGAATGAGAGGACTTGTGGGATTCCTCTGTCCAGCGTTTCTTTTATGATTTTCATGATACATGTTATTTTGAAGAAGGAATGGTGCTCCTTTTGCACACAAAGTAACCTGTGGCAGTGAGTGAGGAGGAGGCTTTTCCAAGCTCCACACAAGGAAATGCATTAAAAATGTACACCTTGCTGTCACGTATTTTTGTTTCCAGGTGGCTTATTGCCATGTAGTCGGTTGTGATACCACAAAATCTATTATATACATCTTTAACGTATATAATAGTAGTCATTTAATGCCATGCAGAAGTCATTAAAGAGGAGAGTTAAAGTTAAATCATGTTATGCAGCACATAACCTAAATGCCTCTTAAACATTGACAGGTCTGGGACATCCCTCTATTCCCAGTGTTTGGCCACCCTTTCAATTAAAAAATGCTTCCTAATAGCAAGCTTCAACCTTCCCTGAAACAGGTTTGAACCATTCCCACATATCCTGCTGGATTCCAGGAAGAAATCAGCACCTCCCTCTCCAGTTTCCTTTCTCAGAAAGTTGTAGAGAGCAATGACCTCACACCTCAGCCCCCTTTTCTCCAAACTAAATAAACCTAGAGTGCTCAGCTGCTCTTCAAAGACATGCCTTCCAGTCTTTTCAGTAGCTTTTTTGACCAGCTTGTGGTATTCTGCCTAAAGAGCAAGCTCAAGCTGTAATGATCTATCTCAGAGTAGCAGAACTACCCAAGCTATAGATAAAGGACTGCACTGGAGCTTGACATCTCCTGTTGGCAGCCCTATTTCTGTCTGTCCAAGGGTGGCCCCTAAAAAATTAAAGTCAGTTTACAGTACCACAACACAGTTGCTTCAAAGGTCAAGGACAAAGAGGCGGTATTGTGTATGATACACAAATTCTAATAACAAATTTTAAAGTAAAAGAAGCTGACCTCTTTTGCTCTCCAAAACTGAGACAATTGCTCACAATAATCCACCATAAAAAGGCACAGTCTTCCCAAAGTTAATCCAAGGGCCGTACTCCTGCCTGCTGTTTGTGCTAACTTGTAAAATGACACATCATGGAAAAGAGACCAGTCATGCAGCCGTCTGGTCCTCCCCATGTAGGTGGGCGCCGTGTCCATCCTGGTGATTGTTGCTTATACATGTCATTGATGAGGAATGAACCCACCACAGCTACACAGTACCCCTGCATATCCTAAAGAGGGTGTCACAGTCTCTGCTCTTAAGCTAAAAGAGAGGTGAGGTGAGGTGGACACAGAAGTTATTTTGGGAGGCATGAGATAAGCACTTTAATAAAATATACTGATTTGGGGAAATTAAATTCTGTTATTATTCCAGTTTTCCTGGGAAATGGTGTTTCTGCATTAACTGCTCCTAGATATTGAACCAACTTGTATCCCACTGATAAGAAATGTGAGTAGCGCTATATTTTCTATCCACTCTCTTATTGAGCAATACAAACACATATATCATTATACTTTGTTTGCAGTGGAGGTAAGATCTTTCAGTACATCCACCACCCTCTGGAAATGCTATTCACACAATACAAAAATTTCAAACAATGTTCATAGCAGAGGCAGGAGGAAAAATCTGGTTTTCCTTTTTTGTTTTTTTTTTCCCTACCCTGGTGTTAATTATACATGACACTGCTATCAGTGCAGTGCAGTAAAAATGAAATGGTAGCCAATGTGCATAGACACTATGGAAATTTCAAATTACAAAAGCAACAACAAAAATTATACTTTCCCTTTCCTTTCCTATGTACTCTGCATTAACATAAGGATATGTGACTTAGCTATCCATACACTGCAATAAAAATAAAATTGGTAGCCAATGTGCCCAGACAGAACCTTCAAATAAAAAAACTAAATTATACTCATTTTCATCATGTAAAGAATACATGGTGTGAAGCACAAATTTCACTTCACTGCCACATGACAAATAATATGCCAGATGATAACCTATATTTCTTTCTCATCCTGAGGAAGAAAGAAAAGTAGTTTAGGACTTTTTTTAATTTCTCTTCATTTTATAATCACTAAAATATGTTTTAAAACACTTTCTTTTATTAAGCTCATTGTGTTTATATATTTCCTGAATGAATGGGGTTTTGGTAAAATGTTTGTATCTAAAATTACACATATAAATAAAAATACACTGTTATTTTATGGGATAATAAGGAAACAGATGCAACATTTTCATCATTAGATGTGCTCATGTTGGCATAATTTTATGAATTCACTGAAAAATACAATATGCTGACTAGAAACCTTCTTAAATATATGTTAACAACCCAAATGCTTTAGTTATGCTTGTAGAATTGTTTAATAAAGTATTAGGTAATATTGCTGCAGTGTGAGGCAATATGACAAAAGAATATGCTCACAGACACAGTGGGGGCAAAGCCAGCAGCTCCTCATCTATGATCAGTGAACTGCTGGTGGTCCATAGGTCCCTTGTTCAAAATGAGGAGAAAGCCTCATTTTGTTTACAGCTAATAAACATTGCAAATAATTAGGTATGTACTGGGTGCCTTAGCATTATTTTTTTTGACCATGACCTTTTTGTTGATTAACACAAAGATTGATTTCTTCAAAAATAGTCAAGAGAAGACACAGATGTCCAAAAGACAGTGGTTTTTGAAAAAAATCTGTCTTGTGCTTCAAAGCAATAGCAAACAAAAGACATCAGCCTAGGAGACTGAGCAAGGAACTCTCACAGTTTAACAGGTGGGGGCTCCATCTTTGGGTGCTGCTAACCAGTTGCTATCATGGTTTAACATGAGCCCAGCTGTCATGACTCAAAGTCCTCCTTGGAACAGAAGGAAGTGCCAGGCAAGGCAAATTGTAGGGACCAAAGGCTCCTGAGGAAGTGATCTACACACTAGTCAGAACAAATTATCTTTTCTACTCTGCATGTGTATAAGGCTTTATTCGCTGTGATTGTAAGAATGGAATTAATCATCCAAACTCTTTGTGCTTTCATCTGGGGTTGTAGGATTGTATTCTTATATCCTCTATGGTCATTCTCTGAAGTACAAATACATAATTGAGAAATTCTCAATTCTAAAATATTTCTTAAATCCAGCAAGAAACTAGTTCAATCAGAAAGATACTGCCTTTTCTGAAATAGTTCTGCCATAGCTGTTTGCATAAAATGATTGGAAATCAGAGCTACAGTAAATTAAATCATCTGTTTAAAAGCTATTATATTTCTGTAATGCTCGTAATTTTTAAATGGCTCTTCATTTGATTCATGAACAATACATGAACAGTGTATGACTCACATGGGCAATTTTTTTTAAGCATTTATCCCAAAAAAAAGTCAGATTGTATATTGCACTATTTTCATAGATGTATATTTATATATTTATATATATATATTTAATAGCTTTAAGGTTCAACTTCTTACAGAACAAAGTTGACAGAGAGGCTGGGGCTGCCGCAGAAGATCAAGGAGCCAACAAAGGCAGAAAGATACAGATAATCGTAAAGATCTTGCTGCAGTTCAAGTGCTTTTGAAGTTCTGTAATGATTTCTTGCTATCAGAAACTGACAGGTTTAATTGAAGTCAAAGCTTGCTACTAAGTCATAAGATCCATAGGGGTGTAAATATTAGGGCTGCTGCTAAGCAATGAATCACCTTAGTATAAATTGCCAAAAAAAAAAGAATACTTTGCACTGCTTTGACAGCATGGCACATAATAGGCTATGTTGAGAGGTGCTTTGGTATATTTACAGTGAGGATCTTCTGCTTTTAATTCCTTTTGTAACTAGCTTTGTGTGAGGGTTCGGTATATTATTTTCCCTTCATAAAATTGTTTTACCATTGTTCCTTCCATGATGTATGAGCTACATCAATAATTTCACCATAATCTTAGAATTTCTTATTATTTAAAATGTTCAAATATTTTTACAGTTTGAAGTTCTGCATAACAGAGCAATAAAGGCAGTCACCCACAGTTTTACAACCCTTCTGGTGAACATAACCATACTTCCAATGCACAGCCAATGTAGGAGTGATTTTAAAAGAAAAGTTATTGCTAATTGCTATTTTGAACGAAATAATGTATTGAGCAAGATGATCAAAATGCAAAACACTGCTTCTGCTGTGTTAGAAGTTGAAATACACAATTCAGTGCCAAAGTGACTTAGATCAGCTGAATGGATTCTAAATTATGGTAAGCATTTAAATTGAAGAGCACAGATTTAATGTGGACCACAATGGGGTTAATGAATAAATATTAGGGTCTTATGTTACCAATCTACAGTCACATTTAAAAGTAGAACTACAGTTATTAGTTATACTCAGGGTACGCTTTACACAGGAGACTAGGCAGTGAAGTAACATCTCTACACAGCCTCTTGCTTGAGATGAAGAACTCCTGGGGCACAATATTTTGGTTTTGCAGATCATCTAAGTAAAAGTTCATCCATTTTTCAAGGTTTTGTAGAATCCTCAACACAGATTTTAACACATGGTGCTCCTACAGCTCTACACCCACCTGCTACCAGAGAGTTGCCCTGGGGGAAAAATTGGTATGGGTAAGGATCCTAGGTAAAGTATAGTTCTAGGACACATTAAATTTTAATGCACACTAGTTATACTTAATTTTGGAAGAATTATTCTTCTGTTACTGTTGAGTTAGGCCCATAATCAGCTTCCTAATATATTCAACAAACCATCAGGATACATGAAATATCTTAACAGATAATCCTCTTTAGAATCCACAGTTCAGTTATTAAGTATTCCTTTCACTAATCTCTGTAATCCTATGTTGACAGAGGTCAGTAAAACAGTGGCTAAACCCTGTATGATTAGACTAAGTCTAAGTTTTGCAATTATTCCTTTTATGATTTGTTATATTTTTCTCAGCTGTTCTTACTCCTGAAGGGATGTGACCAGCATTACAGATGTCACACATGGAGGTTCTCAGAAACCATGGAGAAGGTCTTTACAGCAGTACATCAGCAGAGACCCATCAGCAAGCCAGAGATACATTCAGAAAGTATCTGAAAGTCAAGACAGGGACTATATACACTATTTGATAACTGAGATGACATTAGCACACTGATGTTCACAGCCACTGGATTAGCAATCACTGTTAAATCTTCATGTGCAATGAAAGTTAGCAATGATGCTGTTGTCCAAAAAATAAAAAATCTAGTTTCTTTTCTCCTTTTGATTATAGTTCATTTAAGGGAAGATCTGCATGTTGCATGCTTTGAACATATTTTATATGTCTTTGGCTCACAGAATACATGACAGGTTTGAGTAGGCCCATTTATTTAAGCAGACATAGTAAATAATTTAAATGTGAGTATCCATGTCATAAATTTTGTAATCTCTTTAATGTAAGATAAATCTGTGTATCTAAAATAGTCTTTCTTCAAAGCCATCTTTTTCTTTTTTTTTTTCAAACACTCATAAAGGAAACTCTGATGTCTGTGGCATGAACAATGCCAGCACCATCATTTTAATGTTATCCATATGGGCTTCTAATAATAGATAAGGGTTCTTAGAGATTTTTATTGTATTTCTTTGAGACATTTAAATTCTTGATAAGGAAAAGCTGATTTCATTGGCCCCACAGTTAAAGGAAAGCAGACCCTAATTAAAATAATTCTGTTCTGAATTAACTAGTTTGACATGTGCTAATTGACAGTTCCTGTGAAATGGTTTTAATTAAAGTCAATATGTCTTTTTCAATTAAAAGGAAATTAAGAATATACTAATATGCATTAACAACTTAATCTGCCTTCAATATCCCATACATCAGCTGCTTTTTTTCCTAATGTTATTGGAGAACCATCTGACATACATCTTCTACTGTTTCATTATGGTATCTCATTATTACTCAACAAGAACACAGGCACTGGTGGAAATCCTCTACAGCAAGAAGAGAACCTGCCTATACTCCATGCATGCAATTCCTGACTACTTGCCTGATGAAAGGTTGTCATGGTTTAGGAATGGCACTCCCTAATTCAGCATCCTTATCAAGGCTCTCCCAAACCATGTGTCACTAGTTCACTCCTGCTCCAGCAGGATGGAGTGGAGAGTAGGATGCACAAAAGGTGAAGATCACTGGTTGAGTTTATTGCAAACAGCACCGAGATAAGAAAATGGACAGTAACAACAATATTAACAAAAATATGCAAAAGAGAGGGTGATTCACTTACAAAAATTCTCACCAAGGACTCCAAGGAAATGAACAAGGGCAGACAATGCCACCACTTCTTTTCAATCAGAAACTATGCCCTTCTTGGAAGCCAGACAGTCACTTCACCCTGGCCCCTGCAACTCTGTGAGGTGGTACAGAATAACCTCCAGGTTCTGGCCAAAACTAGGACAAAGGTAATACTTCCATCGTTTCAACACAAAAGGAAAAAAGACTGCTTATGACGTCGTTTTTTTGGTGTTTTTTTTTTTTGCAAACTAGGGCAAGTTTTAGTAATTAGTCAATAAATTCAAAATTTTAATAGAAGTCTGATGAGTAATGCTGCACTGCTAGCCTTTTCTTTCATTATTTGGCCCAAGGAAGGGCAGGATTTTCACTTTTAAGTGGCATCCCCCATGGTCTGTTTCAGAAGTGAATGCGGGGCAGAGTTCTGTGATTGGAATTATTTTAATTGTATATACAAGAAGAAAATAAAATACATACTTCCTTGGTAGAGCAGTGCTGAAAACAACCCCATTGTTTCTGCTGGAAATGTGATGTTTATAGCTACAAAATTAAGGTTTCAAATGTGCAACTCACTTCTTGCTACCAAGTCCAAGGCTTTACTGCTACTGACTTTACTAACTAGGCATCATAAAAAGTAGCAACCCCTACGTCAATAAGTATGCTATCTTGGATATGCTCACATACAGAGACCTCTGCAGAAGACTATAATCTTTGGCTGTGAACTTTGCTCTTGTTTTTTCATTTGGCTTTTTTTTTATTTGGGAAATAATAATGAAAAACTCAGCTGATATAATTTGAGGAGAATAGATCCATAAGGAGAAACAACAGAGTAATTGATTTAAAAGGTAATTATATAATGTTAAGATCTGATTATTGTAAACAAGATCATATGCCAAAGTCAATAGAATGGATTTTTATTTAACAATAAATGTGAGGTAGAAATAGAAAAAATAGGAAAAAGAAACTAGAAAGGTATAGAGTTACCACCTGTTGGATGCTGAAAGGAGACTTTGTTGTTGCAATTTTGATGTATGTTGGTTGAAGTGATGGTCACTGGCTTGATCCGTCAGGAATGGGGAAAGCCCACAAAACAGCGGAATCCACTGTGTTTATATTCACTTCTGGTCAGGTGGGAATGCCCAGGTACCTCCTCAGGGATGGGAAGTTTCACGCTGAATGATGCAATGCTGTGGATTAGAGAACAGTTCAGGAGTCTTCAATTGTTTAAGACATTACACATGCCTCTCTTGTCAGCACAATTGAGTCAACTATGGTCCATCAAAAGGCATGGATACCTCCAGGCTACTTTGAACTTCCTGGGCTCTCCCAGAGTGGAGTTCACACCTGACCCATTATGTAAAGGAGGAGATTGGCATAATAAAAATCACCATGCCCCCTCACAAGATCTGCCTCTTACCAGCTTCTTCTTTTCCTGTTCAAGACCCAGCAGCTGCTTCCAGTGATGAGTGTGCCCACCCATATGAGGAGAATATGTCATCTAGCCAGATTTTACCAAAACTTGACTGTGTTCCAGCAGATTATAACATTTTTTTACATTACTTTTAAATTACAACAAAAACACAATTTTTAAAATTCAGCATATAATAATTTACTCTAACTTGTGACATTAAGTGATAATTAACAGATTTTTATAGCTCCAGAAACTGCACTAGAGAGTGCAGTAAGCTCCAGAAATATTGGATTAAATGCTCTGTAAAATTTGGGTGTTGTGGTGAGGTGTTTCTCCTTTTGTTTGAAGCTGTGGTCTTTCTTGGTATTTGTTGAAATTTATAGTCATTTTAAGAAGCAGCTAATATCCAAAATATTTTATGCTACTGAAATACAAAAGACCATATTGCATACTACTATATAGTTGTGATTAACAAAAAGAACACAGCCAGATTTTCAGGACTGTGTGACCAGATTTTATACAGACAGCTACTTAATTTATGTCCAAAGCAAATGTCAATAATAGGCTTAAAACTTTGTCCCAAAGCATCTGCTACACATCTCACAATGCCTTATCTCAAGGCTAAAAACAAAATTTTTTTAACAGTCTTCTAAAAGGCACATAAATGACTTACACAAAATTTTAGATTTGGGTCAAGCATCTTGATTCTCAGGCTAGAATAAGGGTTTTGGATGGTCATTATGAGACCAAGAAGTTCCCTACCCAGCCCCTCTCATTTTTTTGCTGCTGGTGGGTCCCTGCAACTCTAAATGAAAATTTTAAAGGGAAAAATAATTCAGAAAACCTGCAATAAAGCCAAGGACTAGCTAAGACAGAGACCTTGAAAAATGTCTGGTTTTACCAAAATGAATTAAATATCCAACTCCCCTTGATGACTCAGCATAAAGGGCCTGAAACAAGTGCAAAGATAATCATGTCCTAGAGACTCATTTCCTAGGAAAAAATAATCATGTATTTAGAACAGAAATTTAAATAATATCTTGATTTTTTTCATTATTTTAAATCCAGAAACCCCTCACAACAGTAAAGTGGACTGGCTTCTCAGATCTTTGTGTTCATTGTAGTACTTTAATTTCTCATTATCTAAGGTGGGGAAACATTTATGTGTGTATCTGGGACTAGATAAGATTCACAGATGCCACTTTTTTCAACATAATATTTTTTAACCATTGCCTCAGTATGGTGCTAGTACAAATGCACCACTGAAGTCACATGTGAAATGTGTGTCTAAATTAGCAAATACACAGATCTCAGGAAGAGAACAGAAATTGTGGCTACTTTTATTCATTAAAATTCCATGGTACTTTGCACAAGTGGAATGCTAATCTCAGAGACTAAACTGAGACCAAATTCCGCAAATCCTTTAAATGTTCTTAAAATAGGTAAGATTTGGTTTACAGTCCTAGATGACTGCAGATCCACAGTATTCTGCCTGTCCAAAATGATAGTTCTTTTTCCACTGGCTGCACTATTCTTTCGTCTCTCACCCCCTTTCACTGAAGCTTTTTAAAATGTTGGAAACTTATTTCATATATTCCCTATTGTGGCTGCATTTCATGAACAAGTGAGAGGATGTGGATGACAGCACGCAAAGCACCAGGAAAATATTTTTCCTCTTACTCTCCTTGCTAGGCTTGTTTTGGTATTTCAACTGCTTGGTCTACCAGGGTAGAAAAGGGGAAAGAAGGAGGCGCATAATGTAAAAACCAGTTTACTTGAATCCTAAAACACTTATGAATAAGTTTCACTTGATTCATAAAAGTAATCATTTTGTTTTGAAAAAGCCACTTTTTGCCAGGACACATAAGTGTAATGCAATTTCAGATATGTAAGAATATTCTTCTCACAGAAAATTTTTCAAACATCGGCAGCAAGGTTGATGCTGGCAGCTATGACATTACTCATATAAGCAGTCTCAAAAGCCGGTTGAACAGGTTGGAAGACAAATTCTTTGTACAAGTAAAGATTGTGCTTTATATAAATACTTTATTATTATTATTATTACTAAATAAGCAGTATCAGTACTCTCAGGGGGAAAAAGTCACTTGTGGATTACCTTCCTGTGGATGAAGGTCTAGATGATTTTCAGTAGTCTGAAAGCCCTGAAAATCAAAAGAACAGTAATAATCAGAAGTAGACCAATTTCCAGTTCCTATGAATCTTCAGAATGCAGCTTTGTATAAACAATGAGTGAAGCAGTCTTTCTGTTTATATCCAGCTAAGCTAGACAGAGCTGTTTGTGTGGGGAATAAACTGCTGTGTTCTTGATGTAAGCCAAGTACATCCTATGAATTTTACAGTTCAAGAAAAAATTTCTGTTGGCAACAGGTTTGCTTGAGAAATCAGCATATGTGACATGGGTGCTGTGGCACATGTAAAAACCTCTGGTTAGCAAATTTTTTCTCCTCAAGCATCTCTCCTTATCATTTTCCTAGCTGTGAATACTGTGTAGGTTATACATCCCCTTAATGCTTGCATTATGGAAAATGTTTGGTTTTGCTGTTAGAACAGCAAACATTTTTAACATGGATTTTCTCATGAGCTGAAGAACCAGTCATGTGGGCAGTTTTTAACAAATTACTTATTGGCTTTCCTACTGAGAACATTTGGCCTGAGACACTCATAATTTGCATACTTTGTCCCACATCACTTCTGTTATTCTTAATTGAATATTAACATTTCAGTGTTCCTGATCCTGACCCCTATTTGTTTTGCATATTTTGGTACTCAGTGGTATTAATTTTTATGATGATGATGATGATAATTATTATTATTATTGTTATTGTTATTATTTTCTTAAATATATCCTCTTGTCTGGCTGTAAAAACAATTTAAAACTAATAACATGTCTGCCTTTGTCTGTTTCACAGATACAGGTAGATTAGAACAGAAAATAACCATGGCTGAAAAGGAGCAGAAATTTCCATTTTAAGTTCCTACATTTAAGTATTTAAATTTTTCTCACCTTTACTTTCATGCCTTTACATTTCGGGCTAAGCCTTCACCTTTGCTCCAAAAGTCTTTCCTAAGTGAAAGCTTGAACTAGAAATACATCCTTCTTTAAATATAACAGAAGTTTCATCAAAATCACATACTGTTGGTAGTTGAAATATGGCATGGAGCAACTTTCGAAGTATGTTTTCTTCAACTACAACAGAGAAATCTAATTAGAGCTGTGCCTTGATTGAGATGTTGACAGCTGTATTCAGACCATTCTGAGTGCACAGACAGGGAATACTGTACTGAACTTGCACAGATTAGACAGATGCTGAATGTGAGATGAGCAGAAGCAGTAACAGGTAAGAAGGGCTGTACCTGTTTTGATTAACCTCTGCAGCTCTCCTCTCCAGCAAGAAGAAATCCTACTGGGATGCTCTTCAAGCCATTATGCAGCTCCTGGTAATTATCAAAATGGCAATCCAAAATCAGGTGATGGATTGGATTCACACTGTCTGAAATGAAATTTTATTCCACCTTTGCACCTCTGTGGGCAGCAATATGAGCTAAGGAGATGCAGAAAGAATACAATTCTTCATAGATCGGAGACATTCGAGTCCTGTTCTAACAAAGACAAGCAGCTGTAGACATGTAGCCCACCTGTGTTATTTTACGAGTTAAGAGACTCTGAAGCCCAAATTTTTTCTTCTGGGTCCTTCACCATTTTTTCTTTTACTCAGGGAAGATATATTAAAAAACTGAAACTATGGATGCATAGGAACTTCTTTATATGGGCTTAACAGTTGGTAACCAAGAAACCTTACAGTGCTGTTCATGTCATAAAAAACCAATGGTCAGATAAAGTCATTAAAGATCAATTCATATACAGTATGATAGGACACTTTTATTCATGTCAAGCCCCAGTTTTTTCTACTTGTAATGTACACCTGCCTGCACACTGATACAACATGGTTCATGTGGGTGCATCCATCTATCTCTATGCCATTCACTAAAGGAGTGAAATATCTGATATATCTGTAAGAAGAGAACACATTGAAGTGCTGCAGAGATGTGAATGTGCCAGTCAGAGTCCAGTGAAAGTTTATGAAAAATACCCTCTTGAGAGTACTCATATTTCTGATCACTGTTAGTATTAAAATAGATTGCAGGGAAAGCAGATGGGCATTACAAAGCTGTCTAAAATAGGTAGCTACCACTGTTTCAGTGTAACAGAAGTATCACTTCTGTCTGTTAAACCTTTTGGGTGACTGATTGAGCTTTCATACTTTTTTAGGTTGCAAATGCAAGATGTGGCCAGGGGTGTGTATTCTATTGCATTCTGTTAGAGCTGGGGCAGATATCTTCTGTTAACTGGGCCACCTCTTAAAATCAGGTGGCCCAGTTTTCTTTATCTCTTCCATGACCCATCCTCCCTCTAAGGAGGTATCTGCTGTTAGTTGGCCATTGAGACTCGCTGAGTGACTGATAAAATTACAACATCCCACTGTGAGATGTTCTGCCCAGGGGGAGGAGTCAAGCATCCTTACCCAGGTATAATCTGAGATTGGAACACCAGAGGAAGCCTTTTCCAACTGGATTCCCAGATGAAGACCAGGCCCATCTACACCACCACTGGACCTTCAGAGGCAAACTACACCCTTCTACAGGATCACTGCTTCAACAGAACCACATCTATCCCTCCAGGAGGACTGCAGCCACCATTAATGGGACTGCTATCAACACCCTAACCCATGGGTCAGGTCATAATCAGACTCTGCCAGTGTTGTTTTGTGTTACTGCATTTTTATTTTTATTTTTCCTAATAAAGAACTGTTATTCCTACTCCCATAGCTTTGCCTGAGACGCCCCTTAATTTCAAAGTTATAACAATTTGGAGGGAGAAGGTTTAAATTTTCCATTTCAAGAGACACTCCTGCCTTCCTTAGCAGACACCTGTCTTTTCAAACCAAAACATATGCCCATGTTTCTCACAAGAAAATTGGAAATGTCAGTATAAGACAGCAGGAAAACTATCATGCAAAAATTCAACTGGAGGAATGGGTGTCGTGAAAGGATCACCTTTTCTTCAGGCATTGCTATTTTCCTGCTGTAGACTTCAGACTAACAGAAGTGACTACACTGCCATTCTCTAACATTTGCGTGATATTTGTCATCTTAAATCTGTAAGAATACTTCAAGAATATTACGCTTTTTTGGTGGACAATCACTGCACATCTCTGAAGTTAAGAGTTAATATAACCTCAAAAACATCAGATTAAATGCTGCAGTGAAGCTTTGTCATGTCCTTGTTTGGGTAGTTAACTGTTAGCCTTGATCCATAAAATGTCTTCCCACACCAGAAAAACAGCCCACCATGACTGTCTTTGCACAGATCAGAATTGAAAGATTAGAGACTTAAGGTGGTTTTAAAACAAGGCCAGAATGTGGTCTTATGTGAGACCCTACTCAGCCCACTTGAAACCAATGGGGCTGTGGGATGGAAAAAAAAACTCATAAATGAGAATGAAGAATTTCCAGTTTGATCTTTCAATTCTACATAATCTGTGTATTCACGTGTTGAAAATGGGATATAATTTTATATTTTATAGTTTGAATCATATAGAATCAGCATAATTTATGCTGTTAAGTAGCCAGAATGCTTTTCACAAGGAGAAAGCATATATAAAGACATCTATACATGTATGTGTCCAACGAACAGTCCAAGCTTACTAAGAATAATTTACTGGAGAGGAACTCTAGCTTTAACCTTTTACACCAGTTTGCAGGACTCCAGAGAACAACTTTTTGTCCTCTTTTTGTCAAGAGGGATTTTAAGTGGGATTTTAAAATTAATTTTAGTTCTTTTCCTGTTTTCAAGTAAACCCAAAATGAAAGTTTGCTGTAATGATGGAGAAGCATTAACCCAAGATATCTAAAAGGCCAAACTCAGCAATATATCAAGACACAGGAGCATGTAAACAAGTTATGTTTGTGACTCTACTATGCAAAAAAATATGTTCAGGGACCCCTCTTTCCCTGCTGCAGTGAGTCTCGAAAGACCCTAGTTTATCTAGCATCAAATCTAACCTAGGATATCAAGGATGGCAAAAAGAGCTTTTTCAAATACATAAATAACAAAAGGAAAACAAAGGATAGCGTGGACCCATTAGTAAATGGAGGGCACTCTGGTAACAGAGGACACAGAGAAAGTAGAGTTATTGGATGTCTTCTTTACATCAGTCTTCACCAATAACATCAGCCCCCAGGGATCTCTAAGCCAGGAGACCAGGGTGTATGAATGTCAGGAGAAAGACCTTCCTTCACTGAAGGAGAGCCCCTGAATAAATTTCACATCCACAAGTCCACAGTCCATGACAGGATGCATCCATGAGTGCTGACAGAGCTAGAAGACATCATAAATAGGCCTCTCTTGATCATCTTTGAGAGGTCATAGAGATCGAGAGAGGTGCCTGAGGACTGGAAGTAAACAAATATCACTCCAGTCTTGAAAATGAACAAGAAAGAGAAAAAGGGAGCTACCATCCAGTCAGCCTTACCTTGATCCCTGGAGAGAAGATGGAGCACTTTATTCTGGAGGCCATGTCTGCCAACATGGAAGACATAAATGTGATCACGAGTAGTCAGCAAGGATTCACTAAAGGTAAATCTTGCTTGACCAACCTGATTGCCTACTACAATTAAAGAATTACCCCAACAGATGAGGAGAGTGAAGTGGATATTGTCTGCCCTGACTTATATAAGGCTGTCTCTCCCAACATCCTCATTAGAAAACTCAAGAAGTATAGGGTGGATGAATAGACACTTAGGCTCAGTTGAGAACTGGCTGAGTCCAGATTCCAGAGTTGCATTCCTGAGTCAGATTCCAGAAGGTTGTGACAGTTGGAGGCCTGTCACTACAGGTGTGCCACAGGTTCTGTACTGGGTTCAGCGCTGTTTAACTTGTCAATGACTTAGATGAAGGGGCAAATGCCTCCTCAGTACGTTTGTAGATGTTACTAAGCTGAGGGGAGTGGCCAATGCCTCAAAGAGCTGTGCAGCCCTTCAGAAGAACCTTCACAGACTGGGCAGATAGGCAAAGAGCTTTCTGAAATGCAAAAAAGGGTAAATGCAGGGCCCTGCATCTGAGGACGGATAGCCCCAGGCACCAGCACAGGCTGACCTGCTGGGAAGCAGCTCTGAGGAGAAGAACCCGAGGATCCTGTCAGAGCTGCACGTGAACAGCAGTGTGCCCTTGTGGCCAAGCAGAACAAAGGAATGCTGGATTAGGAGGAGCATTGCCAGCAGGTTGAGGGGGGGTGATCCTTCTCTTCTGTTTAGCCCTGGTGCCACTCCATTTGGAGTACTGTGAGCAGTTCTGGGCCCCTGAGTACAAGAGAGGCATGGAGCTGCTGGAGCACGTCCAGCAGAGAGCTACTAAGTTGGTCAGAGGTCTGGAGGAAGTCTCATATGACAAAAGACTGGGGGAGCTGGGCCTTGAGAAGAGGTGGCTGAGAGAGGCCATCATAGATGTGTATAGATTTCTAAAGTAAGGGTGCAAACCAATAAAACAAGAAGCGACAGACAGAAACTGATGCACACAAAGTTCCACCTAAACATGTGGAAGAATTTCTTTGCTATGCAGGTGACAACACACTGGAACAGATTGTCCAGTGTGGAGTTGTCCAGACGTGGACTTTCCCTCATTGGAGATGTTCCACAACCATCTGGACACAATCCTGTGCCATTCATCCCAGGAGGACCTTGCTTGAGTAGAGAGGTTGGATCAGTTGCTCCACTGTGTCTCTTCCAACCCGTTGTGATTCTGTGTGTAGGAAAAGTTGAATCAGGGAACTAGCTTGGATTGTAGCAAAGATATTGTGTGATGTTGTGTTTGTCTAGGTCAGTGCATGAAATGTGAGCCCTTGCAAGCTTTTTATCACCACACCCACAATTAAAACCTTGCCCACCTGGTACTAAGTGCAAGGTGTGCCTGTTCTGTAGGCAGCTGCCAATCTTTCAGGTAGCTAGCTTCAGGTGGAGAGAGGATGCATCCCCATTTTCAATGTGTGGATGAAAGACCATAAAACTGGAATGAAAACCACTAATTTTCTCTTTGTTTATATTGTAGATTCCCACTCTATGTCTGCATATACTGCAGAAGTGATAGCCCTAATGTCAATGTCTTGTTTCTCAGTCTTTGAGTGTCTTGGACTTGCTTTTGAGGATCTGTTCATTGCCCATGTATTTAAGGTGTATATGTGTGTGTGTATATATATATATAAGAACCAATGCGCATTCATCAATGAGACATAAATCCCACTCTACATAGCCTCTGGAAAACATCTGCAAATTTCTAATTTAAACTCTTGCATTCAACCAAGTCTAGAGACAAGATCTTTTAAAGAGTAGTGAAAAAACAGTAGATGGAAATCTATGGCAGAGCCTGAATATCCTAAGAGCCTGAATCTGAAGTATATGCACCCATAATTGCATCAGTACAATCAAAAGTGTGCATGATGAGGAAAGTACTCATAGTTTTTGAAGAATATCACTTCCAATACTTTGTCAACATGCTGTCAACAGATATCTCTCTGTATTATATTATTATATGTACCTGATATTTGGCATTGGAGGATCTGCACAATTTATCTTGGCAAGAAAGATTTAAAAAAATCAACACTAGCTCAAGAAATAATACTGATACCAAATTAATATTTAAGGTTTTCACAAAGAAAATGGCAAAGTAAGGAAGGAGAACACAATATTTCTGATTCAATGGTAGAATGTGAATATATGTAAATTGTACATTATTAATGCAGGGTCTTGTGATCCTTCTGTGTTTCTCTTTCCAGCCATGGGATGAGAGGGTGATCACCATTATGAAATTAATAGCCACTGTGGTATCAGATAGAGCTGGAATTTGTCATACATGAAAATCAGTGTGAATTGCATAGTCTTATAACCATAATAAGAAAGGAACATTATTTTCTTATTGGGTAAAATTATATACAGATAAGAATAAGGCAAGATCACTCAGTTCACAGGATGAATTTAAATATAATTTGATGTTTCATATAGCTTAAATTATCATCTTAAAAATTTTTGTTGTCTTTTTGCCTGTTCAATTTTTCAAAAGCTAAATTAAAAAAAAATTGTTGGATATTTGTGAGTTGCTTGCAACTCTCTTTAAACATTCAGTGAGTAACTAGTGGTAATTTATTACCCTAGAAAGCCAGTACTCAGGAACTCAATAGTCTGTGATATGTAGCCTTTACTGCAGGTTGTTCTGATGGAGGAGTGCACAACATAGTGCACAACATACAAACAAGCCCTAACACATCTTATTTTAGGTCAATACTTTAATACCTTTTTACTGATACCAAATTTGATCTAAGACAATAATCAACTAGTATAGGGAAAGGTTGTAATGGTTGAATCTAGAAAAATATTTTTGCTTGCTTAAAATACAGTTCTTTTAAAATAATGATATAGTCTCATTACCCCCCCACCCCCTTCAAAGAGACAAATTATAGAGTCAATTAATCAAAGCAGAAGGTGCAATCACTTACATATTTTTCTGTCATCCTTGTTGATGTCAATAGATGTGTAGAATGCAAACCACCAACTGAGCCTCAGGGCAGGTTAAAGAGGAGAAGTTTATTCTAAATTCTGTATGGTGTATGGTGCTGGTTGGTGAAGTGATCCACTGGTCTTTGTGATTGCATGACACAATAGACTTTCAGGTAAAGCCTAAACTTTCTTGTAAGAAAAGCATCGTTTTGGCAACACAGCTTGAGTATTTATTTACCTTTCCATAAGCTTTTTGGTAGCATGTTGATATGAGGCATTTATGACTTTAGAAGCTTGAGACAAAGGACATGATTCCCAATGAAGAAATTTATAAATTTTACTTTGAAATCCTCCTCAACTTGCATCAAACCAAATTTGAACTTGTCACTATCAGGGCCACAATTTTGCCCAGTTTTGCCATAATTGATCATTGCAGTGTTGTATAACTTGATGTGTAGAAATAGTCAGGTTTTCACTCCATAATGCATGTTCCTGTGGCAAAAGTAAATTTGAACATACATTATTAACCTTTGACCACAAGCTAGAACCACAAAAGAACCTAGAAAGAATCCTAGTGAGTATAGTATCTCTCTTGAGACAAATCTCAGTATATCAAGCCCAGCCTAATATCTCTCCTTAGAGTTCTTAGTACTCCCAGCCTAATTCTTTGACAGTAAATTTTTAAGGCTTTTCAGAAACACAGGATGAAGCTGCTATCTGCAGCCTAGACCTTGTGCTGTCTCTCTCAGCCACTCTCATACAAGAAATTATATCACAGCCTTTTGAAACTTCATGTCTTTTGAGAAATGTATGGGTACTACCAGGTACTACTGAAATTTTAGCACTGGAGACATCTAATCAGTTGAGTACATTTATACATTTATAAAATATTATAAGACTTTCTTTTTATTTAATAGGAACTTCAGTTTTTTATTGTTCATTGAAATAGCCAGATGTAAAAGATGTTTGGGATTCAATTCACCCAAATTTGACTGTCTAAAATGTAGTTTCTGTTATCTAGAAGTATTTATTTAACTTCATGGATATTAAAGGTTGGGAAATAAAGAGCAGTACAGCAGAGTTGGTGTCTTCATTTCAGTTTGGGTAACCAACAAACTCCTTTTTCTTTAAAAGAGATTTCTCATGCTGGGCAGGAAAATTGCAGTGTGTTGTAGGTGTCTTGCTTTCTCTCCTTTTTTTTTTAACTGCTAACCTTTTTCAAAGTTTGCAGTTGTAAACTGTTTAGAAGTAGATAGCAGTTTGAGAAATACAAGGCGAGGGATGACCTAACTTCTATGGTGTGTTCTGCTTCATGTAGGAAATCGGGCTTCAGGGGTCACTATGAAGCACAGATCCTTTTTGAGCTTCCATCCTTGTGCAATAAAGTGATATTAAGTCTGGTACATAGGCCCACATCTTAACTATGTGATCAGTATGGGAAGAGGACTACTGCTTTGTTGCTGTATTCTCTCAAAATCTTCAAAACCACTTTGGAAATCAAAGTGACCAAGTTTCATTTGTTATTCAAGATTTCTTTATTCCAGGCTTTTGTGTCTGCTTGGATAAATCAAAAAAGTTCTTGCCGCCACATAGGAGCCACACATTAGGGTCTATGGCTCCAATATCAAGATTGAAAAAAAAAAATTTACTTTTTGCAGGCAGAAAAGATATTTTAAGTCATTCATTTAAAAAGCTGTCTGCTACAGAGTACTCAGTTTAAGATGTCTTCCATAATTTTTGCTTGTGAATGTCTCAGAAGCAGAACCAGCTTTTCAGAAAAAGTCTAGAGGGATAAAAAATAAATAAAAAATAAATAAATAAAGTAACCTTTTAAAGCATCTTGGGAAATCCTTAGCCCTGACATGATGCCTGGCCCTGTTCTGTAGCAATTCAGATCTATACATATCTCACTCAAGCTGACATCCAAGCCCATCTCTACCAAAATGTTCAGTGTTGTCTCCTGCACTGATGGAGTTTTATTAGTGACTCAGAGATCAGGGTTAATCCTGTGATGTTTTGGGTGAAGGTCTAAAATAACAAAATTTGACATTGGTATTTCTTTTATGAAAAACCTGGCATTGGTATTTCTAAGCCATCCCACCCAGCTTTGTTTTTCTCTTACTTTCTGTCCCAGCTCAAAAAAATATTCTCTCAGAGAAATTAAACATGTCCAGCACAAAGATAGAAAAGACACATATAAAGATGATTATATGCTTGGGTCCAGAACTGCTCATGGACCTGTTCACAACTGTTACGCTCATAGTAAAATTAACAAATTGCTTTGGTGGGGAAGTGCTTGTTCCTACTGAGGCACAATTTCCTGAAATGTTAGTACAGGAGACACCTAAATGGTTTTATACACTTACACATACATTAATGAAGGACAATAGATAAGAGCCAGGCTGAAAATCAGTGGCAGAGTTCAAATTATATATCTCACAGTAACATTGGCCACCTCCACCAGCAGGAGACAAGTAGGGAGTTTCACCCCAGATGATTACCTAGAGTAAATCTCACTGCTTTGAGGGAAAGGAAGAAAAGGGTAGGGGTTCTTTTTCCACAGTCCCACAGCTTTTCTTTCTGTGACAGCTGCAGGAAACTGTCATGTGTTCTATCAAAATTTAGAAAGGCCCATATCCACAGCATAGACATATCTAACTGTATGTATGAGAAGCTCTCTCTTGTTCATTTCAGACTTTCTTTTAAATATTCAGATAGGAAAATGCAAGGAAGGATTGAGCTTAAATAGCTAAAATATTAGAAAACTGTAAAACATCAGGATGTTTTCCTAAAATTTTCTGACTTCCCCATTATGGTAAATTGTATCTATATGGGTTTAGGTTTTTTTTTCCTTTTTTCTCAGATTATTCAGTGTAGCACTTCTACTGGCATTAACTTATACCATACAAACAAAAACACAACTTTTGGGTAAACAGCAAAGCCCGTCTTTTCTCATACGCTTGCAGAGATCTGCTTGAGATTTTCTGCCTTTTTGTGGTGATGGCTTTTTGCTTTGCTAGTGTCAAACAAGGGACACCACAAACATCATTAACAAACCTTCAAAGGAAAGGGTTGTTACACACCAACACCTTTAAAGCAAAGGTGGCTCATGGTTACACTATTGCTTATTGTATGAGAAGCTTGTTAACGCTTTTATTTCTAAAGTTCAGGCCATAGGGTGAGTGTCCACCTGTGTACAAAATGTCTACAATAGCTTGTATTTCACACACTAGAAAACAGCACAAATCTAAGCTCAGTAACAATGCAGTAAAAACTACAACACAAATAAATTAATTTTGGAAGTTATAGTAAAAAAGGGCAGTCCCAACTGGGAAAAAGTTATGATGTCTGGCTCCAGATCAGAAGGCTAAAGGATAGCTTTATTAAATCTATACTATATTACATTAATATACTATTTAAAGAGAGACTATCCTATTCTACATACATACTTCTTACTTACCTATCAACTAACTAACAAACTCGTGACTTCTCTGCTGAGAGTTGGGTGCTGAGATCTGGATCCAATTGGTCACTGAAGCCAAACAACCTTCACCAGAATCCAATCAAGCAATCACTTCAGATAGACAATCTCCATACCACACTCCACATGGAGAAAATAAAGGAACAGAGATAAAGATTGTTTTCTCTTCTCCTCTCTGTGCTTCTCCTGAGAGACAGAATTATGTCTCTCTGTCCAGAGAACGTGAATGTCACAGGAAGTTTTATCTGAGAATTTCAAACTTAGTTTCTTCCTTCACTTCATTCTACCCAACACATCCACAGCACAACCCTGATAAATCTAAGGGGATTCCACCAGAGGTGAAATCAACTTGCACACAGTGCAGAAACAACCAGAACTGTGCTTGCCCCTGACAGAAGTAAGGCTGACACCAGCTCAGTGCACCAGCACTCCCTGTATTAATCAGCAAATATCCAAGCATTTCTAAAGCTTTATTTGTGGGAAAGCGATCATTCTTCACAACAGCACTTCTTACCTACAAGGTTAAGCAGTGGGTGATTTTCACTCCTTAGGTGAGATGCTCAGTCTTCCAAAACACTTTTTTGCTTTCTTTGACTTTGTTTCCCCCAGCTTCAGATTTGCTCAGTGAACAAATCTGTTCACTGAGCAGAGATCTGAAATTGAGTAATTGCTTGTTAGGTCCTTGCTAACTCTTTCAAATGCTGTGCAGTTGCTGATGTATGTTTGTGCTGGCACTGTGGAGTGGAATCTTGGGAATAAGGAATCTGATTTCAAAGAAACTAGACCCAGCTTCAAACATGTGAGTAACTCTCCCCAGCTGATAGAACATTTACTGAAGGAAAACAATGATGAAGAAGCGCACCGGCAATATCTTATATTACTCCTCTGCAATGCTTTTCAAAACTTTGTTCTCATTTATCCACTCATATATTCTGTTTCTAAAATCTCCCTTTTGGTGATTTTACCATTTATGTTAGTTTAGGGGTGTGATTGTAGATTTCAGTGTGAGACCATGTTACATCAAAGCACATTATATTCACTTTTAAAGCAGGGGAGAGGAGGAGGCAGGATGAGGAGGAAAACCTCTTGTAATTGAAAAAATCCTTGCCGTTCTGACCAGAATGGGAAGCCTATTTCAGATCTAATAGGAAAAAAAAAACTATTAATATAGTTTAAAAGGTTATTATCCTCTAATTATGAGGTAGCCCATAGTTTTTTTCACTGATGCTATAGTATTTACACAATAGAGTTAATCTAGTTTGACCATCTTTGGCCAAACAGCTGGTTGAAAGAAAACCTTAGGCCACTAAAATATGTGCTCAAAAATTCAAGAGAAGACTGAAAATAGCAAGGTCCAAGAGGTTATGCTGGAAATTTATGTGCTTCAGAATTTACTTTTTAAAACAAAGAAGAAGAAAAGAAGCAGTCCATCTTACATTCTACCTAATACCAGTTTCATGGTTTACTTTTAGAACACCAGGTCCAGATTCTGACAGCTGTAGATCTAGACACTCCTGTGTGAAAATTCCAGGACTGAACTAAATCAATATACATACACCAGTTATGTCGTTGCAATTTACACCAGCTAAAGGTCTCTATACTAACAGACCTCCCAATGCATGTTATTGACACATTATAAGATTTCTGCCTTTCATTTGAAGAAGAATTTTCTTTTTTCTCTGAACTTTCCAAGCACAATTTCCTGACATTAATAGGTTGGGAAGGTTTTGTGAAAGTTGTTCTTTGAGCAGGAAGAGATCATCACCAGCTTGTTTAGCTATTCTGAGTGTATGATGGATGAAATGTCAGAAATAATTCCACAGGCTACTGATGTCTAATTCCAGAGAACAAAAACCTGCATTTGAAATCCCTCTGCAGGTTTAATCTGCCCAAATGAATCCTTGTTGCAATATCTTTTGTTACTTTTGCAAACAGTAATAAAGTAATGTGACAAATTATAAAACAAGAGTAAAGAGACCCTGGAATTATTAAATATCATTCACAACTGAATTTAGCTGATACATTTATATTTACAGAAAGAGCTTTCTTTAGTCTTGGACACTTAAGGCAGTGAACACCTTTGGACTGCAAAAACTTCAGTAGTACCTGGGGACACAAGAACACTCAGGAATCCAGTGTTTGATTCTCAGCTCCTTCTGGTGGATATAACTAGGGTGGGACTGTTTCTCTGGAACTGACAATGTGAAATAGGGAGTCTGGTAGCAAGGCAAGACCTTTCTATATTTTCATAACAGTAAAACAATATATTCAGCAGCAAACAGAAAACCAGTTGGTCTTCTCACCTCTAGGGTCACATTAAGAGGTTAGAAGGGCAGGCTTCCTCAGGAATGGGAAAATTTAGATGGCTCAAGAGACCAGCAAAAAAGAGATCAGAGAGCAAAAGACTATATAAATTCAAATGAAATTCTGATTTGACATTTACTACTGACAGTAAATAACTATTTACTTAATATAATGCAAGAGTAAGTCTTCCTTTAATTTCTATGGCCTCCCAGACACTAAAACCAATTATAAAACCTTGACAGTTATTTTAAGATCTTCCTGTACTTATTAATTTCTAAATAACTAAGTCCAGGGAGAGGAGGAAGAAGCCCCCAACCCTGAAATGTTCTCTGATTTTCCAAGCATCATTGTGCACCTAAAAACAGAGTGCAGGAGAAAGGTTTATCCTCAGCCTGCATGAAATGACACACAAGGAATTTGATAGCTGTCCATATCTCCCACTGCATTATTGGTATTGGAAGCTATTCTGCAAAGACCTTTGTTGTCAACTCACTCCTGTTACAAATAGGTGTACACCTATAATGGAAAATTATGTTTCCACTGTTGTGGATTTCCTCTTACGGAAATGGCTCCAACACTTCATTCCTAGCTGCGTGGTCAGATTATGCGTCTCCCTTTATTTACCAGGGCTGAATTTTAATCATAGGGTAAAAATGCTAATATAACAAGTATAAGTATCACCCAAATTTGTAAAATCACTGTTCCAACTAAGCAATAAAAGAGCTGCTCCCCTGGAACAGAAATAATGCAGAGAAGTGTATTATAATTTAGCTGATTTCTTTTACTGTTTGGTTTTATTTTTTTTTCTGTAAGGAAGATAAGTACAGACCCTGGATAAAACGAGGAGTGCTTCACAAGGTCCTTGACTAGACAGAGGTACATAGGATTCACTTGGTATTAAGATGTAAGCTATTCTTTAAAAGGGTTTGAGATAATATTCTACCTATTGTAGTTTATGGATATTTTCATTATGCATATACTTGTGTAATCCCTTTTTAGATCCTACTAATCTCTTGGCCTAAGTTAGATCTAGTAGTAATTAGTTCAACAGGTTAATTGCAGTTTATGTTTGGAAAAAAAAAGAGAGAGAGAGAAGGAAAATAAAAACTTCCTTTGATTACATTTTTTTCTCCTTTCTACTTCATTATTTTCTTGATTGGATAAACAAAGAACCTGGTTTACCTTCTCAGTACAATTCCTTATCTCAAATAGAGCTATTTAGTATTCCTTCTTAATCATTTCTGTCAATTGAATAGTTCCAATATCTTCAATTTCTATTCAACAAAAGCATGTGTGTTCCATATATTTTTTTCAAGGCATGGTTCATGTCATGTGGGTCAGCAGAAAACGGTGAAACTACGTCACTGTGTCATCCCAAGACTGTGTATGCTTACACGAGGCAGTCTTTAAATAAACAGAAATTATCCTGGGAGCAGAGAGTGCAACTGAAAGGATTCCCTGACCCCTAAAGCCATGAGCTCCCTTTCATCTTCACTCACTGGTTTGTTGGTGAATACTGAATCCTCCTGTTGACTAGAGCCTTTTCTCTAAAGGGCAGGAAACAAGGGTCTGAGCAGCTCAAGGCAGAAGGGGAAATGGGACCCACGTGTCCCCTCTTCCTCTGTGACAGCTCTGACAATAGGGCTATTGCACTACAAGAAGAGGGCAGGCACTATCTCTTTCTGTCCTCTTCCCAAAATATTTTAAGAGAAAACAGTATTTCCCTTCTCCGTTTGATGAGAAACAAACAAACAAAAAACAGCCTAAAAGATCTACACTCATGAGATTGTCTACTGAGTGAATAGATGCTTCTAACAGGTTTTGAAGGGCAGGGTAGGAAATGTATGCAGCTTACTCAGCATTGTGGCTTGCATGCTGGAGCCACCTGCATGGTATCAGCTCTGGAGGCACTTCAGTCCAGGATCAGCTTGGTGTCTTCAGAAGTCAGCAACCCAGAACCTGACTCTTACACAGTGATGGGTTGATCTCTCTCCTTCACCAGCAGAAAAAGGACTCTAGACTGCCAAACATTTTGAAGGTTAAAATAGAGTAAAATCCAACTATTCTGTAGTTTTCAAGGCAGTAGGGCCAACTGAAGCTTCAAAATCAGACTTGAGACTCTAGCAAGGAAATACAGACCTGACTTTCCATTCTTACATTATTGCTATGATGCAATTTGGGGGCCACCAACGTGGTTTTTAAACTGAGCCTATTCAGCTCATACTAGAGCCTCGTTGTTAGCTTTGCCTAATAGCAATGCACTTCAGCATGTTAATTTATTTGGCATGTAAAGATCAGTTGTAACAATTTGTAGTATATCAAGACTTATTTCTAAACCTTATGGCAAAGTTTCTTTGGATCAGTGGATGGAGAAATACAGAACACCTCATTCTTTGCTGCTGAGGTCATCAGTCATGATAGCAATTTCACTAACATGAAAAAGTGACAGGAACTTCCCAAATCATATCAAAGCACTGCCACATCAAGCATGATTTGGATGACCCAAAGTAGTTCCCAAAACAGTGAGTTATTCCTCACAGGAATAGCTCTACAAATACCAAGAGAATTGGATTCAATTGAGTAATTATTCAGCTTTGTTGAGTTTTGCTTAACTCCAATTCTCTTTTCTAATTATAACTGTGCTTTTAGTTGGATTTACTGCATGTTTGAAAGAGCTTTTTAGTTTGTGTCCTCACCTGATGGGGAAGACCAAGACCATACTGCAATATGATTCCATTTGGAGGAACTGTGTTGTGATACCTGAGGAGCAGGTTTACCTTTGTAAGTGCTATTGATAACACAGTTGGGTATGGTTGGAGGCTGCAGACCACTCCTCTTTCTCAGTCCAAAGACAGGTCGGTCTCGGGTCTGTGTAAACGATCTGTGAATCGTGATCTCTCTTGCTCTGCTTGAAAAGCAAAATAGTTTTCTGTTCAGTGAAGGAGAATTTTAACAAATTCAGTGTTTACACACTAAACATCTCAGTTACATATTTTTTAATGATCTTTTTCAACAAGGTGGAATCCCTTTTACAGTAATCACTATCAATAAGGCACATTATAAGAAAAGATAATAAGGGTTAGCTAGTTTGTTCTCTACTTGCAGTGGGTTGCAAACTCTCACGGCTCCTAAGTCTTCAAAGTCCCTTGCAAATGCTGCACAACTATCACTCTTCTCCCCACCTCATAAAGGCACATCCCTTAAGGCTTTAACTATAACTGGGTAGAGTTTTAAATGCCTCAAATGCCTTATATAAGGCCTAGAAGCATAGCTACATGGACCCTCTCACACCACAACTGAATAAGTTCCTCCTGGGCTGGTAGCAAAAAGTGATTCTCAAGCATCTCCCTTATGGGAAGGGAAGCACTATACTCTCTCAAGTGTGCAGCCAGCACGTGTGACAGAGACAGAAACAAACTTGTACAGCACTTGAGTCCCTGAATTCCATCTTTGCACTCAGGTCATAATTATTTTATTAAATGATAAAAATATCACTGAAGTTTTAGCTTGACAAGCTTTGTTACATTCTAATGGTGCCATATTTGTGAATTACACCGTAAGTACTGCAATTATTACTTGTAAAGTTTACAAGGACATTAATTTTGTCATAACTACCCACAAATCTCAACTAGCCTGGATAACATGATCTACTTCAGAATGCTTTCTAATGGAACATGTGTGCTAGAGAGGAAAATGCTCCTATAGCAGCAGAGAGCTGTGGGGTTTTTGTGAAGAAGGCCACGATTGCAAATTAATCCTGTGAGTACTCCTAATATAACATACAGATCCAGGAGAACAAATAAATCTCTTTTAGCTGAGAAGAACTGCATTAAAGATCTTGACTCTGGCAGCTGTCAGTGCCCCTTTCTGCTGATAACCACAAAGCACCAAACCAGGCAGGGAACATGTGGGCATCTTGAAGGAGGGATAACCACCTGCCCCTAGTTTCACATGGAGCAGCTGGGCTGTTCCAGTCATCCTTGGGAAGTGTTATATCTCTCCAAGGGATTGTTAATGAGGCATTTCAGATTCTTTAAGACCCACAAAGTCAAAATATGCTGTCCAGTTATCCCACTAAAGGCATAGCCTAGCTTGACCCAAAAACTGGAGTCAAATCCTTTCATGATCTGACCCTGATATATTTCATTTCTTTGCACTAAAAAATGAACTAGAAAGAGATGCAAATTTTTATGGCGCTAAGCATTTCTTTCATTTTTTTTCCATGTCTTACTACTCAATATAAGCACGACATATGCTGTTAGATGGGCCTATTAATTGCAGGATCTCACCAGACCTTTAAAATGAAAGCTACTGCCTCTGGTGGTTTACGTGGAACAGAGATATATAACCTCCTAAAATATCTGTAGTAGCCCCAAGTTAAGAGCCAGTATTTTTTAAATCCTTTTAGTTATATTAATACTCCCTTTTTTTTCTGGAATGGAGTTTGCCAATATAATTTGCAATTATTACTTTGCATAATAAATTCATGATTTTGAGCTTCTGACTCTGAAAAGCAAATCACTCTGAATATATTATCCACGGAAAATGAATTTGTTTGTGCATTTCACCCAGATATATACACAAAATATTCCTTGTCCTGGGGTAGAAGAGAAAGGTGGGATAGATTTTTATAAAGGAGGATTGAGACAATTTTTATAATAAAATCTTACCTAAGCAAAACTCTTGTAGCAACAAATCTCCTGGCAGAAGGCCTGTCAGTGGGCTGTGTCCAAGACCTTAGTCTGAACAGCAACCAGGGACTTTGCAGAACAAGCCCAGCATGTCTTATCCTCTTTCCCTTCCAACTCCTCGCCCCACTCAGCCAGCTTAGGACCTTGTGCCAGAGTGCTTCCCCAGCCTCTTACAAATACCTTGTTTACTCCTCTGGAATGCTTTGAAGAATGCATCTAGGCTGCCTAACCCCATCTAGACACTTTTCCTGCAGGAAAGTAAAGAGCAAGGACAATTAACAGTAGCACCATGCTGCTACATTGTCAGTCCACACTTAATTCACTGCCTACCATAAACACTGTCTTGAGTTTTAGTGTGTTAAAGCATGTGCACTCATTAGCTATGTACGACATAACAATGGATGTGGACTTTTCCTGTTTGCCTCAGTCTCATGAGTTAATTCCAGTAGCTGTGCTTTCCTTTATTCTTCCCAATGTTCAAAACTGTGCCGTCAGCTTCATGAAATTCTTTTCCTTGTTAGCTCAGTTCCCAGGCTGAAAATTTTTATCTGCTATAATTTTCATTTAGGCTAACAACTTACTTGTTGGGCTGCTCATTTGCATAAATAGCCATGAGGGTTTGCTGAGAATGTTAGCCAGGAGGCAGTTTCTTGATAGTGTTTTGCTGCTGCCGTTTCAGAAAAAGAATATTATAATAATTAGAAACAGTGAGCTAGTGTGCATGCTTTTGAGGTCAGATATAATTTCTTTCATGTTAACATGAACCCACATGATGAATTTTATGGTGTATCGATGAGAGTCGTATCCTGCACTGATTTGCAGGTCATGTTATTTCATTTACTTGAATGCTATTCAGCAGAGTGAAAATGGGCAAAGAATTCTACCTTTTTATCTCTAAGTGTTTCTCAAGCAGCCTTAGAAATCCTCCGTATTTCTTTTATAATTCCATCAGTTATTAAATGTTCATATTTGGAGGCATAATATGACTTGGCAAAATTATTTATGTGTCTTTTACTCCCACTGATACTTTTGGCATGGCAAACAGGCAGATCTGAGTACAACAATAAGATATCGAGCTGCATACAATGTTCATTTGCCTCTGTGCAGACCAATAGCTGCCTGTGAATATAGTATTCAGCAGTGCATGAGGAAATGTTTTTATTAGGCTTTTTTTATTCTTTTTCAAGGCACAAAGGACTATAGTAACTTTTTCTCTTTTTTTTTCTTAAGAAATAAGACTGCCGCTTCCATATGCGATATTAAAACTCTACTGCTCCCATATCTTTCACTTATGTAGTCAATGCTGAGATCTCAGCCAAGGGCACAGCCTAGGCATTTGCATGTCAAGATGAAAATAATCCATTTTGATCCTCTATAGAAAAGGAGGAATAGAGGAAGAATAAAAATAGAGGAAGAAGCTCAGAAAACATTACCCATCTCTCTCTGCCATGGGAATAGCATACCAGAGAAGGGTGTGATACTTGCAGTGCTGCACTGTCTGAAATGCTGGGAATCACACAAAGAGGAATTCAAACACAACAGAAGTTATCCTGATGAAAACTGCATCTGTGCTGATCAGAAGAGAAAAAAAAGAAGACAAAAAAGGACTACAGAAATAAAGGCTGACTTCTTCCCATCTAGTGGTAGTACTTAAATGAGATGTCTAAAATAGAGATGTTTTGACCATAGTTGTTCAGTGGAGAGAGAGAGGACCAAGATATTGCATCAAATTAAAATTAAGGTGGATTAAGCAGATACTAAAAATATTAAATTTTGTGTAGATTTGCAACTAGGTATGCACTGTTGTGCTTGGCCACCAGATCTGTGTTTTTAGAATATATTATGTAGCTGACACTGATCTGGCTGGGCACTGTGATGCTCAAATCAAGCAGTGTGTGCCTATCTGCCAAAATACCTCCTTTTATTCAGGAGACAGATCAATTCATCAATTCAGAAAGCCTTTATACGGTGGAAGGGACCACAGCCCTCACTGTAGTTCTGCAGAGGCACAGGCAGCCAGCTTGCATCGTGCATGTGTGACAGGTTGGGCTTCTCCCAGGAGCTGCTTTGATGGTAGGCTGTGGAGCGCAGCACATGCCTTTTCTCCACCTCCATGCTCACCTGTAGATATCATCTTCCTATGCCTATGGAATAGCAGGAGTAACTTCATCTAAATATAGTAGACACTTTATTGCAGCCTTTGGCTGAACCAGCGCGAAAGGACAATACCATTTTGAACCCACATCTCTGAGCAAGTTTACCCAGGGCTCCCCTCAAGACTCAACACCCACTCTAGATTCTGCAGCCATTAACTGATGTTAGCTTAAAATTCCTTATAAGTGATAGGCAGAGGTTGTGAAGTCCAAACATATACAAAGATTAACTTATAGGAACCCAGAGAGTAAAGCTGCAAAAATAAAAATACTTATCAGATAAGTAAATACTCTTTTTGTACTGTCCTACTCTCCTTAGACCATCAGTCTTTAGAGATGATGCACATCTGCAAACACCAACAGTCACAATTTTAAACTTATTCTTTTGAGTATCTATAAAGTACAGCATAAAATGCTCCCACCCAGCTTATTCCCACACAAACACTCAGCTTGCAATACAGTGTGCTGCTTCCACTTTCTCAGATCCTGAGGAAATTAAAAGGCCCATTGGACTGAAAAGCAAGAAAAATTAAGAAAAGTCCTGGAATTTTGAAATGCAAGTAATATGAAACTGTGGAAAATCATGTGCAAGAAATCCATAGACTTAGGAAGAAATCTGTTACAGACTAAGTTTTATTTGGGTTGCAACACCGATGAACAGATATTGGGATTTATGTTTTTCATTATTCTTTAGCTGTAATCCTCATTTTAAATGTGCCCTTTATTTAATGCTAGAACCTTCAGATCCAGCATACCCAGTCAGTAAGACTGAAATGTGGGAGCCAGGAAAATAGTATACTCTCTGTCTCTCTTTTTTGCCCTTGTTAATCCTCCTTGGGATTTCCTCCTATCAAACTTTCATTTTTATTTCTCTTACTCTTCTCCAAAGCAGAACTGTTCCCATGCTCTTCTTCCTCAGCTCACCTAAGAGTTATCCAGGGCCCTTGTTAAGACTGGGATCTTCTCTGCAGCAAATTCCTTTTTAACTATCTTGTATACTGGGTGGGAGGCAGAGATTCAAAATCTGCAAAAATAATATGTGCTAAAATTTGTGGAAGGAATAAAATTAATGCATATGCCATGGCACTACCCTGTACTACTTCCCATCTGGGAGGAAAGAAATAGGCATTTCAGCTTAATAATATGCATGGTTTTCCCATTAGATTCGAGAGTCTCTTAATGTAGATACACATCATTTTTTGGATATCAACAAACCACTTGAAGTATTATTTATACTCAAGGCTAGAATGACTGCCATGAGAATAATTGTGTAAAAGCTCAAATAGGAAAACAAAATTAACATTGCTGAATGGTATTCAGGCCTCAGTGATTTGGCAAACTTAGAAAAGTTCACATGTCAGTAAAATGACAGATATGAGCCATTGCAAAAAATATAGTGGTATTTCTTGAAAATATCTGATAGAGTAAAGGTTAATGTTATTAACATTCTGCTTGGTATGTAGTTGGTGTGAATGCAATATGTTCTTTTTTATTTCTGTTTTCAAATATTAATGATGACTTGATTTTTTTAGTAGTGTTTAAAGATGCACTGAGTTTGTTTGTTTGTTTGTTTATAAAAATAATTAAAGCTGTTAATTAACATTTGAAAGAAAGAGGTACATATTAAATCCCAACCAACATAACTAAGCCTGCAATACTAATGTCTCTATCAGTCATTACAGTATTTTATTATTCCTGGTTGAATTCACATTCATTTTGTGCTTTTCTTTTTGGGGTTCAAGGGCTGATTTTTTGTAGTCAGTCTTTCCCCAGCTTCATTGAGACATATGATGTTTTAGATTTCTCTTTATGCCCTGAATCAATATAAAATTTCTGAAACATGCCAAAGAAAGAGGCAGCACATACCGAGTGTAAGGAACCTATGTGCAAGCAAGAGATATGTGATAGCCAACCTGATCTTGGTCACGTGAGTTAGCCTGTCCTTAACAGGCTGCCTGTGTCAATCTTTTAAACAAAGGCATATTGCCTCCATCATCCCTTACTGGTAACTTAAGTTCTGCATCTTGCTTTTCATTTGCTTTTTGGTCGTTCTTCTCCCGAGGCTGTTTCATGAGTATTGGTTTCCTCTCACATTCCCAGAAGGAAACTGCAAAGGGTGCTGTAATTTTCATAAGTACAGATGATTCCAGAAGTTCCTCCAGCATGTGAGTGTCTCTGGCTACTCATTTACTCTCTGGTTAATGTTGAAGGAGAACAAGTAAAAAAATCTTGCCTATTTTCCAGATAGGTTGGAGCTATGTTCAAGTGGAGAGGTGTGAACATCCCATATAAAGTCCTCTGAATGGCAAGACTCTGGGAGAGGGCCACCAAGAAGAACATGGTAACCAGAAAAGTGGCATTTAACTCCCAACTAGTATTTCAGAGCAATAAGTAAAATTGCCTGGTAAAAATTCATGCTGTGCTGACAAATAGTAGTTACAAACAAATGTCAGATCAGGAGAAGAGTGGCCCACATTTGAGATATTAAACAAAAAGCAACAAAGTCATCGCCACTCCATGCACCACTTTGGACAGTGATCCCAACAGTGTGTCCCAGGCATGCTGGAGGTTGATCTGCTGTGCTTCTGCACATTAGTGGATGCAGTGTGGCAACTTTTGAGCAGACTTTTCTATGTCCATTCTTGTTGCATACCTTTGCCTGACAATGAGCAACATGTATCCTGTTGGTAACTGGCAAGCATTTTTTGCCTTTCATGTTTACCCACATGACATGAGGCGCCGTTGCAAGCCACTTTTGTGAAAGGCAGTACACATGGCCTAAAAGTAAGTGAACTTTCTATTCAAACCACTCATTCAGATTTTGACACCCCCCCCCACCTCCTCCATTCTAACCATTCTCTTAATCCACTTGATTTCAAAACTATGCAGACTTTGATTTCAGTCATTTCTCACCCTTTAAATCTCATTTCTTATCCCCTAACTCAATTAACACAGCTTAGTTAAAATTGTTGCAAGCATCTTTTTTGGTATTATCCTCTTAATCATAATTTTAAAATGAACGGAATATTTAATAATCTGTACTCGTGATGTAATCAGAATTTTTTTAAATCCTATAAAAGCTATTTAATAATATTCTAAACTACTCAGCATTTCATTAAGGTTATTAGAAGGCCAGAAATTAGATAGAAAGAAAGAAAGATGAATAAAGAAGAAATCTGAAGTCTGTAACCATTGTTTCTAAAATTAATCACCACATTAAGGCCTTCCAAAACTAAAGTGGCAATACATCTTTTCTCCCAAAAGGTTTTGCTTTAGAGATGTACTTTTGTGTTTCAGAAGGGAAACAGAGGGGATTCAAGTCTTTGAAATTGTTTTACAAATAATGTTAACCCACTGAATATCAGCCTATCCCTTTACTAGAACTAAAATAAGCACACAGACATTAGGCTAACTTCCCTAAGAAACAGAAAAATCCTCTCCTCCCTGCAAAGCTGTGACCCGTGGTGGTGATGCTGCACAAAAACCCATGTGGGAAGAGGCGTTGTTTCAGCACATGTTCCAGAGGAAATGGTGTACCCTGTCCCTCAGACCCAACACTTTATCATGTACCCCAGACAATATCACCACACCTGGGAGCTGCTTTTGCTGACTAAGACATAAGGATCTAGAGACCACCACACCCCAGAAAGCCAAACCAGCACTGTGGGCTACATCTGCCATGCAGAAGGAAGGTACAAATGCTCTTCATAGTGATTTTCTTGGACATTCACTCTCACAGATTTTGAGCAGTCTTTTTTTTTTTAATTTTGTTTTCCCTGTAGTCATTTGAAGGTGAAATGCACCTCTCACTAAACCTATTCCAGGGGGATTTGTGATCTGATTGTGCATTTGTTCTACAAATGAGTCCTACCCTAGCCTGCCAGTCATTCCCTTTGCATAATTTCCACAAAAGCCTGAGGGACTTTTTCATGAAAGAGGACTTGAGGGTCAAGTACACTTTAGAAGAGATTCTTCTTTTTTTTTTTTCCTTTTTTGTGTTTCAAAGTAAACTTAAACAGCTTTAAAACTGTTCCATATTCCCAAACTGAGATTAGAGCCAGGCACAAAAGAGCAAATTGTGGCCCAGGTTTTCAGTGTCTGAGGCTTGTTTTCAACAAATAAAGGGACCACTCACTGCTCTTAAACTCAGCACCAAATTTCCACTGCTATCAGTATGCCTGGACTGAGGGTGTGAGGCTCCTAAAAGAATTTTAGCAAAGTCAAATATTCAAAAGCTCTGTCATCAACCAGACTGCACTCTGAGAATAGCAGGAAAAAATTAAATTGCACACTGTAAAAATGTTAGCAACTACATTTCATTTTTGAAAAGCCAATTTATTTGTCCTGAAATAAGGAGTTGATTATATCTCTTATTACTGTTACAAGAGCTTGATATATCGCAAAGTGGAAGAGTTACAACATGTACCAACTCTCAACCAGGAAAAATGAACCTGATTCATAATTCACTTTGAGAATGTCTAGTTAGTCAATCAAGTGATTTGTAATCATAAAGGCTGCCAGGAATTGAATGAATAATGGACTGTACTAAAATCCTCAGATTTTCTAGTATTCTTATCTCATTATGTGACTTCTATTGCTATTTCTGATACTTATCTCTCTTTCAGCAGAATAAATTAAACTATTCATATATACTGAAAAGAATATATTTGACTATTTAAGAAATAAATTGAATGACCACTCAACGTAACAACTGAATGTGAGGTTTTTCTCCACAGAAGCTAAATCTTTAGGAAGTGAAGCTTGAACAGAAAAAAAAAAAAGCTATTCCCTTCCCCCTCTCTCCAGCAATTTTTCTTCTTTAAAGGATTTTTGGAGTAATCAATCCTACCGTATATCATATTGTTACAGTACAATTTCTCAAATTGTTTTATAACCATGGAAATTACATAATTCATATAGTGTGGCTTTTTTTTTAAAGAGCAACTGCTTTACCATCTTTCTGTGGCTGAGAAGCATCTTTTCATTGTATGATTATTTAATAAGTAATGACGTCCAAATGACATCTGTATTTTTACCATAGACTGGCAGAATCAGATAGTTGTAGACAGAGATGGAAACAAGACAAACCACCTTAAATATGAAACTGTGCTGAAGATGCAGTTTAATATGTGTTAATCATATTCAGAAGTGCAGATTTTTAATATTTAGTTTCTCTTCCAGGCTTTTGCTGCAAAACTAAACTTCTGAGCCATGCAGCTAGCATTACTTAGGAAGTCCCTTAATTGTAGTTTCTCTTACATTGAAATTTTAATTCATTGTTTGCTATACCATTCCTTGTTATCTCATGCATTTCTAAATATATGTTTTCAATATCCTGACAACTGAATCAGGCAATTTTTGAGTGATTGGTGCACCCATGCTGTGAGATGCTTTATTCTTGGCCTCTTCCCCTACCTAAAAGCAAGTCCATTGACGGACAATTGCCTCTTGTCAATTTGTACTGATGTAAATTTTTTTCATGTGAGAATGAATTGTTAAGTGATAAATTTGAATGTATTATATATTTGATGTTATTTTAGCCAGAAGGATTTTAAGAAATTTACTTTATTGATTATCCAGATGAGGGGCTTACACCTCCCAATGAACTCAAAGGTCATTTCTTGTTTAAACACACACACACACACACACAAACACACACACACACACACACACACACAGAGGACGTGGAGATGGCTTCACCATCTCCATCTTTAGAAAAACAGGATGTAATTAGCTAAAATGAATTATAGCCAGGGTGTTGTTCCTATTGTTCTAGACATTCCTATGTTATTTTATAATGATTGCAAGGGATCACTGCATGCATTTTAAACCTTCTCTAAAGCTGTTGTCATTCCTAACGGGCAGCATCAAATCAAATGTAAACTACAACTGAACCATGAACAAATCTCATGTTTTGGGACATTTTTTTTATTTCCAGTGAAAACATAGCATTTCAGTCTGTGAAAATGCTCACAGACCAGACAGGGTGCCAGTGATGTGACAGTGGAAGAAGAAAGAAATTTGAAAACCAAAATGGCAACTTTGAAAAGATAATTTTGACTCAGTTAGCTGAGGAAAACTACAAAAAGCACCATAAAATCTTGGGTAATTTTCTCTTTATTATCCAAATGTTAGGGAAGAACATGAAAACATTACATTTTGGTTGAGAAGTATCATAGTTAATTTTTCTAACTGATAAAATAATTTCAAAAATTATTTACAATCTACAGATGATGGAGTGCACAAGGTCAAGGTATGTTGTTGATGCAGTGTGCAGTGTGGACTAAACCTATGCATTTTTCCAACTAATGTCACTGTTAGTGTTTCTAGCTGAAGGAGTCCCATAGAAGTTAGTCAAGAAAGATCATGTTGAGCGTCTGAAAACTAGTCACAAGCTCATGAATGTGTGTAATGGTTGTCATGTTAGAAATCAGTGAATTTGGAATGAGAAAATCATACTTCCCTTCTAGATCCATGATCTCTACCAATACACAATTATGATTTACTAGTGATGGTCTTCTTGATATAGTGGAATACAGTAAAGCTGAAAAGCTGATTAGAACCAGAACTGCATTTTTTTAACTTCCTTTAACATGGTGTAAACTGAAAGAAGTTCTGGTGCAGCTAATTTTAATAGCTACATAAAGCATTGGAACTATCTAACATCCCACCATTTTCAATATGTTCCCTGTGATCTTAGTAATGAGATGCTAGTGTGGTAAGCCACATACTTTTTACTCACTTGGAAAAAATGAATTATCAATACAGCAATGGCTGTAAAATACGAAGCAAGAAAGTCCTACTCATTCATTTGGAGTTTTAATTCACACTTTCTGTGGAAAAGCAGAAACTTGTTATTCATTGAATGCTAAGTTCTAACCAAACAGATTAAATTACGGTATTTTTTCCATGCTTCTGCAAACAGCAAAATTTTGATCTGCAATATAGCAACACCTAATTCATGGAGGTGAATTTTACTGCTGCTGGTTTAAAGCTTCATAATAGGAGATGTAAGTGGGTAAGCAAGAGATCTACTCCCAAATGCTGTTCAGAAGTGCATGAGTGTTAACCACCTCTATGAATTTCTAGATTAATTAAAAACAATAAATTTAATGGAGGAAAAAATCAAATTACTTGCTGGGAGAACATATTTCCAGAGAAATAATGGTGTCCAGTTTTTGGGTACCTTGCTATATACCATGGTATTTTTTTTCTAACCCTTCACCTGGCTATTTGAGCTAAATGACTTAGAGTTGAGCTGAGATCAGCAGGATTGATGCCCTTTAGCACCTAGCTTCCAGCTTTCATGCATCCAGCAGTTCCCTACCTATGTTCACATACAGCTATGAATGCATGGCCTCCAGTATTGCAGGGGGAGAAAAGATATTCCCTGCTGCTACAGGGAAAAAAAAAATAGTTACCCCCTGCTACAAGGGAAAAAACTATCAGAGCTCAGGCTAAATTTTTACCTTTCTAGTCAGGATCTTTTCTTTTTTATTTTCCAGAAGTTGGGTCAGGGTCTTATAGTTGCCTTCTACAAAATACATGGACCTGTCTCAGGAAGGCACAAATCCTCATTGTGTCTATCAGAAGGGACTTCTTTGTTTCTCTTCCTCACAGGTTTGTTTTTCCTTATATCTGATGATTCAGGCTGACCAAAGCCAATATTTGCATCTTGTAGAACTGCAGGGTTTCATCACTACTAAGAGCAAGTACTTACAACTTGTGAGCCAGCACACTTAATGCGGTCAAAAACTACCTTGACAAAAAGATTCAATTCTAAAACAGCTGGTCTCACCTTTGTCATGAGTCCCCTATAAATATGAATTTTAAGTGACAGATGAGACTTCAGGATTGCTCTAATAAAGTGTTGTGATGGCCCTTAAAATGTCTGTTTTCAGAAATGCACTGAAATTGCAGTTGCTTCTGTAGAATTCAATGTTATAAGAGACTGACACAAAAATTGGATGTGACCAGAGTCAAATCCAGTGTTTGTATTTAACCCAGCAAACCCTATGAAACAATCAACTTGTGCTTTCTTAGCATAAAGATTTCATACTTTAATGAAAAGAAAGTTTGACAAACATGGTATATTCATCACTACTTCTCCACTTTTTCTTAGCTTACTCCACTTTTCGCTTAGCTTAGGCATGAGGAAGAAAAGTCTTTGGGACCAGTCTCTTCCAAAATAGCTAAATGGGAATATAGTATTATATACATAGTTATATATCTATATCATCTATAGATATATCTACTACTGTGTGTGTGTGTGTGTGTGTGTGTATATATATATATATATATATATATATATATGCTATAGTATTTTACATATATATTTATGCTGACGTACAGCCAATTAGAGTCCCACAAGGCTACGAAACCCCATGTGGGCAGAGTCCAAGCAAAACTCTACTTATGTGCAAATCCAGCCTTGGTATAGATCTGTTTTGCCTAAAGATGAGCCAGTCCCAGGGTCACAGCTGAAAACTGTGTGTGGTCTGTATGCACCAGAAATGCAGGGTGAAGCATGCAGGTTCCAGCACATCTGCCCTGTGAATGCCAGAAATGGGAACTGAGGTTTTTAAAAGAGCATCTTAGCAGATAGACTGGGTGCATCATAGAGTGGCTTTTTCCCACTGTAGTCTGTTTTTCTCCCTGGTGGGGAGGCCTTTTTCACACAAACTTGTCCCAGTCAATAGAGTGACAGTCCTAATGTATAGTTAGTGTGTGTGATGGTCATACAGCTATCCCTTCAGTAGGCATTAATCCTACATTCAGAACTATGCGAGAGGTTAATGTTTGCTAATCTAACAGACTTTCTTACCAGCTCTGAAGGGATGAAAGGATGTGAGCTTGACTTAAGCATTTTAAATTTGGTCTGTGATGGATTCTGCCTGTTTTATTACAAACTGGAGGGATAGGGTTGGAAATCTGTCTCTGTTCCTAACTCAGACTTTACAAGCCAAGAATATTGTTATCATTATTAATCAAGAGCATAACTTTCCTTATTGCCTAGCAAAGGAGCAGAAGGATTCCCCTGTGTAAGCTGAAAAGGATTGGCAAGGAGAAAGGGGCAGAGGGAATGAGAGCATTTGCTTCCAAGCAAGACAAACGCTGCCCTGAGAGCCAAGCCTCCCTGGGGCTTGGCTATCCAAGCAGGAAGAATGTGAACTGTTGCATTTTGTGCCTTTATTTTCAAAGTTACTTGACAGTGAAAAACTATCAGGAGTGGGAATACCCGGCAGAGAGGGTCTGTATTAAGTGAGAAAAGTGAGGGTCCCTGTTACACCACAGAAGCCTTGGAAGGAAAGTGTGCAGCATTCCCCAGGATAACAGCATTTCCCAGGCTGCCATGCCTGGAGGCAGCCACCCTTGTCCTTCTGCAGGCTAACCCACGCTGCAGGGTTTCCCCAAACAAAATAGGGATTTCAAGGGATTCCCGGGAGTGAAAACCTGAATTAACTCTTTCTGACTACTTTTAAAGTTCCCTTGAAACCTGCCAGGTAAAGAAGGGTATGTTAGACTTGACAGACCACGGAGGGGTCTCATGCAAGAAAACACAAGAACATTATAGGCAGGGCAAAGCATATTTTCTTGTGGCATAACAAGGAAATCATGCTTTGACACTAGTACTGGTATTTGGATTTCACCTGAAATTACAGAAAATTTAAAAAGAACGTAGTAGGCTAATGTCCTCTGAGAGAGCAGGGGGAAAAAATAGCAGGGCTGTAACTTCAAAATTTCCCAGACTTGCTATGCAGTGGATCTGTACTATCCACTACAATAAATTTACTGTCCCTTTGAAAGTAGCCATTGAGCTACACCCGTCACAAGTCAGATACAGAGGTAAAATAAACAATTCTCTGTTCTCAATGCTATCCAAAAGTGCTGGGTTTGTATAACACAGCTTTCCACAAGCCCAAGCAGTAAAGACAGTAATCTATGATAACATTACTTTTTTACTGTAGCACTAGGAACACCTAAAGTTTAACTTGCGAAGACTAAATCAATACAGTATTTAGAAAGCATTGTGGAAACAAATAGAAGAGTACAGCTGACCAACTCTGCTGCAGGTAAAGTAGGTCTGAAAAGAGCAGTGCTGTAGTCAGAGTAGCAGCAGCAGATCTTGTTCTCTCCCCTCATGGTAACACAATCTGCACTAAAAGGAGTGCCTTTTTTCACTACAGCCCAACATTTCAAGGCCTGATTTTTTTATCAGATTATCCTGAAAACATGCAGATGAATTGATCTGGGAGATTCCAGTCCCATCCACCCCCACAGATTAGCAACTCCAGGACCGGACATAAACTACATCTTATTTCAATATCCCAGATAGGTAGATGGATAGAAAATTGATTATATGTAGGTGGTCTGGTGATTTTAAGATTGAACCTTGAAGTTTATGCAATCCTCCTGTAATTCCTACCCCTGCTGTTTAGCATGAACAGAACATTTCTCTGTGACATCAAATGCTCACTGCTCACATCCAACTGCTTGTTGAAATTGTTCATGAGACTAAGCAACTCCCACCAGGACATGATAACCTTTTTTTTTAAAGGGAAGTGGTGAAAGGAGAGAAAATGGACTCACTTAAGGAATTAGTGGGTCTATAGCAAAAGGAAAAAACTTCTTTACAGCTTCCCTGGGACTTCAGGATTTTGTGTTTCTATTTTTACAAGAATGGGCTGATTTGTCTTAGGTTGTTACTGTCTATTACTGCTGAAGTCCTAGAGAAAGGTGGGAAGCAGAGAATTCTGGCAATCTGCCTAAAGAGAAATCAATGAAACAAATTAATCCTTCGCAGGCTGCAATGACACAGTAATCCATCACTCAGAGGTGCTTTTATACACGAAATCAGAGAGCAGAGGAAAGAGCCCTGGGGGACATCACAGACAACAACTTACAACAATACTGGGAAAATACTAAGGAATCAGTTTATTTAAAGAGGATAGATTTCAGCTGATTGCCTGTTTAGTTTTATAGATATTTTTCTTCATGCAGCTGCACAGCGCAGACACGAGGTGCACTGATCCTTACCCACCTTTTCAGCTCCATGAGATACATGTGGGGCAGGGTCAGAGGGGAGGTTGAGGGCAAGGAGTAGCCCACTATCTGCATCATCAGTTGTCACCTGCTGTGCGGGCAGAGAGGCTGGGCAGAATTAGACCCGCTGTCCCCCTCCATCCTCTCACCCTTTTACCGGTCCCCTTTTAGAGAAACGCATGCGGAGCAAAGATACGGGTTTGTCGATGCCATAGACAGGTACTTAAAAATCACTTGGTGTTATCCAGAAGTATACTTTCCCCCCACCTCCTAGATGGAGGGGGGTGTTGCTGGGAGCGACACCTGCTGCCGCTCACGGGTGCCGCCTCGACAAAACAAAAACAAAAACAAAAACAAAAACAAAAACAAAAACAAAACCACACGTGGCGTGACGGCGCGGTCCGTCTTCCCCGCCCTCGCTGATTGTTTTTTTTCTCCTCGTGTGGATGTGACTCCTGTTTCGAAAGTGGGACAGGATCGGAAGCATCACCCATCCCTCAGGGAGAGCCCCCGAAGGCGGTGAGAAACGGGCAACACGCTGGAAAATCAGCGGAAAGCTCATGAAATAGCTAATCTGCCGAAACTCGGCCACCGGGGCGCTCGCAGGAGGAGCGCTTCTTTATGTTAATTTTTCGCTCCTCCCATGCTAAGGGCAAAAAGGTAATTTTGATAGCCCGCTTCCAAGTTGTCTTCTCTACCTTGCACACTTTAGCACTTATGTTTTATTCCGACTTTCGCCTACTTTGAAAAGGTTGGTGAGGTAAGGATCCAGTGATACTGCTGATGTCGGGAGAAATACAGATTGGGGAATCTAAATGCTTCAAATAGACATGAGTCTAAACATGGAAATCGCCGTTGATGGAGTCAGTCTGTTTCTAAGAAAGTGAAGAAGCGCCGAATTAAATTGCCAAGAAAGGAAAACAAAAGTTTCTACAGTGTAACTACATTACTTCACCTATCCTATTACCTTTCAGCTAACATCTTGAAAGAAGGCAGAATTAGTACAACCTCTGTATTGAAAAATTTGTTGCGTTTAGGCCAGTAAATCTGGACTGATTTTAAAAGGCTTTTTTCATCCTCCAAATCAACTGGAGTCATTGTTAATTAGATGTTTTCTGTTAACAATGTCGCTATTCCCTTCATTAGATACTCACACATTTAGTAAACTTCTTTGCATCTGGACCATCAGTTTTGGTGGGGGGGAGGTTGGGGGTTTTTTTCGGTTGGTGTTTTTTTTTGGGGGGGGGGGGTGGGACAGGCTGAAGAGGATTCCACTCTTGTACTCTTATTTTTATTTTTCTGGGCGTATGTCATTCATTTTGCTCCTTGGAATGCCTCTCATGGCGAATTCTAGAGGTTATCAGTATTCCTGAAGGGTCTGTGTGAAGAGGGAGCCTCGCGATCCTACTCTCCCGGGGAGAAGCCTGTCAGTGATCTCCGCTGGGATGGCAAACATTCCCAGCCAGCCCAGGCGGAGTTCGGAGTGCTGATCCCCTTCAAAGGGTCACTGGGGCCCTCTCGCCCTTCTGGAAACACCACCAAAGGGAGACGTAAGTTTGGAGGAGAGGGGGAGGAAAAAGAGTAATGGCATTTCCACCTGGTAGCTCGAGAAGTTGGCAAACAAAAGAAAACCCGCAGCTCCAGCATCTCGGGCTCTCCAGCTGGTAGTGAGAGGCATACTGGGGGTGTTTTTCGGATTAAGCGTTTGTTACAGGTGTGCTTTGTGCCTGCTCGGCAGACCTGAAGGGAGGAGACTTATCCATCTGCCCCTGCTAGCTCTGGAGTCTCGGCGCTCAGCAGCCCGCAGCAAAACCCAAGCGTGACGAAAAGAACACGAGCGGCATCCCCGTTTGCGATAGGACGGGAGATGATCAGCCCGCGGTACGGGGGATGCGTGGTGCCTAAGCGGCTCTGCAGTTTATTGCCGGAGGAGCGCGGAGATACGCCGGGTGAGCTAACCTTTCCTGGGCTGGCAGGAGAAACCAGGGGAGTACTGTTTAATTATGTAGAGCCTAATGGCAGGTAGGTTTTTGCCACGTGTTTTGCTTCTAAACCTGCGACCTCTTCAGATTCTCCCCGGGAACGCTGCGTGCCATTTAAGCCTGTCTTCATCCTACTTAGACAGATTCAACCGTGTGCTTCATGTGTCTCTCTCTCCGTACACAGGCTCCAAATAAACGGATCATGAATGTAAAACTATCCCCCCAAGACATATGACTAAGAATTGTCAAGGAGACTTTGGTCCACTATCTATGTCTATTATGCCAGTCACTCATCATGATCCCTTGCGGTGTGTCATACGTCACGATGACACTGATTCATGACACAGTTTAATGTTATTCGGGGATGCTCCGGCATAGCACAGCATTCTGCCTCCACCCCTCACTTTTGTAGCTAGTTACAAATGCACCCTTTACAACGTCTCCAAAGGATCATTGCGCAGCCTAAATTAAAAGCCACCATCCTAGATGCTTTCTGGTCAAATGTGCACAGCTCGAGGTTTCTAGGTATTTTCCTGTTTAGGAGTTGTTTTGCCAGTCGTCTCTGCCTAGTTTTTGCCTCGTATCCTCCGGTGCAGTGATTGTCTTGACCCTCCCTCCACTCCAGCCCGGGGCTAAAGGGCAGTTCCAGCTTATCTCGGGGACTTTTGCCTCCAGCCTTGTTTTAGGCGTACGGCACTCTTGACATTAAACTGAAAAAGATGCCTGTCCACAAATGAGCTATCTTTTCCCCTCGTGGGAGAAAGTAAGACTCTCCATGCTGAGCACAGGCGGGAGAGGCCAGTGGGCGGCCGGAGTGCGGCGAGAAGTGGGGGTGAGGAGGACGCAAATTCGCCTCTCTCTACCTCCATGCATACTCAGCAAGGGGAAAACCCCGAGCTCTGAGGCTGTCCGTAGCAGCATATGGGGGTCAGTGCAACCTCTGGGCTCTGGCTGCGGGGCTGCAGAAGGGGTGCGAACAATAGCGACTGCAACACCTGCGACCCACCATGGTAGTGGAATATGTACAGTAATATGGAGTAGTTGCTCTTACCGCTTCCAGAGGGAGCTCAAAGCTGGAAAACCAAGGTTAGAGTCCTCCAAACTGTAAACATTTTCCATAGGGCACGTTCACAGTGCAGGCAGATAGACAGGGAGACAAGAGAGAGAGAAAGAGAAGAATTCTTCGTTTGTCTCAAAAGGGACTTTAAGATTTATTTAACATCATGTGATTAGGGATAAAGAATCTGTCAACGTGTAATCATCTGTTTAGCTACAGCACGGGGCTGAAAAGCTTTTACCTGTGCACGGTGGGAAGAAACACGAGGGTGGTGCATGGTCAGCAGGGATCGGAGGTGCAATAATTAATTCATTGCAGACAGACCACAGGGCTCTTTAGCAAGTACATAAACTCTGTCTGGAAATAGGGATCTACTTGTGCACGCCCACGCAAGGATCTCACGCATGTTTTGATGGAAGTTGTGAGAACAGGTGTCTCACCTGTCTGCAGGATTTCGGGGCTTGGGCTCGTGGGATATGCCCCAGCGTCAGCCTCTAGCATGGGACGCTCACCTTGCTCTGCATGTTTTCCCTCCATGTGATTCCACGCGTGTTTGTGTCACACATTATTAAATGCAGACAATCCCACTCGGCTGTTCACAGCTCACCAGCGGCTGACACTAGAAATTTAATGCTGACTTGGAAATGCCACACACAACTTATGAAGTGTGACAAGCGTGCAAGAGTGGCAGGGATTTGGGTCTGGGCAGAGAGATTATTCTATAGGGCGCTGAGCTAGACCAGTGCTCAGAGGTAAAAACCTACCTTCACCCTCATCCTCACCCTCATACTCCTCAGCTTCATTCTCCAGCCTGCTTCGTGCCCACCCCGTGCTGCCCCCTCACCTGCCCAGACTGAATCTCAGTTCACACGCACAGACACTCGCACAAGCGATACCTGCCTCCTGGTCCACCCAGGAAGAACTTCCCCGCTCACCATCCCTCCTCCCACACTCTTTGCCCGGGAAGGCTCCCTGTCCCTTCGGTCCCCAGGACTCCGTACAGTGTCACAAGCTGCGTATAAACCACCGGGAACAAGAGACAGGTTCATTTGCTTCCGAGGGAAAAAAAAGAAAAAAATATAGATGAACCCAGCTTTATTGCTCTGTTAGCAGCAACACCGCCCGTACTTGTAAAAGGCGAGGGGGAAAGAAGAGGTTGCGTTACAGGGTCGCCACCACCCCCCTGCCAAGTCATTAAGCCTCTAACCCCCCACCGCCCCCGCAATTAATGGCACCTCGCGAGGGTGCTGCTCACACTCAAATAGGGCTGAAAATTAAGGGATCCTATTGATTCCCAGCGGGTGCCCGGGACGGGGAGTTCCACTCAGATGGCTCCGAAAGTGTCGCAGGTCCGGGGCCAGCTGCAGAAGCGGAGAGGAGCAGGGGCGGGAGGGCGGAGTGGCTCCAGGCAGCGCGGAGGGAGTGCGCGCCCGCGAAGCGGCCAGGGGCGGATGGCGACGGAAAAGTCGCTTCGACCTGGGTATGACCCTCGGTGCGCGACGCCTGCTTGGGCTGCCAAAGCTTTTTCCTTTCTCTATTTTTTCCCCTGAATTCCTCACCCCTCACTGGTGTCTTGACCCACGGCACAGTCCAGCAAACAATTCTGTTTATGTCCTTTACAATAGCAATTTTATGCGGTACAACGCGACACATACAGCAATGAATATGCATAGAGAACTGCGAGGGGACATGAATGCGTACGGCAAAATGCTACCTTCCCTACCTGTCCCTTTTTTAGCTACTTTGAACAAAAGGCGTCGCAGATGCGTTTTGTGGCACTGAATTAATTCCAGATATTTGGTACACAAACTTAGCGAGCTCAAAGGAGATTAATTTTCCAGAGTAATCCAATTAAATGATTTTTAAACTAATCTTTTTTGGGGAAAAAAATAGTGCAAGGCTAAAGAGGAAAATCGGTTTTATGACAGTGATTTATTGCACCAGTTTGGTCTACAGAAAGATGCTATCCTTTATTTTCCCTCCCACTGAAGTCGCAAATATACGCTGGCAAATATACATGCATATGTGGCTGAATTTATTTTATTTTATTTTATTTTATTTTATTTTATTTTTATTTTATGGAAAGGGTACCATCCAGGCGAAAATCTTGCCCTTAAGGTCCAAGGAAGGGAGTTTGGTTGTTCTTAGACTTTTTAAAGGGCTAAGGGGAGTACCTTAGACTTTTTAAAGGGCTAATAGATTTATGGTCTCTTTTCCGACGCCCATCCAGAGTAATTAGCACATATGTTCTAAAGAGATGATAGTTTTGTGAGCAATAAAGCAATTATCCGTCGCTAGAGCTGACAGTTCCTCCAAATAAGCTCCAACCGGCAGGTAATTGGAGAAGTCATTTCAGCTTCATTGTCTGCAATTAGTCCTGCTAAACTATTACACCCAAACTACCTGGTTTGAGGTTTATTTATTCATTTCTATTTGCATTTACAAATGTTTACTAAGTCAGGCTTAACTTTTTCAGGAGAAGAGCATCTCTGGGGTTTCTTGGGGTTTGGGGGGGCGGGGGCGGTAGGGAGGGAGGTTGAGGGGGTTTTGTTAAGGTTTTTTCTCCTTTTGCATTCAGGACAGCAACTCTCTCAGCAGTGCTGGAGGGCTCAGTCGTGTACAAACACCTGTCCACTCTGCTGAGCCGAGGAGATAAAACTATTTGCCTGACCGGTGCCACCAAGAGAGCGGCGAGGCAGTGGGGAAGAAGGAGATGGGTAATTACTAAGGGAAAAAATTGCTAAGGGGAAAAAAAAAAAAAAAAAAAAAACCCACCACGTTTTCCACCTGAGCTCTGCATTTAGGGAGAGCCTGGATGACTACGCAGTACTACGCGAGTACTTCGGTGCTGGAGGAACCCCTCTGCGTCTGTGTGTGTGTGAGTGTGAATGTGTATGTGTCCCCAGCCGTGCCTGGGGACACGGTGTCTCCCTGCCCTTTCCCATGGCATTTGAGGATAGGGAAAGATCTGTGGGACGAGGGAGCTTTTTTCTGTCCACCTCCCACAACTGCCGCCTCCTCGGGGGTGAAAAAATTAAACAAGGCGATGGGGGCTGAGGACTTGTGCACAGTAGTGGAAAAAATGTGTTAAACATCAGTTTGACGCCCCATCGGAGCTTCAAAATATACACCGCCTGGATTTCTTCTACTTAATTTAATCCTTATTGGACTGTGTTTCTTCTCGCCATCTATTTACCAGAAGTTCCAGCAAAACGTACCTCGAGAGAGAAGGAGGGAGGTGGCACACGATGGCGGGGGGAGGACTTCATTTGAACCTCCAGACTTAAGCAGGTATTTAGCAGGGAGGCACTCCAAGGAGTTTGAAGTAAGTCTCTTAAGTCATAACTTCTGCCCAGGACTTGAGCTGCTCCTGGAGTGGAAAAGATTTGTGTGCTGGGATGGGAACTTGTAACCTTAGCAACAAAGTAGTCACATGAAGGAATTTACAGCAAAAGCATCCCAGACTGAGAAAGAAACGCCAATTTCTGAGCTGCTAGGAAGGAAGAGATAGTGCCCTGGATTGAGGTTCTAGAGGAAAACTTTTTCTATTTGACAGAAGTCCCCAGGTTCGCCCACCTCTATTTTTTCCCCTTAACGCATACAAAAAAAAAAAAAAAAAAAAAAAAAAAAAAAGACAGAAACACCAGCCTTTGGCAAGAGGATTCCCAGGAACCTGCGGACACCTCCGTCGGTGCCTGGCCGATGTGCGGAGTTGGTTGCCTGCCACAGGGCGATTGTTTCTTGGGGTTACCCACTCCCGGCGGCCGGGACTGTCTTTCAGTCCAGGTATCCGCAATAAGTGAAAATTACGAAAATCCAGGAGTCTGAGGGTGAGAGGAAAAATAGTGTCTGGTCGACTCTCCGTGTTACAACTCCGAGCATCGCCCGTCAAAAAAGGTCCTCACAGCTCGGGCACCGGGAAGGGGTGTCTGAGATGCTGGTCGCTCCCCACCCCCAGACCACCTGGCCCCGGGCAGGGAACACCCTGGGGCGGGGGCGAAGGGAAGAGGGACAGGGCATGCCTGAGTCTCCGCCGAGTCGCCGGGTACGCGCATAGCAGGATTCAGCTACAGGGGGCTGCTCACGCTGGTCCTTGTCTGGCTCACTCAAGGGCACGTACCCCTTCGGCCAGGCAGCCCAGCGCAAAAGCATTTTCGCAGCTCCCAGAGCACATATACAGTTGTTTTTTGTTGGGTGGCTTGTGGGTTGTTTTTTTTTTTTTTTTCATTTTCCATTACGAGCGATTAGATGGTGTCTATTCAAAGTTGCTGATCCAGAGAGAAAATAGGAGTAGATAAAAGGAGATTTCAAGAGACCTCCTCGTCCCTTTCACACCAACCTGAGCCCCAGAATAGCCAAGGATCAACTCGGACAAAAGCCCTTTCCCTTTCAGCTTCAGAAGATTCGGTGGAAGGGGTTAACAATAAAACGTATAACTCTAGACCCGTTTGATAGGATCAGGCAATTTTGTGTAACTTATTAACGACACTGTTGGATATGTCTGGGCTTAACCCGTAGAAACGTGTGAAGAATTATATTTTTAAAAAAATATTCAAAAGCCTTTGTGCAGTAAAAAAAATGTAGCAGTCATTTATAGCTTTTGTATTGAGCTGGAGCGATCTACTGTGTTTATTCTGTTTCGTTTAAACTTTATTGAAAGCGCACCCCCGTCCTCCCCACGCAGACAGAATATGCCGTAATAAACATATCTTGCTCCTGACAGTTCCAATAGAAATGCTAAGGTTTATTACTCAGATCAATTTCTAATGAATAAATATGATTATATCGCTACTATCTAGCATTGCTGAGTATTTTCCAGCAAACATACTTTTGCACAGTTTTATCTCGGATGCAGGGGAGAAAGTGATATTAAATCATTAAACATCTTGGAGCCGATCTCTGGTCCGTGGAAAGTCCAGCCCAAATCTACTCCTGACTGATTAATCCCCACAGTTAAAAAAAAAAAAAAAAAAATTAATCTCTGACAGATAACTGTTGAGGAAATTATTATATACTGCCATCGATGGCTTGGTCAGGACAATCTTACGACTTTACACACTCGTTTCCAAACGTCAGCTTTTCGTCAAAATCTCCAGCCCAATTCAGAATCATAAAAACACCAAATTCAGCCCTAACAGAAGCCGAAAGCACAAAATACAGTCAGAGCTGTTCAGTGCAAAGCATTATGCTTGTGGTTTTTGTAAAAATTTGTTTCTCTTGGCTTCAGCGCTCTGATCACCGCAGCTTTATTTGTGCCGAATGTAAATATTTGGTCCTGGATTCATGAGTGTGTTGAAAATTATTCCCAGATTTTCCTTATACAGGAAGGTTTGATCTGCATCCAAAGGTCATCGGTTTCTGTTCGTGAAGCTCTACTTGGGAAATGCTATGCTTCATTGTGCTGTTAGAAAAGTGGCCTTCGCTTTGGGTGCTTTCTCTCCCGTCCTCTCACAAACACCTTTTTTGTGTTGTGTTGTGTTGGTTGGGATTCTGTGTTTTTTAGTTTTGCTTTTGGTTTGGTTTTTACTTCTGGGCACAGGTTTAATTTTTTTTTCTTTTTTTTAATTTGGGAAAAAAGGCTGACTGTCGGGTGCTCAGGCGTTTCTGTAGGGATAACGAGTGCCTGCTTTCTGGTTGGCACTGGAGCCCGGTACTTTTGAGTGCTGACAAATGACAAACCCCGGCTCGGCGCGGACCCGCTGCCGGGGAAGCTGCGGGAACGGCAGATTGCCTTCTCGAGGGCGTGGCGGGGGGAGTTGCGAGGGCCGCTCTCACACTGCTTTTTTGCCAATCCCGTCTGAAATAATTCCAGGGAAGCAGGCGGTGTGTGTGGAAGGGAAGGGCGGTCGCGCCTCCGGGTTAAACACACGCGGAAGGCGAGGAAAAGTGGGCACACCTCGGCAGGGTGGGACACACAATACCCCGTGGGTTGCCAGCCCCACTACGATGAGCAGCAGCTCTGGATACCGTGGTGATGCCGGCTGTGACCTCAAGATGTTTCGCAGAGGAGCTGGGGGGAAGGAGTATGCTACAAAGAGTGGCGGTTTTGTTGGGGGCTTTTTAATAAATAAATAAAGAAGGCTATGCATGATGGCATGGCCCGGGGCATGTGCGGCAGACGGGCGGAGGGGGAGCTGAGCAGGGAAAGGTGGAGGGCCTTGATTCCCAAGCCCAGTCGCCTTCAGTGGGACGTACTGAAACGTCCTGGGCGACGGGCTAGGGTGACTGTGACAGGGATACCAGGAGCTAGGAGACACCCACCCGGAACATCTAGGGTGGGATGGGCAAACCCTCGGCGTCGGGCTTCCTTTAGAAGGCGAGCAGGGTCGGCACAAAGCGTCCCAGAGTGCGTCCTTCAGGAGAGCTGCGGGAGGGTGCTGCAGGAGGCAGCGAGCGAGCAGCACGGACCGCCCGGGGGGAGCTAGCCCCACTTATTCATGTCTCCCCGCGGTGATGCCACTCACCGGAGACCACCTGCCCAGGACAGGGGGTGACCGCGGCTCCTCCAGAAGCACCACCTCCCGCGCACACACCATATGTTGCGTTCCTCAAGAAACTTAGTTATCCTTCAGGTCTGGCTTGGGTGAAGGCAGGAAAAAAGGAAGGAAAAAAAAGAAAGAGAGAAAAAAGACAAATGGAGAGGCAAATGCTGTGAGGAAAAGCCCCGGCATTGCTGATGGGAAATGAGGCCTGGCTGGGCATCACCAGCTGTGGAGGCCTGGAGCAGCACTACCACCCCCAGCCTGGCTGGGGGGTGCCTGGGGAGCAGCAGGGCTGGGATGCACGGTTGAGACTGGGGGGTCCGGGGGTGACCATTCACATCCACTTTGCAATAGGCCCGGCCCAGGAGAGAGGCCACCCGAAGAACCCCAGCCGAGGGAGGACGGAGGTGCTGAGGGAAACCCCAGTACAACACTCCAGTTTTACAGCTGGTAGGTGTCCACAGGTCAGAACTGAGGACGATCAAATACACGAAAAATTGAAAGCAAGAACGAAATTTTTTTTGTAGGTCAAAGCTGTTCACTGCACCCTGTGTCAGTGTGCATATACTGTCTTCCATCCACCCCACTCTGTAGGTGTGTGCATATATATGTGTATATAGGTATGTATGTACGTCCCCATGTGTGTGAGTACTTTTTTAAATGTGTGTGTCTGTGCATACGTATATTTATTTATTTATTTATTTATTTATTTATATAGTTCCTTGTGGAGCTTGGCAGCTGAAGAAGGCACTTATTTGTTTAGGAAAACATAGGCTATGTATCCGAGCTCAAAATAATAATACCATCAACTGGGTTTTATATTATACTTATAACCCCTCAACCCTCCTCCCTCCCTGACAGAAAAAGCCTGTAAAAGTTGTCACCACTAATCTCCAGAGGAACTTTTCCTTTCTGCAGGGGACGAGAGAGGAGGAATCAGTGCCATTCCGGGTTGTGTTACACGAGGGAGGAGACGGGGGTGGAGAAGAGAGATACAGAACGGAGGGGGAAAAAACAAACAAACAAAAACAACCAAAACCACCCCCTAAAGCCTCCCAAAACTCTCCCACTTTCAGATCCCAGCCTTGGACCCTGGCCTGGGGAAAGCAGCATCTAGTATGACAGAGGGAAAATTAAGTCTCCAAGTTCCCAGCTCCATCTCCTTTACACATTCCAGATCCGCAGAGGTTAAAAACGGAATCAAAGTTAATTTCCCAATTAAATGTGAGTTGTGACCGTTTTAAAGTATCCCTGTAATTTGTCGAGGAGAGGAAATGCCACTCGTCGCCTGCACTGTGCTTTAACCTGGTCAACACAGGCATGAAACTTTTATTGATGGGTGCCCAGAGTCCCGTCTCTCCTCCCCAACAGGCTACTGCATAGCCACAGGACGTCGGAGATGGGTTTTAACTCGGAACTCCTGCACATTTCACCGGCCCTTCACCCATCGGTTATTTCTACAAACCACGTTTAAAGATTGCTTTCCCTCAGCACAGAGCGAATGAAAACCACCAAGCGTTTCCAGCCAGACGAAGGGAAAAAATTTTTCCCCACCGCACAATCCCCGCTGCCCAGACTAGCGCAGTCTGAGCATGTTTAGTCTCCCTCTGTATTACAATTGTGCCCAGCCCGGCTGGGAAACATCTGATTACTGCCCCTGTAATCTGTTGACACTATCACCCAGATAAACAAGCTGCCATCGATCTTTTCATTAGGTGATCAAATAACAAACAAAGCAGGTGAAAGAGAAGAACGTTGGAATGCTTGCACGTCCCCAGCCCGGCGCCCTGCGGCTGCAGCTGGTCCTGGGACCTGAGATCGGTGCCTGCGTGGGTCACCTCTGTGAGACACCCGCGTTATCTGGGGAGGGGAGCAGTGGAAATTCCCACACATGATTCTATAGGGGGAAAGGGGAACGGAAGGGAGGAGGGAGAAAAAATCTCGGACAGAATTAGGACCAGGCGCCTTTCACTCCTCCCAAATGCCGGGATGCCCAAATGACGCCAGGGGAGGAGGTGGCCCGGGGGGGGGCAGGATTGGGAAAGGTCTCCCTGCCAAGTGTCGTGGCCTCACTCCCCTCCCTCTGTCCCGAAACCACCCGAGGAAGGAAGCGGCGACTTGCCTGGGGTGGCCCGGGGAGTCAGGGCCGTCGGCAGGGTGCCCGGTCCGGGAGGAGCTGGGCTGCGGCTGCTGGGTCCGTCCACCTTCTCTCAGGCTTTCTGTCTGTGTCTGTGTCTGTGTCTCTGCCTCTGCCTCTGTCTCTCTCTCTCTCTCTCTCTCTCCCTCTCTCTCTCTCTCTCCCCCCCCTCCGTGCCTTGCTCTGCCTCTTTTACTCCCTGTCTCTTCACAGTCTGGGGAGTAAAATCTAGATGATACACATACGGAGCTTGCTTTTTTGTCCTGTTTAATCTTATTCGTTTCACCTTTTCACTGATCAAGAGACAGGACGGAGACTTTATTTGGAAAGAGCGAGAGAGAGGAAAGAAGCCTACTGTTGCATAGTCAATAACATCCTTTTTATCAATGCAACATACAACAGAGACGGCTTGGCCAAGGGCCTCATTGAAAATCTCTTCATTATTTCGGGACAAAATCAAGCGTTTATTCTAATCTTAGAAATGATGAAGGAATCTTTTCTTCAGGAGGCTCCCAGCCTCAGATTTCAGAGTTGACAGGGAAATAAAAAATATATATAATGATCATTATACATCAAATTTGAGGGGCTTGTTTTTTTCTCTTTACTTTTAAATAAAGCAACATCACTTTACAAAAATAAATAATAACAATAAAACTTCTGTCACCTATTTAATTCACTTTCCTTCAGCAGGTTTTCCATCCAGATTCTAATCTGAGTATAAACTTTAATGGGAGGTAAGAGAAAGATACAGTGGCGAGTAGAGGGGCCTGGGGTGTTAGTTTTGGTGGGATTTTTTTTATTGCGTGGGGGGAGCTGTTCAGTTTTTACAGTCTGCTTCTTCTTTGTCACATGCAGTCTTTCGAACCCAAGGCAAATTTCAGATCGCTGACAAAAGGGAAGCTGCCGATAAAGCTGGCTTGTGAGAGAGACAGAAATGGAAAAGAAGAAGGTGTTCTCCGCAGTTTAGTTTTCTATTTAAAATTAAAAAAAGAAAAAAAAAATTTAAAAAAAAGAGATACATATTTATTTTTGTAAAATCGGGGATGGGGTGGAAGGCCGCAGAATGGCTTCCCGGGCTCCCCCGGGCCGACGGCTCCGTGCCCACTAGATGGCAGCCGGAGCCAGCGATTCCTGCTCGCCGGGGCCGGGGCCGCGCCGGGCCGCGGAGGGGAGCGGAGGGGCAGGAGAGCGGCCGACACCCCACCAGCCCCCCGCGCATCCTCCCCACCCGCGCGGAGCAACTCACGCAGGGAGATCAGGAGACCCTGCGGAGGGGATGGAGGGAAGGGCATTGCGTGCAGGGCCGTTGGGGCTGTCCTGACTGCTCACACACTCCCAAAATAAAATTAAAGGGTAGGGGTGAAACCCCCGCGAGAAGCGTGGAGCCCTGCGGGGCTGCAGGTGGACATGTTAGGTGAGGAATGAGGGGTGAGGGACGAGGGACAGGCTGCAAAAATAGCCCGAAGTGGGATGGGAACATATGGGGATTTGAATATGTGTGTGAACTCGAGCGCGTGTGTGTGCAGGGGTGTGCATATACGGGTGCCTGCTCCTCCGTGCAGCGCGCGTGTTTCCTTCTCATCATTAAAACCCCTGGAGTGGCTTTTGCAACGGGAAAGTGGAAGGCGAATCCCTATTTCAGATCTGGGGGGGGGGGGGGGG
>QUSF01000036.1:3190770-3212873 GCA_003676055.1 Chloebia gouldiae | reverse complement strand
GGGGGGGGGGGGGGGGGGGGGGGGGGGGGGGGGGGGGGGGCGAGGAGAGGCAGTGAGAGCCGGGGAGAGCGGGAGCAGAGGGGAGAAGCGGTCAGGCAGGGGTATTTTAAAGAGGGGGGGAGCGCTGGAAGGGCAGGGAAGGAAAGGAAAGGAAAAGGAAGGGAGGAAAAGGAAAGGAAGGGGGGGGGGGGAAGAGAGAAAGAGAAAATCCTCCGTCGCCCCCTCCCCCTCTCTAAAAAAAAAATTAGCAAGAGCGCGAGCGAGAGGAGGGGGGCTCGCGGCGGCGAAAAATAAATAAAATAAAGAAAACGGCAGGAGCGGCTCCAGCCGGCAGCAGCGGCGGCGGCAGCAGGGCAGCGGCGGAGGCAGCAGAGGCGGAGGCAGGCGGCAGCAAGGGTCCCCTCGCTCTCCGCTCGCCCCCGGCGCCCGGGCGGCCGCCACCCCCCCGCCCCCCGCCTCACTCCCCGGCAGCCCGCAGCGAGACGCGCCGCTCCCCAGCACTTTTTTGGGCCCGAGATATGGCAATGGTAGTTAGCAGCTGGCGAGATCCGCAGGAAGACGTGGCCGGGGGCACTCCGAGCGGCCCCAACCCGGCCGCGACGCAGCCGGCCCGGGAGCAGCAGCCCCAGCAGCAGGGGAGTTCGGCCACCCCACACACCCCGCAGACCCCCAGCCAGCCGGGACCCCCCTCCACGCCGGGCACGGCCGGAGACAAGGGAGCGGGCCAGCAGGGCTCGGGGCAGAGCCAGCAGCACATCGAATGTGTGGTGTGCGGAGACAAGTCCAGCGGCAAGCACTACGGCCAGTTCACCTGCGAGGGCTGCAAAAGTTTCTTCAAGAGGAGCGTCCGCAGGAACTTAACTTACACATGCCGCGCCAACAGGAACTGTCCCATCGACCAGCACCACCGCAACCAGTGCCAGTACTGCCGCCTCAAGAAGTGCCTCAAAGTGGGCATGAGGCGGGAAGGTGAATATTTCTTCACTACTATGCTATCGCTCCCCTCTCCCCTTGGCTGTGCAGGCGTGCGTGTGCGAGGGCTCTCCGTCTGTCTGTGTCTGCCTGTCCGTACGCGCACACACGCGCACCTATATGCATATACATATATATATATATACACACACACACGCGCGCCCGCACACGCGCGGCGTGCAAACACACACACATATAAATATGTAAAAATAAATACACACACACTCACACATATATATATATGTGCATATATATATATATACATATATATATATTTACAGCTCTCCGTAGCAATCCAGCCAGGACTCTCTATATATTTCCATGCACATGTCAATCTCTTCCTCTGCCTGCACTCCATCTGGCAGCTTTGCACCAGGTTCTGTTGTTATTGTCGATGGTGGTTGGTGGTGTTTTCTTTTGCTTTTCGGTGTGTGCCTCCTGCCCTCCCTCCCGCTCTTCCCCACCCCCTTCTACAGCACTGCCACACTCTCCTCTTTCCTGATAATTGTGCAGAGAATTTATTATTATTATTGTTACTACTACTACTATTATTACAATCGCTTGCTAAATATTTATCATTTAGCCGCTATCCCCACTTCCCCCTGCGCGCGCGTGTATGCGTGTGTGCGTGTGCGTGTTTTAGATGTGGTTTTGTCTATTGTTGGCATGAGACCGGAGGGTGGGGGGAGATACATCTTTCTCCCGTACGAGATGTGACTCCATTCAGCTTCCTTCCCCCTCACCCCCTCCCCACCCCCTTTCCACCCCATCATTTCTTTTTAAACCTGCAATACCTCTCGGTATTTGAGATTCATCTCTCAGGCTCATTTTCCCCGAAAGAAAGATGAAAGACTTGTAATTAGAGAAAGAGGAAAGGGTGTGAAAAAGATGGAAGGGAGAAAAGGGGGGAAAAAAAAAGAAAAGGGGAGGAAATGTGCTACTCTATCTTCGCTTCCATGTGCTTCCCGGTGCCCAGGAGTGTGCTTCTGTGAGAGATTTGGCCTTGTTTTCATTCCATGCATTCAAAGGAAAGTTTGTGACTGAACCGTGTTTCTGTACTTCTGTCATTTTTTTTTTTTTTAGTGCGCTGCTCATTTTATTTCTTCATCAAACTCCACCCTCTCCTTAAAGTCTTCATACAAATCTCGATTTATAACCTCTTTACCGGTTCTTCTCATTTTAGCAGCATCCGCAGCCTGCATCTGGCACGGGGTCCCCACTATTTCCAACCGCTCTGCTATTTTTTTTTTCTCCTCCTTTCCAAAAGTTGTCAGTGGTTTTCCTTGTGTTCAGACTCATCCTCGTGTAGGGAGAATTCCTGCCCTCCTTTCTCCTTGAAACATGTTCTCTTGGTTTAAAGTTTACCCTTTGACTGTCGTTAAAGATGTTCTAAAGATGTCACATCAGCAAAATAGGTGATTTTGCGGAGCAGGGATTTTAAAACTGTATTTTATATGCCACAAGAAAAGGAATTGAATTAGGCTGCTCCAGATCTGAAAGAGCTCACAAATATGATGGCTTCATTGGTAGCTGCAGGGGCTGTTGGTAGGCACCTAGGAGAGTGGAGGCAAGCAAATTTTTTTTTAAAGGAAGGAGAAAAAATAATATTAAAAAAAGTCAGAATTATGCATGCAGTTAAATGAAAAATATCTGCCAAGTTTACAAGTAGATTGAAGAGGGAGAGGTAGGCTGGAGGCCAGCATGACAGAGATCTGGCCCGGGTGGGAGGAGGGCTTGTTGGGGAAGAAAAGAGAAAGTTGAGAAAAATGTGGCGCGCCGGAAACATGAGTGATTGCATGTGCGGGTGTGTGCCTGCAAACGTGTGCGGTTGTGCGGGGTGTCTGTGTGTGCAGGGTACGAGCCTGAGTAGCCGTATCTTCCCCTGAAGTTACATTTGTTTACATGGCAAGCAGCTGCAAACTCTGGCACTGAAGGAATAAAGCACACGCACACACTGGAAAAAAAAAAAAAAAGAACAACAACAAAAAAAAACAACTTTGGTCAGCTTTCGGGACTCGAGGCATGCTTACGCTCTGTGTGGAGATGGTTAATGAATCCAGTGTTTTTGCAGTTGCAAGCTTGTGCATTCACTGTGCAACGCTGACTGCAGGCTTTTGCAGTGGCAACAGCTCACCAAAGATATTAATTACACCGTCCCCTTTTTTTTTCCACGAATGTTTGGCTATTGTAAGTTCGGACATTTTTATTTTATTTCCCCCTTTCCCTTGATAATATTTAACCTTTCTCTTCCTTTTAGCAGGGAAAACTTTGCTGGGCGGGGGAGGGGGGGACTCGATGGAAAGCTGGTTCTGTGTGATAAAGTTAGCAGTGGGGAGCTGGAACGCTGCGACCTGTTCCAGCTTGAAGGGTAACGACGAGGTATTTTTGAAGAATATGGACGCATTTGGTTTTATGAATTATTTAATTTAATATTTTATTCCAAAAAGGGATACATCAGTTTACTTGTAAATTTCAGCAGAATTAGGGCAATAGGCTGGGATTCACCAGACACCGTGGCTATATTTTTTACAGTTGGCTGTGATTTTTAACTCTACTTTCTCACCACCCGCAGGATTTCTTTGATTTTTTTTTTTTTTTTTTTACGTGCGGGCCTTTCTTTTGTTACGAGAGGGGAGGGGGGAAGAGGGGGTTGTGTGCGGATTTGTCTTGTTTGCCTTGGCTTTTTTTTTTTTTTTTCCCTTTCTTTTTAATCTGTTTATTTTGTGAAGCCTGTCTGCATTGTGGTCGGGGGTGGGGGGAGTGGAACGCGCTTGGCTGCCGCTGGGCTGAGGCTGCCGGAGCAGGGGTCGGGGCCGGGGCCGATGCAGGGGCCGGGCGGGGGGCTCAATGCAGGTCGGCGGCAGCTGCCCGGCTCCGCATGCCTCTGTCTGTCCGTGCCTGTGCGTGTGCCGGGGGCGAGGCGGCGGCGGGGAGGGGAAGAAGCCCGGCATTGTCTCCGGCTGGTTGGCAGCGCCGCCGGGGCGATGCCTGCGAGCCTCCTGGATGCACATTTCCTCTCCTTCTCTCCTTCTTTTTGTCAGCGGTTCAGCGAGGAAGAATGCCGCCCACCCAACCCAACCCCGGCCAGTACGCCCTGACCAACGGCGACCCTCTGAATGGGCACTGCTATCTCTCGGGATACATCTCCCTCCTGCTGCGGGCCGAGCCCTACCCCACCTCCCGCTACGGCAGCCAGTGCATGCAGCCCAACAACATCATGGGCATCGAGAACATCTGCGAGCTGGCCGCCCGTCTGCTCTTCAGCGCCGTCGAGTGGGCCCGCAATATTCCCTTCTTCCCCGACCTGCAGATCACCGACCAGGTGGCCTTGCTGCGGCTCACCTGGAGCGAGCTCTTCGTCCTCAATGCTGCCCAGTGTTCCATGCCCCTCCATGTGGCCCCGCTCCTGGCCGCCGCCGGCCTCCACGCCTCCCCCATGTCGGCCGACCGCGTTGTCGCCTTCATGGACCACATCCGCATCTTCCAGGAACAGGTGGAGAAGCTGAAGGCGCTGCACGTCGATTCGGCTGAATACAGCTGCCTGAAAGCCATCGTCCTCTTCACCTCAGGTGAGGGGACGGGTTGGGGATGTGAGATGTCTGGGGGGGGAAAAAAAAAAAAGATAGAATAAAACCCCAAACCACATGCAGGAAAATAAAGGGGAAATTTAAATAGAATAATTTTTAAAGGAAAGGGACTGGAGGTCGAGGAAGCATAGCACCTGATGGGGATACACTCCAGTCCAGGGATCATCCTCATTGCCACTGATACTGGCTCTTTAACACACAGCCCCTCCAAAAAAATAATACTAGAAACCAAAATCAAATTAAGTGTAGGCGGTGGAAACATGCATGTTAACAATTTTTCCCTGTGATAGATGGTTTGAATTAACTAGCAGGAAAGTTGCATTAGCATTGCCTTTGAAGTGCTCTGGTCATAGCCTATAAGAATATAATATGTACACTATTATTGTAACCTGCAAGGGAGAATTTATAAACATCAAAGGGGAACTATGTGAAGGAAATATAGGAAATGCAAACAAGGCAAGATAAGAGTCTGGGCAGTGTAGTTTTTAAATTATTCTAATTATCATCACGATGTGGCTAATTGCCACCTTTCCTACTTGTTTTTCTTTTTTTTTTTTTCCTTTTCCATATTTTATATCCCCTCTCCCCATCCCCTAGCTCCTCTCTTGTATGAGCTTCTCCCCTCTTTTCCCAATTAGTAATAACTAAGCAGTTCTGATAAATGTGACTTAAAGCCAGACCAAGGCAAAATTAAAAGCATTCCTGAACAAAGATGGCAAATCGTTCAAAGGCCTTGTTTAACACTGAGCAGTTCATAATCCATCAATATTTGCTGCCTTTCAAGCACGAAAGATAGTATTTACATTGTATTAAAATGTCTCCTAAATTTGCACTATATTGTAATGTAGCAAATGTAGTATTAATATCGATTTGAACATCAGATAATTTATTTAGACAGAAGTATCTAATTTGTATGCAGGGTGGTCAGAGACATGTACTGTGACTGCCCCCTTTTACTTCCAGTGCAAATGCAGTCTCGCAGCACTGGAGAGAATATTTCTTTGCAAAGGATAATGTGCAAATCTTAAAACAAACGGAAGATTTACTGAATAGCCAACTCGACATTTTAATGTATTTTATCATAATAAGTCTTCTTGATGGAAACATGTTTTTCAAGAGTGACAAAGAGACCTGCCTGCATTTATCAGGGTGATTTAACTCCACAGCCTGCCTGCAGACTCCCAGACTTTCCTTTCCCATTCGTTTCAGGGAGCTCATCAATAAACACACACAGTCAAGGAGAACCTTTTTATTTCCCTAGACCCAATTTGGAGAGATTCCTCCTAAGCAGAGCTGGGAAAATGTCTGGCCTGTGCCTCAGCCCTTCCACACGTCAAAGGCCTTGTGAAGGAAGTTGCCCCTGACAGGGACATGGTTGAGGGAAATTATTTTTTCCTTATTTTTCTCTCTCTCTGTTCCCCCCAATCTTCCCCCTTTACTTCTGAAACAATTGACCTTGGCTAGAAAAGGGTAAGTGGCTTTAGAGGAGCCCTTCATTTACATATAATAAAACCAAATATAATAACATTTCTGAGGGGAGAAGCCCCTTCCCACAGTGGAGTGGAGAATGAAGGAAGGGAACAATAATATTATTTCAGAGCAGGATCACACCGAGCATCTCAGAAAATAGAAATACTGCTGTCAGGAGTAATCTACTACTCCTTACCCCATCCACACATTTCCATTTTTCAGTAAACTTTTTTAATTGCATATTCAGAAAGGAATTAATGAGAAGCCTTTCTCAAAGTCATCCAACTTTTAAACAAACTTTAAGTGACAGAAAATACATTTTTAGGCATACTGTTCAAAGTCCTTCACTAAGGACTAGGTATTTAAAACTGGCATGGATTTTTCCTGTTGTGGTTTCTACATTTGGGCCCCAGAGATCATGTATTTATTCTGTAAAATTCTGGACACTATCCAAATGCTGTGTAGTAACCCAAAACCAGCTCCTTTCTTGCCGCCTTTACCCTTCTCTCATATACCCTCCTGTTTGCCCTCATCTCCTTCTCCCTGCTGCCAAGCTTTAGCATTATTAATTTCTTCATCTATGTTTTCATTGTCATAAATAAATGTTTCCGGGAACAGACAGACAGAGACAGATAACATAAATCAAATAAATCTATTTGCAGCGCAATAAGAACTTTTGATTTCTAGTTAGATGCCAACTGATTACGTCCTATTTTCTGAACACTAAACTCTTCTGAACATGTAATATGAAATACATTACCACCACTACAAAGGGGAAGGCTGGAGTGTGTTGAACAGTAATGGTTATTTATTTACATAATTTCTTTTCCATGGACTGCAGGAAGAAATATAGAGCCTTCCCTTATTGACACACTGCCATATAAAAAAGCAAGGCACACACAGGATTTTCACATTAGCCCACTTTCTGAGATGGAATAATAATTTACCTTCAGTAAACATGGATTGCATTATTTCTCCCATGGATTGCACCTCTCTGAGCTGCATAATCTAATCGAGTTGTTGATCCCTTAATTATTATTATTATTTTTAATCGCACTCTGAAGGGAGAATTGAGCCTTCTCACCCCCACTTAAGACAGTGAAATAAAATCCAAGTGAAGGCATATGGCGGACCATTTAAAATAGTTTAAGCCAAACAGATAATATGGCATGAGAAAATTCTGAGTTTTTGGAGTTCTAAGGCAAAATCCGTGGCAATTTTTCAAACACACACACATGTCAGGCTGATGCCCTTTTAGAGAGCAGGTTTGCCATCCACATTGTCCAGTGACCTGCACTTATAGGTGCACTTATTGTAAATGTCTGATAAATATTTTACTAACCTTAAGGGTATGACATATGGGGCATAAAGAAAAAAGCTCTGCCAGGGTGTCAGTAAGACCCTTTCATATTGCATTGTTTGGAAGTTGAATAGGATCCTAATGCATAATGGGCAGATAATGCATGTAAAATAGCAAGATATATGTAAATATGGAATCTGATTTGTGGCAATCAACATATGAACAGGTCTGTGGTTTTTGATATGTATTGCAAATAGGAACAGGCCCCAGCTTTTGATAGATATATATGTTGCAACCTGGTGCTTTAGATGTTGCAAAATATCATTGCATTAAAGGTAGAGTATGGATTAGCAGAGCAGCCTATCTCAGATAATTGTGTGTCTGAGGGATGCTAAGTCCGCAGCTCAGGTCAAAGGTTCTCCTTCTCAGAAGTTCCTAAATTATGGCTTGTTTTATTTGTATTTTTGCTTGAGGCCATATTATTGTAGATGAAGGTGTTCAGAAATCTTTATAAAGTCAGTTCTTGGTAAGGGAATACTTAAGCTTCCAAAATGCCTGTGCAACAGATTTTATTTTATTTTTAGCTTTGAATAATTTGTTAATTTGTTGTGTCTTTCCAGGGTCACAACTCTACTTTCACATTTTTATAATGTCTTTTTGCAGGCCATTAACTAATTCATATATGGATGTTTATAATAGTAAAGTCTGGCTTTGATCTGTTAACCTGCACTGCTAGCTGACCGCCTTGCTCTGATGTTGATGGCTTGAGGGTTTTTTTGGTTTGTTGTTGGTTTTTTGGTTAGGTTTTTTGGTCATTTGTTTGGTTTGGTGTTTTTAATATCTATTCTGAATGTTTGAAACAACGTGGATGGTTTCAACCATCTGGGCATACCCATCACTGTGCCATGACTGTGGTTTCCTGAGCAAGTCCCTCCACAAGCAGCTGGTGCACAATTATCCTCTGGTTTTGGTTATGTGTTCTATGAGATAGGATATGTGCTTGTAAGCGTCTCTGTGTGTGCGCAAATGCACAGATGCATCCATACCTCTCTCTGCTTGTATCTATATAAACAGAATAATGTATATAGATACAAATACATGGATGTAAAGGGTTTCTGCTCTCAGATTAGTGCACCTTTGCCCAGGTCATGTAGTTCTGCAAGGTGCAAGGTGTATGTTTCTGACCGTTTGGGTGCCAGAAAGACCTATAAGGAAAGAGTCTCTCTGGTTTCATTTAGGCAAGGCTTAGCCACTGCAGCTCTCCCCAGCTTTGTGTCTGAGAGCTACAGACGCCTGCTGAGCACAAGCTGGGACTAACCTAGCCCTTTGCTACCAGATTTATCATAAAGCCCGCAAAGACATCGCAAACTTGAGATCCCTGGCAGCGATGCAGGAGCAGAGGAGACTCCCCTGCCACACGGCATCTCCCAGCCGGCTCCCTGCCATTCGCTGCAGGTCCCAGTCGCTGCCTCTCTGTGATGTGCAGCCATGTCAACAAACTCCTTGTGTCTCACTCTGCTTACGTGCGACTCTGCTTATCTTCTTATTATTATTATTATTGTTATTTATTATTATTATTATCATCATTATTATTATTATTATTTTCCCCAATACCTTATTTTTCTTCCTCTCGGCGTTATTTAAGGGGGCTGGTCCAGGTTTCCAGCATCCCGGTGATGGGCTCCCTGGAGCAGAAACCACGCTCGACAGCGCGGAGTGTCGGTGGGGGGGGATGTGAAAAGAAAGTGTGGGGGTTTGTGTGTGTGTGCGATTGGGATGAGTGGGGTGTTGGCACCCCATCACATTCTGGGTGAAAATACCCACAGTGGCGACGAGGCAGAGCGAGGTCATGTTGTTTATTTGGCAGCGGTGCGCGGGATGGGATGGGGTGGCATGGGGTGGGGTGGGATGGGGTAGGATGGGATGGGATGAGACGGGATGGGACGGGATGGAGTGGGATGAGACGGGATGAAATGGAATGGGATGGGAAGAGATAGGATAGGATGGGATGGGATGGGATGGGACGGGACAGGATGGGATGGGACGGGATGGGATAGGGGCTGCGCCTTTGGGCTGCCCCCCATCCTCGCGGAGTTTCCCTGTGTGGTTCCCAGCCACTAACCATCTCCCCCTCCCGCCGCTTCCTCCTCCTCCTCCACCTCCTTCCTCCGCTCTCCTCCCGCCTGCCGCCGTTCTGTGGCTGCCTCCGCGGGCGCGGTGGGCAGACGCCTGCGGCCTATCGGATGCTGCGCACATCGAGAGCCTCCAGGAGAAATCGCAGTGCGCGCTAGAGGAGTACGTGCGGAGCCAGTACCCCAACCAGCCCAGCCGCTTCGGGAAGCTGCTGCTGCGGCTGCCCTCCCTGCGCACCGTCTCCTCCTCCGTCATCGAGCAGCTCTTCTTCGTCCGCTTGGTAGGTAAAACCCCCATCGAAACCCTCATCAGGGATATGCTACTGTCGGGGAGCAGCTTCAACTGGCCTTACATGTCCATCCAGTGCTCCTAGAGCCCATCCCGCACCCCCGGCAGAGAGGCGGCGGAGCGGCGGAGAGGGGAGCGCTCGCACCGAGGGGCACTCGGGGTGCGGGGGGGCCCGGGAGGTGGACACTGAACAAAAGTAAGGGCGAGTGGGAGCACAGATGTGGCCGTGGAGGGGAGAAGGACGGACCTGTCGTCCGTGGAGGTTGTGATGTTTCGCTTTTTTTTTTTTTGGCCTATTTTGGTTTTTTGTTTTCTTTTTTTTTTTTTTTTTAAGAGGAGGAAAAAAAGAAATAAATAATATTAATAAAAGAGACAAAAAAAAATGAGTATTGAGGGGATATTAATCAAACCTGAAGGGGATACTGGATCTTCCAGGATTTATTGTGGACTGTTGTTGATATATGCTGTACAGTAAACCAACAAAACATAAAAGCATTGAAACTGAACTGAACCTTGTGTAGAATAAAAAAAAAAAAAAAGCCCAAAACCAAGCAAACAACAAAATTTCCATGCGCAAACACTTACCATGAACATTGTTACTCCTTTTGTAATATATTAGTCTTTATTTTCGATTTTGGTAAAAGTTAAAAAACATCATATGCGCATAAAGAAAAAAAAGGAGAATTAGGGGAAAATAACATTTTCCAAATAATTATAAAAGAATTGTCCTGTGTCTATGTATCTATATCTGTTTTGTATTTTTTTTTCTGGTTCCAAACCAGGTTTCCTGTGATTCTATACTAATAATTTTTGATATAACCCTTTGCTTCTTATAATGAGTGCGATATATGTTGTCAAAGCTGTTCTTCAAGAATTAAAATTGAAGTGAGAATTTAAGAAAAATAAAAGAATTTAGCAAAAAAACCCCAACTTATCACCCCACAACCCATGAGTCTTGTTGCTTGAAACATGCCAACAATTCACTAAAAAAAAAAAAAAAAAAAAAAAAAAGAAAAAAGAAAAAAAAAAGGAAAAAAGCATAAACAATAACAACAAAAAAAATCTCCCCATATTTTTAACTCCTTTACTGGTGCTAAAAAGGAGAACTTAAAACATACTTGGGAGGGGTAACCAAGTCATGCAAACTACAGGATGTTCCAAAATGGACTTGACTGTATAAGCTTAGGGCTGAGCTGTCAAGGCCTAGAAAAAGGGAGCAGGAGTTGCAGTGTGATGCCTTAGGTGACCTCACCTCACGGGGACTGCACCACAAACCCTCCATCACGGCTGATGGGCCTATCAGGCTGGCCTGCTCCTTTTTGAAACAACTTTCCCCATCACCTGGATTTTCTGCTGAGTTCACACCTTGCTTTTTACTCGCAGACACCATGGGCATGGACTGAAGTCACCGTATGCCATCATCCCTACCTGTGCAGCAGGAGGCATGTCTCTAGCCATGGCTCCTGCTTGTTCCAGGCATGGTGGTTTTCTGCTTCTGGGGGCTTGGTGTCGGGCTGACTTTTTTGGTTTTACCTTCTTTTCCACTCCAAGGGTTCGCAGACCCCAGTATGTGCTCCAGTGTGCATTCCTTCTGCTTGCTGTCAGCCAGAACAGATCTCTTGATTTTTTTTCCCAAATCTAGTTGCTGTGTGTGGAGGGTATTCCCACTCCATTAATACAGAAATCCAGCTGGATGCTTGCTCATTGGGTGGTGAGCTAGTGCATTTCATGTGTGCTTATGTGCCATGGCCATGCAAAAAGCACAGGCTGTGACATCCCACACCATGGCCCACCCACTGCCAGGGCCTGAGCTCTGTGCCAAAAACCCCTTTTCATTTCAGCTTGTCTTTTTTTCCCCAGAAAATTAAAAATCGTTTTTGTAATGGAGCTCCTTTGAAGGTAAAGGCTTCTAGCTGGTGGTGCAGATCTCTGTAACAGCTTTCAGTGCATTAATGTTTTATAGGATCTGAGACAGAGCTGTAAGAAAACATACTACCAAGGGAGCTCTTTCTTAATGTATTAATAAAGCTGGATCTTTAAAAATAACATTGTCCCCCTCACACATACACCTCCTGTGCCTTCCAAACAAGCCTAGATGAGGTACACTTTTTGGTTTATGAAGACATGGGCAGTGTTTTCCTTTTAATTTGCTTTCTTCCATACTCTCCTCTCTCTCCTTCCCTCTCTCTCTCTTAATCTCTCCCATCCTTTTTTTTTTTCCTTTATTTCTTTTCCCTGTTTTTTTTCTTTCTTTAACAAGATTCTTCAATTCAACTCGCTTGGGGTTTTTAATATTCTAGGCGCAGCAGATCTGAGGTGAGAACAGCTCTATACAGTAGACGGTTGTAGCTGGATAATCAAGATTACGGGCAGATCCTCTATGGGGGCATCACCCCATTCAAGATGGAGAAAAGGCCTGTATTCATAGGTGCTGGGAGCGGGGGGGACTTGGATAATTCCAGACCTGAGCACACAAGATTTGGGATTTGGGAGTTCGACAGACAGACAGACAGACATCCTCCCTTTTGTCACTCACTTGGACACTGCATGAGTGAGAGCTTTGTTCCTGCCCCTTCCCCGGGGCCTTCCCTGGAGAGAGGCAGTCCAGCAGCTCCTCCGGGCTCTCAACAGGGAGAGAGAGGGAATGCTCAGACATGGGAGGTGCTGAAAGAAACATTTTCAGCACTGCTTTATGGTGGGATGGGTGATTTGGGACCCAGATGAATTAGCAGTTAAAAACACAAAGAAAATACAAACAACAACAACAGCAAATTAAAAAAAAAAAAGAAAAAGAACCCCAAAAAACCCAAACCCACCAAAACAAACAAACACCCCAAAACCAAAAATAACAACAAAAAGCAAACCAACAAAATAAAAAAACAGCCCCCTCTCTATCTAAAAATAAACAAACCAAATGGGGATATCGGAAAAGAAAAACAGGTCTCGGTTTCTTCCAATGGGATGTAAATAAATTAATTACAGTGTTATCCCACTGATGAAAACAGATAAACCTTTTCGTAGATATTTTTCAATTAATTTTCATATTTATGAATAATAATAACCCACGGATTGCCGAGAAACTTGCAGGTGTAGAGGAGGTGTACGAGATGCACTTATTTCCGTGTATGTGCCTAGAAAGAAGTGTTTCAATCCCTTATTAAACTTTGCTTACAAGACGGTATTGTGCATTGAAGTGTTAACTACCCAACCTGCGTTGTGTCAGTGGATGTTTTCCTTTGCCACGCTGCAGCTTCTCGGGCATTCGTATGGCACCTAAAAGTACTGTATCATCGCGTCATCGCGTGCTATTTGCTGGGGGGAAAAAAGATAATATGTGAATGTGGACACGGGCTGGGGTCCCTCAGCAAGTTTCTGCCGACTTACTCGTAATCTACAATATACTGCTTTTAAACCAGCCCCATCTACATTGCCTTGATGTTGCGAAGGGCGCGGAGTCCCCGGAGGCTCCTCGGCTCCCTGAGCTCCTCGGGAGGCGGAGTCGGCCGGGAGTTCCCTCGCATCCCTGCATCCCGCCGCGCGGCGCTCCGCGGCCCCTCCGCGCTCGCCAGCAGCTGCCGCAGCGCTTCAAAGACTGGGCTGCGCTTGGAGGGCAGGAAGCAGGGGGTCGGTGGGATTTGGGAGAGGGGTGACCCTCCCACCCGAGCCCCGCGCAGGGGACCTGCTCGGGGCACAGCACTTACAAAGCCCTCCTTCCCACTCCTCTTAGCACCTCGCTAACTAGCTTGCCTCCTCCCACCGCCCAATTAGGCCTTTTCTATACATTTAATCGAATAAATATTTGGAAATGCTGCTAAGTGGTAGGTTGAACCCGAGCTGAGGAGGAGGGGGGCTGGCCGGCGGTGGCAGGGGTAGCGCCGAGGCGAGGGTCGTTTCTGTGTGTGCGCGCCTCCTCCTGCTGTCCCTGAATGCCTTGGGCTGCGGCTTCCCCTTTCCCGGCATTTCTCGACACGCCCTTGCCCCCGGGAGGCACCTTTTGGGTGGCTCGGCTTCCATCCACCTCCTTCATCTGTAGGAGGAGGGTGATAAGCCCACTCTAGGGGTAGGGGTAAAGGGTAACCCCCGCTTTCCCCGTATCCGTCAAAATAAAGTAGAACTGGGGAGAGAGCGTGGGTATGGGACTCCATCACGAGTGACCTCATCGCCACCAATAAAATCGACGGATCAAGATAAAAAAAGAATCTTTTCGTGCTGAGGTAAATGGACTGTCTTGCACGAAAATCTGGCTCGGGGTCACTGCAAGTGTCAGCAGAAGTAATACAAGAAAAGGTGGATTCTGCGTGGGTTCACTCGCAGGATACTGGTTGGTTACCTACACAAAGACAGAAATGTCTTTTATCTGACAGAAGGGGCTGAATAGGACCTCCGTTTTTTTGCTGGTGTTTTGTTGCGGGTTTTTTCGGGTTTTTGGTGGGGTTTTTTTGGCTTTTATGGGTTGTGTTTTGGTTTTGGTGGTTTTGGTTTTGTTTTTTTTTTTTTTGGGGTTGGTTGGGTTTTTTGTGGGTCTTTTGTTTGTTGTTTGGTGGGGGTTTTTTTGTTTGTTTTGGTTTTTTTTGGGTTTTGGTGGTTTTTTTTTTTTTTTGAGGGGAGTGTGTTTGTTTAATTTCTTGGTTCGGTTTGGTTTTTTCTCATTAGCTATGGGGTGTGGCAGCCAGACGTCCCCTTCTCAACAGACAGCAGATGCGACCAGCTGCGAGCAGGCAGGGTTGGCAGGGACGGTGGCACTGCCTGGCCTGGATGGACTCTCCGACAGATGGACAGAGGGATGGAGGGCGAACAGGGATGTCAGGGCTTGCTGCGGCCGCTCCCTCCAGCAGCGTCCCTGCGCGCAGCCATACACAGGGAGTGTCCGCGAACGCGTGTGCACGGCTGCTACAGACACTGTCGACATGCTTCCTCCAGTTTCATGGGGGAAAGAGATAGCTTATAAGCCTTTTCTTTTCTTTCTTTTCTTTTCTTTTCTTTTCTTTTCTTTTCTTTTCTTTTCTTTTCTTTTCTTTTCTTTTCTTTTCTTTTCTTTTCTTTTCTTTTCTTTTCTTTTCTTCCCTTTTCTCTCCTCTCCTCTCCTCTCCTCTCCTCTCCTCTCCTCTCCTCTCCTCTCCTCTCCTCTCCTCTCCTCTCCATTTTTCAGACCCATATATCTGTCTTCTCTGCTCTCTGTTTTAATGGGACAGGCAGAAATTGGGGTCACATCACCCATTTCAACGTTTGTTCCCTTTCTTTTATATCTTTGGGACTAATTTCTGAAACTGCACCACCTCCACAAAACCTGTCTATATATTTGTTTTAAAAGGTTTGCTTTCTCTCTGTCCTCACAGCCACTGACTTTGATGTGGGATTTTTTTTTTTTTTTGACAGCCTTCCCTGTGTAATCAGCAGCGGTCAGAGAGAGGGAGGATGAGTTTTCTGAAGTGATTTCCCCAGTAATAATAAAAAATAAACACATTTCCAAAGCCACAACTCTAAGGAGCCAAGGGCAGACCGGATGTGTTCGGGTGCCTTGCAAACCTGCCGGGTTTCCAGGTGCTGATGATGTGGGAGAATTTCTCGTACGAGGCGCTTTTGAAGAGGAATAGGGGAAAAAAATAAAACCAAAAACAACAACAACAAAAACCAGAGAGCGAGAGAAACCAAGAGCGAGAAGGAGGGATGCAAGAAAGGAAGGGAAAAAAAAGTAAAACAATTTAAAAAAAATGAAAAGGACAGAGGTGTGAGGGAGGAGGTGAACGAGAGGAGAAATCCGTGAGCAGAAGTGGAAACCAATAAAACTCTTGTTAAAGTACTTGCTCAGGATCCATGGCGTCACAAGGTCTCTTACTTAGGAAGCCAAAGAGTTTTATTCCTAAATGAGTTAAAGAGCCATTTACCTCTGTCGTGTTCTATTCATCAAGCCACAAGTCGAGAGTCCCTAACATGAAACTATTTGTTTGCTTACACAACCAGCTGGGTGCAATTTCACGACTGAGATATCTATCTGAAAGCGCCTCTCATTTATTATCCTTACTTGTCAGCGAATCCATTTTCCAACTTTTTTTCCACCTCCACGCCCATTCTTTCTTCCTTCATTGAAGGCTCTGGGTTTAAATGCTCCCTTTAAGCATTTCAGTACCCACCCCTTCTCCTGTCTGAGCACCTTCAGCGCAAAATAGCCGGGGAGAGAGTCTGAAACTGCAAAGATGGGAAAGGTGACCACTTCCCAAGGTGGTCCCACTTTACAGCTCCTGCCTTTTTTCCCTCCCTCCCGTTTCTTCCAAGGCGTCTCTGACAATGCTATGGAGTCACCTACCGCTCTTTTCTTTTTTAATTGAGGGCACCCCTGCCTGACATCTTTCCATGGCAGTCCCGGTGTAAGGTGCGGCCACCTGAAAAAAAAATTACATTTTCTCTCTGTGAGAAAGGACCAGAAACACCCCCTCCCTGACACTGCCGAAGCCATAGAAAGGTGAGGTCGCTGGCTCCTCTCGCTAGACCAGTTTTGATGGTCACTGGGATGCAAGAGCTGGTGTGTGGAGGAGGGTGGTGGAGGTATTCCGAAGAAGGCTTGGGGAGGGATGTCAAGATCTCTTCTCTTGCATCCACGTAGTCTCCAATAGAAATACAAAGACACTACATGTAAGGGGCCCAATCAGTTTATAAAAGTAATTATGAGGAAAGACAACAATTAGTAAAAATTGAAAAAATTCTATTTTCCCGGAGGAAATTATATCTTCTCACCTTTTTCTTAGCCCAAATTTTGTAAAATCAGGACAATGTGAGTAATGTTTCAAAGCTGGAGTGTCTGGCTGGCTGGCATAAGATCCACTGTTAGCAATTTTAGTGATGGATATATAATAATAACCTCCTCTCCTTCAGGACCCTCTACCAAACTTAAAGCAACGAGTCAAATCCAAAAGGTGTAAAATATCCCCAGCTGTTAAAAAGAAGGAAGAAAGGGGGAAGAGCAGGTGGGGAGAGGCTCCTTAGAGAAGAAGCGGGTTGGTGGCTGTAAGCTATGTTATTATATTGTTTAGGAAGGTATTTGCTGTATATGACGTTTAAGGTGGATCATACCACCGCTGGATTAAACAAAGCCCAGACCAAAGCGTGGGGGTCATGGTAGACCCCAGTGAGGAGCGAGATGTGTACGTCTGCGTGTCAGAGACCCTGCGGTAGCCCGAATGCATGTGCGTGTGTGCGCCAGGAGTCAACCTAGACCACATCCCGCTCAGCGAGGGCTGATTAGCATTTCCCGGCAGCCGTGTACCAGCGCTGACAACTAACAGAGATATCCAGCTCACCATTAGGCCTTCTTCTTTTGTCTGCACGCTGCCGGCAGCAGCCCAGACCCCCGCGCATCCGCTGCCCACACCGCTGCAGCGTGCAGCCCTGCGTGCAGCGCTCCCTGCTCTGCTGCCCGGCCGCAAGCTGCCGCCCCACCTGCCGCTGCCTGCGACCAGCCTCTCCGTTCACCTTCGCAAAAGTTTATATATATATATATATATATATATATAAATTTTCCCCTTCCTTCCCCTTAGGATGTTGAAGTGGGGGGGTGCTGCTTCCCGCGGCTCCTAGGATTCCCTATGCCCCTCAGGGTTCACAGCAAGTCAGGGCTGCTCTTTTTCCTCTTGTTTTCTCACTTTTCCTCTATCGGCACTGCGGGATCGGGTGCGCCAGTGGCTTCCTTCAACAAACACACGAGTCGCCCTACTTGCTCTGCTTTTGTCTTTCCCCCACCTGGGGTTCTTTTTGAGAGGTGAGATATCCGTTGAAACGCTTAACCAGCTCCACGCAAAGAGCCAATAAAGAAGGAGTTGGGATTTAAATTCACAGGCCACTAAAGCGCTTTAAGCTCCCAGTTTTGAGCCAAACTGCATTTCTTAGCGTTTGGAGAGCCACATCAACTTCCAGCAAGTAGCTGAGACTCCCTGAAGTGATAAAAAAAAATAGCAGGTACTTTTTTTCCCCCTGAGAGCCACACAAATTGTCCATGTTGACAGATGTTTGTAACTTAGTAACTTCTTGAAGTTTTTTCTTTTATTTCCCCCCCTCCCCTCCTCTAAGCCTTCTTCCGAGCTTGCTTTGTTGTTTTAAAATATGCATGTCTCTCAGGAATGCAAGTCACGAGTCCAAACTTCGTGTCCAACCTCCCACAAGAAATGATCCTTTTATAGGGAACCTGATATGTCTCAATCTGCACTTCACTCAAAGCCTCTGGATATAGGGCACTGGTCTCTGCACAAAAATAACTCCGCTGAAATATATTTCCACCTAAAAACATGAATGACTCCCAGGGAAGAAATGTATCTCCCATAATTAAAGGCGGCTGAGCTCTGAGGGGAATGAAGCCTGGAGGAAAAGAAGAGGAAGAGGGAAAACGGGGAAAAAAAAAAAAAAAAAAGGAGGTGTGTGGGGAAGCAGAGAACGAGAGAGATTTTTTTATTTCTGTGTTTGTTGCATCGGGCCGAGATTAGCAGCAGGTTTATCCAAGACGAGCCTCTGTGGCAGCTTCGGGTGCGTGGGGAGAACGCGACAGCTCATGAGGAGCAGAGAAGAGGAGAGATTAAGGAGCAGAGCCTAACTCCGAGAAAAGAGTAAGTGACCCTCAGTACAATGCAGGAGCCAGGGGAGTGCCGGGCTTTGAATCGGCAGCCAAAGTTGGGTTGCGAGCGCGAACAATGGCATCGGAATGGGGGGGGAAGGGAAGACCCAGGCCCAGGGGGGCGGGCAGGGGCCGGACACCCCGGTGTGAGTGCGCCTCGACCTCCGGTCCCTTCCCGGCGGGGAGCCCGGGCGGCAGCGGGGATGGGGACGAGGGCGAGGATGGGACGAGAGCGAGGATAGGGATGGGGCCTGCCGCGGCTTATGTAGGGGAAAAAAAGAAGGGGGGGGGGGAAAAGGGCAGAAAGGGAGAGGGAAGAAGGGTGGGAGGGAAGCGAGAAAAACTTCCCAAGTGATGAGAAACAGATGATCTCCTGCCTGGGTCACGTTTGCTCCTCGGTCCTGATGCGAAGTGACGTCAGCTGTTGCATACCCTATCGTCGTCAGATGGAGCAGGGAGAGAGGCCTTTCCTCTGCCTCCCTTGCCTCCTCCGCTCTCTGTCGGGACAAACTTCCATCAGGATTATGCAAAATCATGCCCTAAGATCTCCTGGCCGATGTGACACCTTTCCCTCCGTGTGCCACGCCATCCACGCATCCAGTGTATGAAAAGCTCGGCAGGCCCCTGTGCCTATAGGATCTGGTACCACATTAGTTCCCAGCAATATTTACAGCACTGCTTTTAATACGCACCAGATGGTTTGCGACGATGCTGTCCCAGCCAGTGAGATCTTTGGTTTTTATTCAGCAGCATTTTGTTACAATTATACGCCATGCTGAGACCGATTTTATTGGTGACCTTTATTTTATCCCGTATCTGTGATACTTTATATGACAAAAAAACCCCAAACCCAATTTCTCTGCAGCCTCTTGGCACAGAGGCAGGGTGGACAGGAAGGCAGGAGCAGTGGCAGACAGCTCTCCTCATTCTCAATAACGAGATGCTCCTGTGTGTATACAGATATGCTCCTGTGTGTGCGCAGATAAATAATACATATGCATATTTATTCATTATATTTGATCAATAACGCTCATATTTGTTAAACCTCAAATGAGTGCACTCGTCTGCATGATAACAAACATCACAGGGCAATAAATATTGCATACAGTTAATTATTATGCCTTGCTCTTCTTATGTACTCAGACCCCTCGTAAAACTCCTTGCAAACACAAACGTCTCTCACAGATATTTCACTGTGAAAAGGGAAAAATTCAGTCACTTGAAGTCTCTGGGAATTCTTAAATATTGACAGGAGGAAACTGTGGCTAATATATTCCTGCGAGCTAAACACTCTGCTTTTAAGAGAGGAGAGAGAGAGAGGGAGAGAGCGCAGTCCTTGTCTAGAAAACATTCCAGGGCTTTTATTTCATTGCCTGGGATATGTTATCAGAAAGCTACATCCAGGGTCGCGTTCGTTTTCCTCCTGGAATTCCAAGACCTTCTCTCTCTCTCTCACTCTCTCTCACTCTCTCTCTCTCTTTTTTTTTTTTTTTTTTATTCTACGGCAGAGATCCTGGTTTCAGCGTGGCTGTGTAAAAAGCTGATTTAGTCCTTTGCAGGTGTGTTTCCCTCTACACGAACGCTTTCCCTGCGTTTATAGGAATTCACATTTATTTCCTATCCTGCCAAAAATCACAGATGTTTATTTTATTTATGTAGCCTATACCTTGGTTGTGCCAGGAATAATATGTCTTTACTAATATCATTTAGCAAATAATCGAGGCGTTCTAGATGCTTTCCAATTTACATATGTACTTGGTCATAAAGTGATCTGTAAAAAAAAATTAACATTTGCTTTCCTAAAATAAAGTGTTACAAGTAGCTCTTTAAGAATGCTTCCCTCATTTTAAAAAGAAATAGGTAGAGATAAACTGAAGTCCATATGTATAGTATATTTACAATGGGTTTAAGATTTGAAGGTAGCCATTCATTGAATAAGTCATTCAGAACTGACGTTTTAAAATCTACTTAACCTCAGGCATTCTTGAATCTTAAATGATTCCCAACGATATTATTTATAGAGGAATTTGCTCTAATTTAATTGCATATCAATACGGAAATGTGCACAGGCACGGCCTCGGATGCTGTGTTTAATACTGCCCCAACTCAGATTTTATTCTCCTGCGTCCTCAACACGTCTTTCTCTTCTCTTCAGACCAGATGCCCAGAAGGTGCGATCCCTCCTCTTTCTCCTTCCTCAGCTTCCACCTTTGTCTAGGGAATGTAGCCGGTGCTTCCCGGCGACCCTCACACACGGGCTGTTTTACCAAGCTTTGTCCTTTGTATGGAGAGGGGGATCGGGACCTGCAAGCACCCACGCTTCTTTACTCTATCTGCAATAAAAGGCCAGAGCCATTGCCAGATGAGCCGGAGTGTTTCACAAATGTTCTCTGCACTCAAAAGGAACCTCTGCTGTTCCCCCCCTGGAAAGGGCTTCGAGGTGCTTCCACTCTCCTTGCATCCTCAAAATTGAGATGACAAAGCCTGTCAAGCCTGGGGACGGGCGGTCACACTATAAGGCGACCCCCAGCCGGGCTGACGGACTGGAGGGGAGGTGCACCTCTGGGTGTGCAGCTGCACCTCGGGACTGAGCCCGCACGGGCTTAAGACACGATGAGAGTAACCCCAAATCCCAGTCCATTCTACCCCCACTACCCTGACACAGGTCTTGGGGGGGAGAAACTTCCAAGCGGCGCCCAAGTCCTGTGTCCTACCCTAGACTGTCTCAGAAGCCAGTTTTGGTAGGGGACGAGGTGTGGCTCCTGCACTCCCCAGAGGGTCTCTGTACCCGTTTCCACGTGCCCGTGTGCGTGGCGGGGCAGAGCAGGCAGGCCTGTCCCATGGGTGCTAAGGAAACGGCCCCTTCCTGAGTCCCAGGGTGCTTTTAAATTTTTCTGTCCCACCCCAACCCTTCCCCTTTTCTGTCCTTTTCTTCCCCTTTCTACCCCCAGAGCCCGACCAGAAAGTCACCGCTAACACGGGCAGGGGAGTTTCCAGAGATCCGCAGAGATCCTCTGCTATCGGCTTTATGGGTTGAGTAGGTCTCTTTGCTACCGAGGGAAATGTGGGCATAAGGATCAGCAGGGAAAAGCATAGTACAATTTCTGCAGAGGGAAAAAAAAAATACAGCACCAAACCACCATAACCCTAACTATTCGCAAAAAAATATTTACATACGTTAAATGACCCAGAGTTTGAGTTTATGCGGAGCCAGTGGACAGAATGTGGACAGAGAAGAGTCACGCCTTTAAGACAGGAGGTCTTTATTTGTAGATGGTGTATTTACGGGAAAAGAAAGGGAGTTTCTTACAAACGTCTAACTCTATCGTCCATAACAAAACCTGTCACGTCTTTACTTAGTGCTAAAAAAGAGTGAGTGTCCTAATTTGAACATCTCTAAAGTGATTATTAGATGCTTCTCTGATGCATCAGAGTGTGAGAATGTGAGAGTGAGTCTAGAACACAACCAAAAAACATGCCGAGAGAGGAAAGAGAAAAGAGAAAAGAGAAAAAAGAGAAAAGAGAAAGAGAAAAGAGAAAAGAGAAAAGAGAAAAGAGAAAAGAGAAAAGAGAAAAAAAAGAGAAAAGAAAGAGAAAAGAGAAAAGGAAAGAGAAAAGGAAAAGAGGGAAAGGGAAAGGGAAAGGGAAAGGGAAAGGGAAAGGGAAAGGGAAAGGGAAAGGGAAAGGGAAAGGGGGAGGGGGAGGAGAGGGAAGGGAAGGGAAGGGAAGGGAAGGGAAGGGAAGGGAAGGGAAG